>CM053166.1:36222740-36753910 GCA_028571685.1 Heterohyrax brucei | reverse complement strand
CAGAGAAGCCAAGCGAATGTCTGTGGCGGCGAAGTCGTCGGCCAGACAGGTAGTGAGGCCGAAACAAATAGAACAAGACACCGGGTCAAAGGCCCACCCTTCTCCAGCTGGGGGGCCCAGTGGGGTACAAGGGGCTCCCAGAAGCCCGGAGAGCACTGAGGTTGGTGCGGGCAAAGGGGCCGTGCGGGCCCGCACCTTGAGTGTGATGCGGCCCAAGTGGATCTCCGGGCAGGTTGGTGGGGTCAGGCTGACGGGGGTCTTCAGAGCCTCAGGTTCCCTGGGGAGAGAAGGCAAATGGGGTGCCTTGGGCTGCTGGTGGGTCTGGCTGGTGGCCGAAGAGCCCAGGCTTCCTGCGGCGGTGGGCAGGTAGGGGGCCAGAGGAATGCCCGGAAACGAAGGGCACCAAGAGCCCAGCGGAGCGCGGGCTCTTCACCGACCCGGTGACAGGCCAGCACGGCGGGGAGAGGAGCCCGACCCCCGCGCCCCGCCCTCGGTGGCCTGCGGGAGAAACCCTGGCTGAGGAGGACGACAGTTCCGCGGGACAGAAGGCGGCCAGCCTCCCAAGGGCGCGGGGCTCCGGCTAGGTTGTCAGTCCGGTGAGTAAAGGGGAAGCGCGGGGGCACCCTCGTGGGCGCGGGCGGGAGAGGGGGCTGGCCAGAGGGAGAAGGCTCCGGGTGGCTTCCAGCCGTGGCGTCGGGGCAGCGTCTCGGCAGCTTGCACCTGTCGCCAGAGAGCCGGAGAGAGAGGGGCAGGCACGCCGGCGAAAGGAGACCGCGGCGGCAGCCTGCTGGAGAAGCCCTGGCTGAGGAGGGCGACGGGTCCCCCGGAGGCGGGCCGGCCGGAACAACAGGGTTGCACGGCTCGCGCCCGGTGGTCCGGCCAGTGAGTCGAGGGGCAAGCGCAGGGGCATCCTTGTGGGCGCGGGCGGGAGAGGGGGCTGGCCAGAGGGAGAAGGCTCCGGGTGGCTTCCAGCCGTGGCGTCGGGGCAGCGTCCTGGCAGCTTCCGCCTGTCGCCAGAGAGCCGGAGAGAGAGGCGCAGGCACACCGGCCAAAAGAGACCTCGGCGGCTGCCTGGTGGAGAAGCCCTGGCTGAGGAGGGCGAGAGGTAACCCCGCGGCGTGCCGGCCGGGACCCCGGGGTTGCACGGCTCGTGCCCGGTGGTCCGGCCAGTGAGTAAAGGGGAGGCGCAGGGGCATCCTTTGCGGACGCGGGTTCGGGGGGGCGGGGTGCGGGGAGAGGGAGGAGCGCGAGGGGTGGCTTCCAGCCCTGGCCTCGGCGTGGGCGTCTTTGCCGCTTGCCCGGGTCACGGGAGACACAGAGTCCTAAAGGCCGGCGCGGCGGCAAAGGAGACCCCCACCGCCACGCCCACCCCCCCGCAGCAGCCTTCTAGGAAAGCCCTGGCTGAGGAGGAGGTCAGTTCCACACGGGACAAGCCGGCCAGAGCGCCAGGGTGCAGGGCTCGGGCTAGGTGGTCAGCCCGGTGAGTGAAGGGGAGCAGGGCCAACCTAGCGCGGGCGGGCGGGTTGGGGTTGGGGAGAGGGAGAGGCAGCAGGGTGGCTTCCAGCCGTGCCCTCGGAGCAGCGCCTTTGCAGCCGGCCCGGGTCGCCAGAGACCCAGTGACAGAGAGGCTAGCACGGGGACGAAAGGAGACCGTGGCAGCAGCCTGCTAGAAAAGCCCCTGCGGAGGAAGACGACTGTTCCACAGGGGACAAGCCGGCCAGTCCCCGCGGCGTCCACGGCTCCGGCTGGCTCGGCAGGCGAGCGGCGAGCGGCGGCATGGTTGCGGCTGCCGGTCGGGCGGCGTGGGGAGAGGGAGGCGCAGATGGGTCGCTTCCAGCCGTACCCTGGGGGCAGCGTGCCTGCCGCGTGCAACGCCCCTGCCGCGTGCAACGCACGTGTTGCCGGCCACCCAGGGACTGTGTGCCGTGAGGCAAGGGGGCAAGGGTCGTGGGGCGTGGAGCGTGGAGGCCAGGCTGCTGTCCGAAAGATCCGTGTGTGTGTGTCGCTCAGAAGGGCTTGATCTGGGGACTCTGCGGAGTCACTTGCACGCTGACAGCTGAGCAGCCAGTGGGTTGCCCTGGTCCGCGGAGCCAGGGTGTCAGGGCCCCCGAAGCGCTCACTGGAGCATCAGCGGGCCGCCAAGCCAAGCGGGTTGTGAAGCCAACGCCTCCTGCCGCTGCAGGCCAGCGGCTCCTTCTCTTAAGGAGAGGAAAATGAGCAGGCCATCTGCTGCCGCCAGAGGCTCACGGGCGAGGGGCACGAGGACCCGAGGGTGACCGGAAGTTCCCCGGGGCCCTGGTGGAATGACCTGCCGCCGATGGCCGGAAGTAACCCGGGACGGCCAGAGCTGGATGGAGGCGCGCATCAGGGGCCCTTTGGGACAAATTCCGCGAGGGGTGACAGAGGTCGGGCCTGGTTTGACGTCCCCCAGGAGCCGGGCCAGTAGCTGGGGACACTGCAGCCAGAGTTGGCCCCGTCGCGCAGGCCCACTGAGCTCCTGAGGGGACCCGGAACGGTGGAGCCCCGATGCAAGTGGATGACCGGAAAGGAGAGCGGGCAGGGACCGCACGGGACGGACGGTGGCCGAGAGGCCTTCCGGGAACGAGAGGGCATGCCAAGTCGTGGTTGGCCTGTAGGGCACTGCCTGCCCCGGGGTGAGCCCTCGGCCCGTGCTGTGACCACCCGGCAGCTGCCCTCTACTCCGGCACGAGAGACAGAGGTTGCAAGCACCCCGCGCCCTTGGGACGCTGTCGGGCCGGGGGGCCGGGAGAGGCGCGGGGGGGGGGGGCGGGCCCCGGAACCTTGGTGGACGGGCAGGTTGCTGGTGGAACAGTTTCCCGGGACACGAGTGTCGGACCGCTAGCAGGGCGATGGTGGCACGAACGGAGTCAGCAGGTCCCGGGAATGCCGGTGGCTGGGCAGACGAGTGCCACTCTGGGCCAAGTGGCACGTCAGGCGGCGATCCGGACGCATGCCCAAGACCGGCAGGGCGCCCAGATGCCGGCAGGAAGCGGTCCTGCTGTTCCCGGGCGCGGCGGCGGGGGAGTCGGACGCCATGGCACGCTCCGACCGGAAGGACCGCGGGGGACGCGGGGGTGAGGGACAATCAGAGGGCGGAAGGGGACAGGCATGATATGTCGTCCGGTTCCGAGGCACGGCCCCTGTCCTGCAGGGGGGAAGACCAGGTGGCAAGTATCGCGGGGCTTCGTGGACGCCCTCGGGTCCGGCATGCTGAAGGGAACGGGCAAAATGTGGCGGGGGGCTTGGTGGCCCGCTCCCGTCCCGCATACACTGGAGCAGGTGGGAAACGTCGAGGGGCTTCGGGGACGCAGCCCGTCCGGAACACGGAAGGGCGGGTGTAAAATGGCCCTGGGTTCCCCTGACTGTGTGTGCACTGCATAGAGTAGGGCCGTGGGAAAACAGGCAGCGGGTGGAGGGTTTGTGATTGGTGCACATCCTGTACCCAGAAGGTCAGGTGCACCAGGTGGGGTGGGGTTTCCTGGAATGCGCTCGTCCTACCTCCGGAAGGACGAGTGTAAAAGAGCGCAGGCTTACGTGCATCGCACTGTTGGTGCCTGCCGAAGGGGACAAGTGCATCTCCTGCAGACAGAGAAGCCAAGCGAATGTCTGTGGCGGCGAAGTCGTCGGCCAGACAGGTAGTGAGGCCGAAACAAATAGAACAAGACACACGGGTCAAAGGCCCACCCTTCTCCAGCTGGGGGGCCCAGTGGGGTACAAGGGGCTCCCAGAAGCCCGGAGAGCACTGAGGTTGGTGCGGGCAAAGGGGCCGTGCGGGCCCGCACCTTGAGTGTGATGCGGCCCAAGTGGATCTCCGGGCAGGTTGGTGGGGTCAGGCTGACGGGGGTCTTCAGAGCCTCAGGTTCCCTGGGGAGAGAAGGCAAATGGGGTGCCTTGGGCTGCTGGTGGGTCTGGCTGGTGGCCGAAGAGCCCAGGCTTCCTGCGGCGGTGGGCAGGTAGGGGGCCAGAGGAATGCCCGGAAACGAAGGGCACCGAGAGCCCAGCGGAGCGCGGGCTCTTCACCGACCCGGTGACAGGCCAGCACGGCGGGGAGAGGAGCCCGACCCCCGCGCCCCGCCCTCGGTGGCCTGCGGGAGAAACCCTGGCTGAGGAGGACGACAGTTCCGCGGGACAGAAGGCGGCCAGCCTCCCAAGGGCGCGGGGCTCCGGCTAGGTTGTCAGTCCGGTGAGTAAAGGGGAAGCGCGGGGGCACCCTCGTGGGCGCGGGCGGGAGAGGGGGCTGGCCAGAGGGAGAAGGCTCCGGGTGGCTTCCAGCCGTGGCGTCGGGGCAGCGTCTCGGCAGCTTGCACCTGTCGCCAGAGAGCCGGAGAGAGAGGGGCAGGCACGCCGGCGAAAGGAGACCGCGGCGGCAGCCTGCTGGAGAAGCCCTGGCTGAGGAGGGCGACGGGTCCCCCGGAGGCGGGCCGGCCGGAACAACAGGGTTGCACGGCTCGCGCCCGGTGGTCCGGCCAGTGAGTCGAGGGCAAGCGCAGGGGCATCCTTGTGGGCGCGGGCGGGAGAGGGGGCTGGCCAGAGGGAGAAGGCTCCGGGTGGCTTCCAGCCGTGGCGTCGGGGCAGCGTCCTGGCAGCTTCCGCCTGTCGCCAGAGAGCCGGAGAGAGAGGCGCAGGCACACCGGCCAAAAGAGACCTCGGCGGCTGCCTGGTGGAGAAGCCCTGGCTGAGGAGGGCGAGAGGTAACCCCGCGGCGTGCCGGCCGGGATCCCGGGGTTGCACGGCTCGTGCCCGGTGGTCCGGCCAGTGAGTAAAGGGGAGGCGCAGGGGCATCCTTTGCGGACGCGGGTTCGGGGGGGCGGGGTGCGGGGAGAGGGAGGAGCGCGAGGGGTGGCTTCCAGCCCTGGCCTCGGCGTGGGCGTCTTTGCCGCTTGCCCGGGTCACGGGAGACACAGAGTCCTAAAGGCCGGCGCGGCGGCAAAGGAGACCCCCACCGCCACGCCCACCCCCCCGCAGCAGCCTTCTAGGAAAGCCCTGGCTGAGGAGGAGGTCAGTTCCACACGGGACAAGCCGGCCAGAGCGCCAGGGTGCAGGGCTCGGGCTAGGTGGTCAGCCCGGTGAGTGAAGGGGAGCAGGGCCAACCTAGCGCAGGCGGGCGGGTTGGGGTTGGGGAGAGGGAGAGGCAGCAGGGTGGCTTCCAGCCGTGCCCTCGGAGCAGCGCCTTTGCAGCCGGCCCGGGTCGCCAGAGACCCAGTGACAGAGAGGCTAGCACGGGGACGAAAGGAGACCGTGGCAGCAGCCTGCTAGAAAAGCCCCTGCGGAGGAAGACGACTGTTCCACAGGGGACAAGCCGGCCAGTCCCCGCGGCGTCCACGGCTCCGGCTGGCTCGGCAGGCGAGCGGCGAGCGGCGGCATGGTTGCGGCTGCCGGTCGGGCGGCGTGGGGAGAGGGAGGCGCAGATGGGTCGCTTCCAGCCGTACCCTGGGGGCAGCGTGCCTGCCGCGTGCAACGCCCCTGCCGCGTGCAACGCACGTGTTGCCGGCCACCCAGGGACTGTGTGCCGTGAGGCAAGGGGGCAAGGGTCGTGGGGCGTGGAGCGTGGAGGCCAGGCTGCTGTCCGAAAGATCCGTGTGTGTGTGTCGCTCAGAAGGGCTTGATCTGGGGACTCTGCGGAGTCACTTGCACGCTGACAGCTGAGCAGCCAGTGGGTTGCCCTGGTCCGCGGAGCCAGGGTGTCAGGGCCCCCGAAGCGCTCACTGGAGCATCAGCGGGCCGCCAAGCCAAGCGGGTTGTGAAGCCAACGCCTCCTGCCGCTGCAGGCCAGCGGCTCCTTCTCTTAAGGAGAGGAAAATGAGCAGGCCATCTGCTGCCGCCAGAGGCTCACGGGCGAGGGGCACGAGGACCCGAGGGTGACCGGAAGTTCCCCGGGGCCCTGGTGGAATGACCTGCCGCCGATGGCCGGAAGTAACCCGGGACGGCCAGAGCTGGATGGAGGCGCGCATCAGGGGCCCTTTGGGACAAATTCCGCGAGGGGTGACAGAGGTCGGGCCTGGTTTGACGTCCCCCAGGAGCCGGGCCAGTAGCTGGGGACACTGCAGCCAGAGTTGGCCCCGTCGCGCAGGCCCACTGAGCTCCTGAGGGGACCCGGAACGGTGGAGCCCCGATGCAAGTGGATGACCGGAAAGGAGAGCGGGCAGGGACCGCACGGGACGGACGGTGGCCGAGAGGCCTTCCGGGAACGAGAGGGCATGCCAAGTCGTGGTTGGCCTGTAGGGCACTGCCTGCCCCGGGGTGAGCCCTCGGCCCGTGCTGTGACCACCCGGCAGCTGCCCTCTACTCCGGCACGAGAGACAGAGGTTGCAAGCACCCCGCGCCCTTGGGACGCTGTCGGGCCGGGGGGCCGGGAGAGGCGCGGGGGGGGGGGCGGGCCCCGGAACCTTGGTGGACGGGCAGGTTGCTGGTGGAACAGTTTCCCGGGACACGAGTGTCGGACCGCTAGCAGGGCGATGGTGGCACGAGCGGAGTCAGCAGGTCCCGGGAATGCCGGTGGCTGGGCAGACGAGTGCCACTCTGGGCCAAGTGGCACGTCAGGCGGCGATCCGGACGCATGCCCAAGACCGGCAGGGCGCCCAGATGCCGGCAGGAAGCGGTCCTGCTGTTCCCGGGCGCGGCGGCGGGGGAGTCGGACGCCATGGCACGCTCCGACCGGAAGGACCGCGGGGGACGCGGGGGTGAGGGACAATCAGAGGGCGGAAGGGGACAGGCATGATATGTCGTCCGGTTCCGAGGCACGGCCCCTGTCCTGCAGGGGGGAAGACCAGGTGGCAAGTATCGCGGGGCTTCGTGGACGCCCTCGGGTCCGGCATGCTGAAGGGAACGGGCAAAATGTGGCGGGGGGCTTGGTGGCCCGCTCCCGTCCCGCATACACTGGAGCAGGTGGGAAACGTCGAGGGGCTTCGGGGACGCAGCCCGTCCGGAACACGGAAGGGCGGGTGTAAAATGGCCCTGGGTTCCCCTGACTGTGTGTGCACTGCATAGAGTAGGGCCGTGGGAAAACAGGCAGCGGGTGGAGGGTTTGTGATTGGTGCACATCCTGTACCCAGAAGGTCAGGTGCACCAGGTGGGGTGGGGTTTCCTGGAATGCGCTCGTCCTACCTCCGGAAGGACGAGTGTAAAAGAGCGCAGGCTTACGTGCATCGCACTGTTGGTGCCTGCCGAAGGGGACAAGTGCATCTCCTGCAGACAGAGAAGCCAAGCGAATGTCTGTGGCGGCGAAGTCGTCGGCCAGACAGGTAGTGAGGCCGAAACAAATAGAACAAGACACACGGGTCAAAGGCCCACCCTTCTCCAGCTGGGGGGCCCAGTGGGGTACAAGGGGCTCCCAGAAGCCCGGAGAGCACTGAGGTTGGTGCGGGCAAAGGGGCCGTGCGGGCCCGCACCTTGAGTGTGATGCGGCCCAAGTGGATCTCCGGGCAGGTTGGTGGGGTCAGGCTGACGGGGGTCTTCAGAGCCTCAGGTTCCCTGGGGAGAGAAGGCAAATGGGGTGCCTTGGGCTGCTGGTGGGTCTGGCTGGTGGCCGAAGAGCCCAGGCTTCCTGCGGCGGTGGGCAGGTAGGGGGCCAGAGGAATGCCCGGAAACGAAGGGCACCGAGAGCCCAGCGGAGCGCGGGCTCTTCACCGACCCGGTGACAGGCCAGCACGGCGGGGAGAGGAGCCCGACCCCCGCGCCCCGCCCTCGGTGGCCTGCGGGAGAAACCCTGGCTGAGGAGGACGACAGTTCCGCGGGACAGAAGGCGGCCAGCCTCCCAAGGGCGCGGGGCTCCGGCTAGGTTGTCAGTCCGGTGAGTAAAGGGGAAGCGCGGGGGCACCCTCGTGGGCGCGGGCGGGAGAGGGGGCTGGCCAGAGGGAGAAGGCTCCGGGTGGCTTCCAGCCGTGGCGTCGGGGCAGCGTCTCGGCAGCTTGCACCTGTCGCCAGAGAGCCGGAGAGAGAGGGGCAGGCACGCCGGCGAAAGGAGACCGCGGCGGCAGCCTGCTGGAGAAGCCCTGGCTGAGGAGGGCGACGGGTCCCCCGGAGGCGGGCCGGCCGGAACAACAGGGTTGCACGGCTCGCGCCCGGTGGTCCGGCCAGTGAGTCGAGGGCAAGCGCAGGGGCATCCTTGTGGGCGCGGGCGGGAGAGGGGGCTGGCCAGAGGGAGAAGGCTCCGGGTGGCTTCCAGCCGTGGCGTCGGGGCAGCGTCCTGGCAGCTTCCGCCTGTCGCCAGAGAGCCGGAGAGAGAGGCGCAGGCACACCGGCCAAAAGAGACCTCGGCGGCTGCCTGGTGGAGAAGCCCTGGCTGAGGAGGGCGAGAGGTAACCCCGCGGCGTGCCGGCCGGGACCCCGGGGTTGCACGGCTCGTGCCCGGTGGTCCGGCCAGTGAGTAAAGGGGAGGCGCAGGGGCATCCTTTGCGGACGCGGGTTCGGGGGGGCGGGGTGCGGGGAGAGGGAGGAGCGCGAGGGGTGGCTTCCAGCCCTGGCCTCGGCGTGGGCGTCTTTGCCGCTTGCCCGGGTCACGGGAGACACAGAGTCCTAAAGGCCGGCGCGGCGGCAAAGGAGACCCCCACCGCCACGCCCACCCCCCCGCAGCAGCCTTCTAGGAAAGCCCTGGCTGAGGAGGAGGTCAGTTCCACACGGGACAAGCCGGCCAGAGCGCCAGGGTGCAGGGCTCGGGCTAGGTGGTCAGCCCGGTGAGTGAAGGGGAGCAGGGCCAACCTAGCGCAGGCGGGCGGGTTGGGGTTGGGGAGAGGGAGAGGCAGCAGGGTGGCTTCCAGCCGTGCCCTCGGAGCAGCGCCTTTGCAGCCGGCCCGGGTCGCCAGAGACCCAGTGACAGAGAGGCTAGCACGGGGACGAAAGGAGACCGTGGCAGCAGCCTGCTAGAAAAGCCCCTGCGGAGGAAGACGACTGTTCCACAGGGGACAAGCCGGCCAGTCCCCGCGGCGTCCACGGCTCCGGCTGGCTCGGCAGGCGAGCGGCGAGCGGCGGCATGGTTGCGGCTGCCGGTCGGGCGGCGTGGGGAGAGGGAGGCGCAGATGGGTCGCTTCCAGCCGTACCCTGGGGGCAGCGTGCCTGCCGCGTGCAACGCCCCTGCCGCGTGCAACGCACGTGTTGCCGGCCACCCAGGGACTGTGTGCCGTGAGGCAAGGGGGCAAGGGTCGTGGGGCGTGGAGCGTGGAGGCCAGGCTGCTGTCCGAAAGATCCGTGTGTGTGTGTCGCTCAGAAGGGCTTGATCTGGGGACTCTGCGGAGTCACTTGCACGCTGACAGCTGAGCAGCCAGTGGGTTGCCCTGGTCCGCGGAGCCAGGGTGTCAGGGCCCCCGAAGCGCTCACTGGAGCATCAGCGGGCCGCCAAGCCAAGCGGGTTGTGAAGCCAACGCCTCCTGCCGCTGCAGGCCAGCGGCTCCTTCTCTTAAGGAGAGGAAAATGAGCAGGCCATCTGCTGCCGCCAGAGGCTCACGGGCGAGGGGCACGAGGACCCGAGGGTGACCGGAAGTTCCCCGGGGCCCTGGTGGAATGACCTGCCGCCGATGGCCGGAAGTAACCCGGGACGGCCAGAGCTGGATGGAGGCGCGCATCAGGGGCCCTTTGGGACAAATTCCGCGAGGGGTGACAGAGGTCGGGCCTGGTTTGACGTCCCCCAGGAGCCGGGCCAGTAGCTGGGGACACTGCAGCCAGAGTTGGCCCCGTCGCGCAGGCCCACTGAGCTCCTGAGGGGACCCGGAACGGTGGAGCCCCGATGCAAGTGGATGACCGGAAAGGAGAGCGGGCAGGGACCGCACGGGACGGACGGTGGCCGAGAGGCCTTCCGGGAACGAGAGGGCATGCCAAGTCGTGGTTGGCCTGTAGGGCACTGCCTGCCCCGGGGTGAGCCCTCGGCCCGTGCTGTGACCACCCGGCAGCTGCCCTCTACTCCGGCACGAGAGACAGAGGTTGCAAGCACCCCGCGCCCTTGGGACGCTGTCGGGCCGGGGGGCCGGGAGAGGCGCGGGGGGGGGGGGCGGGCCCCGGAACCTTGGTGGACGGGCAGGTTGCTGGTGGAACAGTTTCCCGGGACACGAGTGTCGGACCGCTAGCAGGGCGATGGTGGCACGAGCGGAGTCAGCAGGTCCCGGGAATGCCGGTGGCTGGGCAGACGAGTGCCACTCTGGGCCAAGTGGCACGTCAGGCGGCGATCCGGACGCATGCCCAAGACCGGCAGGGCGCCCAGATGCCGGCAGGAAGCGGTCCTGCTGTTCCCGGGCGCGGCGGCGGGGGAGTCGGACGCCATGGCACGCTCCGACCGGAAGGACCGCGGGGGACGCGGGGGTGAGGGACAATCAGAGGGCGGAAGGGGACAGGCATGATATGTCGTCCGGTTCCGAGGCACGGCCCCTGTCCTGCAGGGGGGAAGACCAGGTGGCAAGTATCGCGGGGCTTCGTGGACGCCCTCGGGTCCGGCATGCTGAAGGGAACGGGCAAAATGTGGCGGGGGGCTTGGTGGCCCGCTCCCGTCCCGCATACACTGGAGCAGGTGGGAAACGTCGAGGGGCTTCGGGGACGCAGCCCGTCCGGAACACGGAAGGGCGGGTGTAAAATGGCCCTGGGTTCCCCTGACTGTGTGTGCACTGCATAGAGTAGGGCCGTGGGAAAACAGGCAGCGGGTGGAGGGTTTGTGATTGGTGCACATCCTGTACCCAGAAGGTCAGGTGCACCAGGTGGGGTGGGGTTTCCTGGAATGCGCTCGTCCTACCTCCGGAAGGACGAGTGTAAAAGAGCGCAGGCTTACGTGCATCGCACTGTTGGTGCCTGCCGAAGGGGACAAGTGCATCTCCTGCAGACAGAGAAGCCAAGCGAATGTCTGTGGCGGCGAAGTCGTCGGCCAGACAGGTAGTGAGGCCGAAACAAATAGAACAAGACACACGGGTCAAAGGCCCACCCTTCTCCAGCTGGGGGGCCCAGTGGGGTACAAGGGGCTCCCAGAAGCCCGGAGAGCACTGAGGTTGGTGCGGGCAAAGGGGCCGTGCGGGCCCGCACCTTGAGTGTGATGCGGCCCAAGTGGATCTCCGGGCAGGTTGGTGGGGTCAGGCTGACGGGGGTCTTCAGAGCCTCAGGTTCCCTGGGGAGAGAAGGCAAATGGGGTGCCTTGGGCTGCTGGTGGGTCTGGCTGGTGGCCGAAGAGCCCAGGCTTCCTGCGGCGGTGGGCAGGTAGGGGGCCAGAGGAATGCCCGGAAACGAAGGGCACCGAGAGCCCAGCGGAGCGCGGGCTCTTCACCGACCCGGTGACAGGCCAGCACGGCGGGGAGAGGAGCCCGACCCCCGCGCCCCGCCCTCGGTGGCCTGCGGGAGAAACCCTGGCTGAGGAGGACGACAGTTCCGCGGGACAGAAGGCGGCCAGCCTCCCAAGGGCGCGGGGCTCCGGCTAGGTTGTCAGTCCGGTGAGTAAAGGGGAAGCGCGGGGGCACCCTCGTGGGCGCGGGCGGGAGAGGGGGCTGGCCAGAGGGAGAAGGCTCCGGGTGGCTTCCAGCCGTGGCGTCGGGGCAGCGTCTCGGCAGCTTGCACCTGTCGCCAGAGAGCCGGAGAGAGAGGGGCAGGCACGCCGGCGAAAGGAGACCGCGGCGGCAGCCTGCTGGAGAAGCCCTGGCTGAGGAGGGCGACGGGTCCCCCGGAGGCGGGCCGGCCGGAACAACAGGGTTGCACGGCTCGCGCCCGGTGGTCCGGCCAGTGAGTCGAGGGCAAGCGCAGGGGCATCCTTGTGGGCGCGGGCGGGAGAGGGGGCTGGCCAGAGGGAGAAGGCTCCGGGTGGCTTCCAGCCGTGGCGTCGGGGCAGCGTCCTGGCAGCTTCCGCCTGTCGCCAGAGAGCCGGAGAGAGAGGCGCAGGCACACCGGCCAAAAGAGACCTCGGCGGCTGCCTGGTGGAGAAGCCCTGGCTGAGGAGGGCGAGAGGTAACCCCGCGGCGTGCCGGCCGGGACCCCGGGGTTGCACGGCTCGTGCCCGGTGGTCCGGCCAGTGAGTAAAGGGGAGGCGCAGGGGCATCCTTTGCGGACGCGGGTTCGGGGGGGCGGGGTGCGGGGAGAGGGAGGAGCGCGAGGGGTGGCTTCCAGCCCTGGCCTCGGCGTGGGCGTCTTTGCCGCTTGCCCGGGTCACGGGAGACACAGAGTCCTAAAGGCCGGCGCGGCGGCAAAGGAGACCCCCACCGCCACGCCCACCCCCCCGCAGCAGCCTTCTAGGAAAGCCCTGGCTGAGGAGGAGGTCAGTTCCACACGGGACAAGCCGGCCAGAGCGCCAGGGTGCAGGGCTCGGGCTAGGTGGTCAGCCCGGTGAGTGAAGGGGAGCAGGGCCAACCTAGCGCGGGCGGGCGGGTTGGGGTTGGGGAGAGGGAGAGGCAGCAGGGTGGCTTCCAGCCGTGCCCTCGGAGCAGCGCCTTTGCAGCCGGCCCGGGTCGCCAGAGACCCAGTGACAGAGAGGCTAGCACGGGGACGAAAGGAGACCGTGGCAGCAGCCTGCTAGAAAAGCCCCTGCGGAGGAAGACGACTGTTCCACAGGGGACAAGCCGGCCAGTCCCCGCGGCGTCCACGGCTCCGGCTGGCTCGGCAGGCGAGCGGCGAGCGGCGGCATGGTTGCGGCTGCCGGTCGGGCGGCGTGGGGAGAGGGAGGCGCAGATGGGTCGCTTCCAGCCGTACCCTGGGGGCAGCGTGCCTGCCGCGTGCAACGCCCCTGCCGCGTGCAACGCACGTGTTGCCGGCCACCCAGGGACTGTGTGCCGTGAGGCAAGGGGGCAAGGGTCGTGGGGCGTGGAGCGTGGAGGCCAGGCTGCTGTCCGAAAGATCCGTGTGTGTGTGTCGCTCAGAAGGGCTTGATCTGGGGACTCTGCGGAGTCACTTGCACGCTGACAGCTGAGCAGCCAGTGGGTTGCCCTGGTCCGCGGAGCCAGGGTGTCAGGGCCCCCGAAGCGCTCACTGGAGCATCAGCGGGCCGCCAAGCCAAGCGGGTTGTGAAGCCAACGCCTCCTGCCGCTGCAGGCCAGCGGCTCCTTCTCTTAAGGAGAGGAAAATGAGCAGGCCATCTGCTGCCGCCAGAGGCTCACGGGCGAGGGGCACGAGGACCCGAGGGTGACCGGAAGTTCCCCGGGGCCCTGGTGGAATGACCTGCCGCCGATGGCCGGAAGTAACCCGGGACGGCCAGAGCTGGATGGAGGCGCGCATCAGGGGCCCTTTGGGACAAATTCCGCGAGGGGTGACAGAGGTCGGGCCTGGTTTGACGTCCCCCAGGAGCCGGGCCAGTAGCTGGGGACACTGCAGCCAGAGTTGGCCCCGTCGCGCAGGCCCACTGAGCTCCTGAGGGGACCCGGAACGGTGGAGCCCCGATGCAAGTGGATGACCGGAAAGGAGAGCGGGCAGGGACCGCACGGGACGGACGGTGGCCGAGAGGCCTTCCGGGAACGAGAGGGCATGCCAAGTCGTGGTTGGCCTGTAGGGCACTGCCTGCCCCGGGGTGAGCCCTCGGCCCGTGCTGTGACCACCCGGCAGCTGCCCTCTACTCCGGCACGAGAGACAGAGGTTGCAAGCACCCCGCGCCCTTGGGACGCTGTCGGGCCGGGGGGCCGGGAGAGGCGCGGGGGGGGGGGCGGGCCCCGGAACCTTGGTGGACGGGCAGGTTGCTGGTGGAACAGTTTCCCGGGACACGAGTGTCGGACCGCTAGCAGGGCGATGGTGGCACGAGCGGAGTCAGCAGGTCCCGGGAATGCCGGTGGCTGGGCAGACGAGTGCCACTCTGGGCCAAGTGGCACGTCAGGCGGCGATCCGGACGCATGCCCAAGACCGGCAGGGCGCCCAGATGCCGGCAGGAAGCGGTCCTGCTGTTCCCGGGCGCGGCGGCGGGGGAGTCGGACGCCATGGCACGCTCCGACCGGAAGGACCGCGGGGGACGCGGGGGTGAGGGACAATCAGAGGGCGGAAGGGGACAGGCATGATATGTCGTCCGGTTCCGAGGCACGGCCCCTGTCCTGCAGGGGGGAAGACCAGGTGGCAAGTATCGCGGGGCTTCGTGGACGCCCTCGGGTCCGGCATGCTGAAGGGAACGGGCAAAATGTGGCGGGGGGCTTGGTGGCCCGCTCCCGTCCCGCATACACTGGAGCAGGTGGGAAACGTCGAGGGGCTTCGGGGACGCAGCCCGTCCGGAACACGGAAGGGCGGGTGTAAAATGGCCCTGGGTTCCCCTGACTGTGTGTGCACTGCATAGAGTAGGGCCGTGGGAAAACAGGCAGCGGGTGGAGGGTTTGTGATTGGTGCACATCCTGTACCCAGAAGGTCAGGTGCACCAGGTGGGGTGGGGTTTCCTGGAATGCGCTCGTCCTACCTCCGGAAGGACGAGTGTAAAAGAGCGCAGGCTTACGTGCATCGCACTGTTGGTGCCTGCCGAAGGGGACAAGTGCATCTCCTGCAGACAGAGAAGCCAAGCGAATGTCTGTGGCGGCGAAGTCGTCGGCCAGACAGGTAGTGAGGCCGAAACAAATAGAACAAGACACACGGGTCAAAGGCCCACCCTTCTCCAGCTGGGGGGCCCAGTGGGGTACAAGGGGCTCCCAGAAGCCCGGAGAGCACTGAGGTTGGTGCGGGCAAAGGGGCCGTGCGGGCCCGCACCTTGAGTGTGATGCGGCCCAAGTGGATCTCCGGGCAGGTTGGTGGGGTCAGGCTGACGGGGGTCTTCAGAGCCTCAGGTTCCCTGGGGAGAGAAGGCAAATGGGGTGCCTTGGGCTGCTGGTGGGTCTGGCTGGTGGCCGAAGAGCCCAGGCTTCCTGCGGCGGTGGGCAGGTAGGGGGCCAGAGGAATGCCCGGAAACGAAGGGCACCGAGAGCCCAGCGGAGCGCGGGCTCTTCACCGACCCGGTGACAGGCCAGCACGGCGGGGAGAGGAGCCCGACCCCCGCGCCCCGCCCTCGGTGGCCTGCGGGAGAAACCCTGGCTGAGGAGGACGACAGTTCCGCGGGACAGAAGGCGGCCAGCCTCCCAAGGGCGCGGGGCTCCGGCTAGGTTGTCAGTCCGGTGAGTAAAGGGGAAGCGCGGGGGCACCCTCGTGGGCGCGGGCGGGAGAGGGGGCTGGCCAGAGGGAGAAGGCTCCGGGTGGCTTCCAGCCGTGGCGTCGGGGCAGCGTCTCGGCAGCTTGCACCTGTCGCCAGAGAGCCGGAGAGAGAGGGGCAGGCACGCCGGCGAAAGGAGACCGCGGCGGCAGCCTGCTGGAGAAGCCCTGGCTGAGGAGGGCGACGGGTCCCCCGGAGGCGGGCCGGCCGGAACAACAGGGTTGCACGGCTCGCGCCCGGTGGTCCGGCCAGTGAGTCGAGGGCAAGCGCAGGGGCATCCTTGTGGGCGCGGGCGGGAGAGGGGGCTGGCCAGAGGGAGAAGGCTCCGGGTGGCTTCCAGCCGTGGCGTCGGGGCAGCGTCCTGGCAGCTTCCGCCTGTCGCCAGAGAGCCGGAGAGAGAGGCGCAGGCACACCGGCCAAAAGAGACCTCGGCGGCTGCCTGGTGGAGAAGCCCTGGCTGAGGAGGGCGAGAGGTAACCCCGCGGCGTGCCGGCCGGGACCCCGGGGTTGCACGGCTCGTGCCCGGTGGTCCGGCCAGTGAGTAAAGGGGAGGCGCAGGGGCATCCTTTGCGGACGCGGGTTCGGGGGGGCGGGGTGCGGGGAGAGGGAGGAGCGCGAGGGGTGGCTTCCAGCCCTGGCCTCGGCGTGGGCGTCTTTGCCGCTTGCCCGGGTCACGGGAGACACAGAGTCCTAAAGGCCGGCGCGGCGGCAAAGGAGACCCCCACCGCCACGCCCACCCCCCCGCAGCAGCCTTCTAGGAAAGCCCTGGCTGAGGAGGAGGTCAGTTCCACACGGGACAAGCCGGCCAGAGCGCCAGGGTGCAGGGCTCGGGCTAGGTGGTCAGCCCGGTGAGTGAAGGGGAGCAGGGCCAACCTAGCGCGGGCGGGCGGGTTGGGGTTGGGGAGAGGGAGAGGCAGCAGGGTGGCTTCCAGCCGTGCCCTCGGAGCAGCGCCTTTGCAGCCGGCCCGGGTCGCCAGAGACCCAGTGACAGAGAGGCTAGCACGGGGACGAAAGGAGACCGTGGCAGCAGCCTGCTAGAAAAGCCCCTGCGGAGGAAGACGACTGTTCCACAGGGGACAAGCCGGCCAGTCCCCGCGGCGTCCACGGCTCCGGCTGGCTCGGCAGGCGAGCGGCGAGCGGCGGCATGGTTGCGGCTGCCGGTCGGGCGGCGTGGGGAGAGGGAGGCGCAGATGGGTCGCTTCCAGCCGTACCCTGGGGGCAGCGTGCCTGCCGCGTGCAACGCCCCTGCCGCGTGCAACGCACGTGTTGCCGGCCACCCAGGGACTGTGTGCCGTGAGGCAAGGGGGCAAGGGTCGTGGGGCGTGGAGCGTGGAGGCCAGGCTGCTGTCCGAAAGATCCGTGTGTGTGTGTCGCTCAGAAGGGCTTGATCTGGGGACTCTGCGGAGTCACTTGCACGCTGACAGCTGAGCAGCCAGTGGGTTGCCCTGGTCCGCGGAGCCAGGGTGTCAGGGCCCCCGAAGCGCTCACTGGAGCATCAGCGGGCCGCCAAGCCAAGCGGGTTGTGAAGCCAACGCCTCCTGCCGCTGCAGGCCAGCGGCTCCTTCTCTTAAGGAGAGGAAAATGAGCAGGCCATCTGCTGCCGCCAGAGGCTCACGGGCGAGGGGCACGAGGACCCGAGGGTGACCGGAAGTTCCCCGGGGCCCTGGTGGAATGACCTGCCGCCGATGGCCGGAAGTAACCCGGGACGGCCGGAAGTAACCCGGGACGGCCAGAGCTGGATGGAGGCGCGCATCAGGGGCCCTTTGGGACAAATTCCGCGAGGGGTGACAGAGGTCGGGCCTGGTTTGACGTCCCCCAGGAGCCGGGCCAGTAGCTGGGGACACTGCAGCCAGAGTTGGCCCCGTCGCGCAGGCCCACTGAGCTCCTGAGGGGACCCGGAACGGTGGAGCCCCGATGCAAGTGGATGACCGGAAAGGAGAGCGGGCAGGGACCGCACGGGACGGACGGTGGCCGAGAGGCCTTCTGGGAACGAGAGGGCATGCCAAGTCGTGGTTGGCCTGTAGGGCACTGCCTGCCCCGGGGTGAGCCCTCGGCCCGTGCTGTGACCACCCGGCAGCTGCCCTCTACTCCGGCACGAGAGACAGAGGTTGCAAGCACCCCGCGCCCTTGGGACGCTGTCGGGCCGGGGGGCCGGGAGAGGCGCGGGGGGGGGGGCGGGCCCCGGAACCTTGGTGGACGGGCAGGTTGCTGGTGGAACAGTTTCCCGGGACACGAGTGTCGGACCGCTAGCAGGGCGATGGTGGCACGAGCGGAGTCAGCAGGTCCCGGGAATGCCGGTGGCTGGGCAGACGAGTGCCACTCTGGGCCAAGTGGCACGTCAGGCGGCGATCCGGACGCATGCCCAAGACCGGCAGGGCGCCCAGATGCCGGCAGGAAGCGGTCCTGCTGTTCCCGGGCGCGGCGGCGGGGGAGTCGGACGCCATGGCACGCTCCGACCGGAAGGACCGCGGGGGACGCGGGGGTGAGGGACAATCAGAGGGCGGAAGGGGACAGGCATGATATGTCGTCCGGTTCCGAGGCACGGCCCCTGTCCTGCAGGGGGGAAGACCAGGTGGCAAGTATCGCGGGGCTTCGTGGACGCCCTCGGGTCCGGCATGCTGAAGGGAACGGGCAAAATGTGGCGGGGGGCTTGGTGGCCCGCTCCCGTCCCGCATACACTGGAGCAGGTGGGAAACGTCGAGGGGCTTCGGGGACGCAGCCCGTCCGGAACACGGAAGGGCGGGTGTAAAATGGCCCTGGGTTCCCCTGACTGTGTGTGCACTGCATAGAGTAGGGCCGTGGGAAAACAGGCAGCGGGTGGAGGGTTTGTGATTGGTGCACATCCTGTACCCAGAAGGTCAGGTGCACCAGGTGGGGTGGGGTTTCCTGGAATGCGCTCGTCCTACCTCCGGAAGGACGAGTGTAAAAGAGCGCAGGCTTACGTGCATCGCACTGTTGGTGCCTGCCGAAGGGGACAAGTGCATCTCCTGCAGACAGAGAAGCCAAGCGAATGTCTGTGGCGGCGAAGTCGTCGGCCAGACAGGTAGTGAGGCCGAAACAAATAGAACAAGACACACGGGTCAAAGGCCCACCCTTCTCCAGCTGGGGGGCCCAGTGGGGTACAAGGGGCTCCCAGAAGCCCGGAGAGCACTGAGGTTGGTGCGGGCAAAGGGGCCGTGCGGGCCCGCACCTTGAGTGTGATGCGGCCCAAGTGGATCTCCGGGCAGGTTGGTGGGGTCAGGCTGACGGGGGTCTTCAGAGCCTCAGGTTCCCTGGGGAGAGAAGGCAAATGGGGTGCCTTGGGCTGCTGGTGGGTCTGGCTGGTGGCCGAAGAGCCCAGGCTTCCTGCGGCGGTGGGCAGGTAGGGGGCCAGAGGAATGCCCGGAAACGAAGGGCACCGAGAGCCCAGCGGAGCGCGGGCTCTTCACCGACCCGGTGACAGGCCAGCACGGCGGGGAGAGGAGCCCGACCCCCGCGCCCCGCCCTCGGTGGCCTGCGGGAGAAACCCTGGCTGAGGAGGACGACAGTTCCGCGGGACAGAAGGCGGCCAGCCTCCCAAGGGCGCGGGGCTCCGGCTAGGTTGTCAGTCCGGTGAGTAAAGGGGAAGCGCGGGGGCACCCTCGTGGGCGCGGGCGGGAGAGGGGGCTGGCCAGAGGGAGAAGGCTCCGGGTGGCTTCCAGCCGTGGCGTCGGGGCAGCGTCTCGGCAGCTTGCACCTGTCGCCAGAGAGCCGGAGAGAGAGGGGCAGGCACGCCGGCGAAAGGAGACCGCGGCGGCAGCCTGCTGGAGAAGCCCTGGCTGAGGAGGGCGACGGGTCCCCCGGAGGCGGGCCGGCCGGACAACAGGGTTGCACGGCTCGCGCCCGGTGGTCCGGCCAGTGAGTCGAGGGCAAGCGCAGGGGCATCCTTGTGGGCGCGGGCGGGAGAGGGGGCTGGCCAGAGGGAGAAGGATCCGGGTGGCTTCCAGCCGTGGCGTCGGGGCAGCGTCCTGGCAGCTTCCGCCTGTCGCCAGAGAGCCGGAGAGAGAGGCGCAGGCACACCGGCCAAAAGAGACCTCGGCGGCTGCCTGGTGGAGAAGCCCTGGCTGAGGAGGGCGAGAGGTAACCCCGCGGCGTGCCGGCCGGGACCCCGGGGTTGCACGGCTCGTGCCCGGTGGTCCGGCCAGTGAGTAAAGGGGAGGCGCAGGGGCATCCTTTGCGGACGCGGGTTCGGGGGGGCGGGGTGCGGGGAGAGGGAGGAGCGCGAGGGGTGGCTTCCAGCCCTGGCCTCGGCGTGGGCGTCTTTGCCGCTTGTCCGGGTCACGGGAGACACAGAGTCCTAAAGGCCGGCGCGGCGGCAAAGGAGACCCCCACCGCCACGCCCACCACCCCGCAGCAGCCTTCTAGGAAAGCCCTGGCTGAGGAGGAGGTCAGTTCCACACGGGACAAGCCGGCCAGAGCGCCGGGTGCAGGGCTCGGGCTAGGTGGTCAGCCCGGTGAGTGAAGGGGAGCAGGGCCAACCTAGCGCGGGCGGGCGGGTTGGGGTTGGGGAGAGGGAGAGGCAGCAGGGTGGCTTCCAGCCGTGCCCTCGGAGCGGCGCCTTTGCAGCCGGCCCGGGTCGCCAGAGACCCAGTGACAGAGAGGCTAGCACGGGGACGAAAGGAGACCGTGGCAGCAGCCTGCTAGAAAAGCCCCTGCGGAGGAAGACGACTGTTCCACAGGGGACAAGCCGGCCAGTCCCCGCGGCGTCCACGGCTCCGGCTGGCTCGGCAGGCGAGCGGCGAGCGGCGGCATGGTTGCGGCTGCCGGTCGGGCGGCGTGGGGAGAGGGAGGCGCAGCTGGGTCGCTTCCAGCCGTACCCTGGGGGCAGCGTGCCTGCCGCGTGCAACGCCCCTGCCGCGTGCAACGCACGTGTTGCCGGCCACCCAGGGACTGTGTGCCGTGAGGCAAGGGGGCAAGGGTCGTGGGGCGTGGAGCGTGGAGGCCAGGCTGCTGTCCGAAAGATCCGTGTGTGTGTGTCGCTCAGAAGGGCTTGATCTGGGGACTCTGCGGAGTCACTTGCACGCTGACAGCTGAGCAGCCAGTGGGTTGCCCTGGTCCGCGGAGCCAGGGTGTCAGGGCCCCCGAAGCGCTCACTGGAGCATCAGCGGGCCGCCAAGCCAAGCGGGTTGTGAAGCCAACGCCTCCTGCCGCTGCAGGCCAGCGGCTCCTTCTCTTAAGGAGAGGAAAATGAGCAGGCCATCTGCTGCCGCCAGAGGCTCACGGGCGAGGGGCACGAGGACCCGAGGGTGACCGGAAGTTCCCCGGGGCCCTGGTGGAATGACCTGCCGCCGATGGCCGGAAGTAACCCGGGACGGCCGGAAGTAACCCGGGACGGCCAGAGCTGGATGGAGGCGCGCATCAGGGGCCCTTTGGGACAAATTCCGCGAGGGGTGACAGAGGTCGGGCCTGGTTTGACGTCCCCCAGGAGCCGGGCCAGTAGCTGGGGACACTGCAGCCAGAGTTGGCCCCGTCGCGCAGGCCCACTGAGCTCCTGAGGGGACCCGGAACGGTGGAGCCCCGATGCAAGTGGATGACCGGAAAGGAGAGCGGGCAGGGACCGCACGGGACGGACGGTGGCCGAGAGGCCTTCCGGGAACGAGAGGGCATGCCAAGTCGTGGTTGGCCTGTAGGGCACTGCCTGCCCCGGGGTGAGCCCTCGGCCCGTGCTGTGACCACCCGGCAGCTGCCCTCTACTCCGGCACGAGAGACAGAGGTTGCAAGCACCCCGCGCCCTTGGGACGCTGTCGGGCCGGGGGGCCGGGAGAGGCGCGGGGGCGGGGCGGGCCCCGGAACCTTGGTGGACGGGCAGGTTGCTGGTGGAACAGTTTCCCGGGACACGAGTGTCGGACCGCTAGCAGGGCGATGGTGGCACGAGCGGAGTCAGCAGGTCCCGGGAATGCCGGTGGCTGGGCAGACGAGTGCCACTCTGGGCCAAGTGGCACGTCAGGCGGCGATCCGGACGCGTGCCCAAGACCGGCAGGGCGCCCAGATGCCGGCAGGAAGCGGTCCTGCTGTTCCCGGGCGCGGCGGCGGGGGAGTCGGACGCCATGGCACGCTCCGACCGGAAGGACCGCGGGGGACGCGGGGGTGAGGGACAATCAGAGGGCGGAAGGGGACAGGCATGATATGTCGTCCGGTTCCGAGGCACGGCCCCTGTCCTGCAGGGGGGAAGACCAGGTGGCAAGTATCGCGGGGCTTCGTGGACGCCCTCGGGTCCGGCATGCTGAAGGGAACGGGCAAAATGTGGCGGGGGGCTTGGTGGCCCGCTCCCGTCCCGCATACACTGGAGCAGGTGGGAAACGTCGAGGGGCTTCGGGGACGCAGCCCGTCCGGAACACGGAAGGGCGGGTGTAAAATGGCCCTGGGTTCCCCTGACTGTGTGTGCACTGCATAGAGTAGGGCCGTGGGAAAACAGGCAGCGGGTGGAGGGTTTGTGATTGGTGCACATCCTGTACCCAGAAGGTCAGGTGCACCAGGTGGGGTGGGGTTTCCTGGAATGCGCTCGTCCTACCTCCGGAAGGACGAGTGTAAAAGAGCGCAGGCTTACGTGCATCGCACTGTTGGTGCCTGCCGAAGGGGACAAGTGCATCTCCTGCAGACAGAGAAGCCAAGCGAATGTCTGTGGCGGCGAAGTCGTCGGCCAGACAGGTAGTGAGGCCGAAACAAATAGAACAAGACACACGGGTCAAAGGCCCACCCTTCTCCAGCTGGGGGGCCCAGTGGGGTACAAGGGGCTCCCAGAAGCCCGGAGAGCACTGAGGTTGGTGCGGGCAAAGGGGCCGTGCGGGCCCGCACCTTGAGTGTGATGCGGCCCAAGTGGATCTCCGGGCAGGTTGGTGGGGTCAGGCTGACGGGGGTCTTCAGAGCCTCAGGTTCCCTGGGGAGAGAAGGCAAATGGGGTGCCTTGGGCTGCTGGTGGGTCTGGCTGGTGGCCGAAGAGCCCAGGCTTCCTGCGGCGGTGGGCAGGTAGGGGGCCAGAGGAATGCCCGGAAACGAAGGGCACCGAGAGCCCAGCGGAGCGCGGGCTCTTCACCGACCCGGTGACAGGCCAGCACGGCGGGGAGAGGAGCCCGACCCCCGCGCCCCGCCCTCGGTGGCCTGCGGGAGAAACCCTGGCTGAGGAGGACGACAGTTCCGCGGGACAGAAGGCGGCCAGCCTCCCAAGGGCGCGGGGCTCCGGCTAGGTTGTCAGTCCGGTGAGTAAAGGGGAAGCGCGGGGGCACCCTCGTGGGCGCGGGCGGGAGAGGGGGCTGGCCAGAGGGAGAAGGCTCCGGGTGGCTTCCAGCCGTGGCGTCGGGGCAGCGTCTCGGCAGCTTGCACCTGTCGCCAGAGAGCCGGAGAGAGAGGGGCAGGCACGCCGGCGAAAGGAGACCGCGGCGGCAGCCTGCTGGAGAAGCCCTGGCTGAGGAGGGCGACGGAGGCGGGCCGGCCGGAACAACAGGGTTGCACGGCTCGCGCCCGGTGGTCCGGCCAGTGAGTCGAGGGCAAGCGCAGGGGCATCCTTGTGGGCGCGGGCGGGAGAGGGGGCTGGCCAGAGGGAGAAGGCTCCGGGTGGCTTCCAGCCGTGGCGTCGGGGCAGCGTCCTGGCAGCTTCCGCCTGTCGCCAGAGAGCCGGAGAGAGAGGCGCAGGCACACCGGCCAAAAGAGACCTCGGCGGCTGCCTGGTGGAGAAGCCCTGGCTGAGGAGGGCGAGAGGTAACCCCGCGGCGTGCCGGCCGGGACCCCGGGGTTGCACGGCTCGTGCCCGGTGGTCCGGCCAGTGAGTAAAGGGGAGGCGCAGGGGCATCCTTTGCGGACGCGGGTTCGGGGGGGCGGGGTGCGGGGAGAGGGAGGAGCGCGAGGGGTGGCTTCCAGCCCTGGCCTCGGCGTGGGCGTCTTTGCCGCTTGCCCGGGTCACGGGAGACACAGAGTCCTAAAGGCCGGCGCGGCGGCAAAGGAGACCCCCACCGCCACGCCCACCCCCCCGCAGCAGCCTTCTAGGAAAGCCCTGGCTGAGGAGGAGGTCAGTTCCACACGGGACAAGCCGGCCAGAGCGCCAGGGTGCAGGGCTCGGGCTAGGTGGTCAGCCCGGTGAGTGAAGGGGAGCAGGGCCAACCTAGCGCAGGCGGGCGGGTTGGGGTTGGGGAGAGGGAGAGGCAGCAGGGTGGCTTCCAGCCGTGCCCTCGGAGCAGCGCCTTTGCAGCCGGCCCGGGTCGCCAGAGACCCAGTGACAGAGAGGCTAGCACGGGGACGAAAGGAGACCGTGGCAGCAGCCTGCTAGAAAAGCCCCTGCGGAGGAAGACGACTGTTCCACAGGGGACAAGCCGGCCAGTCCCCGCGGCGTCCACGGCTCCGGCTGGCTCGGCAGGCGAGCGGCGAGCGGCGGCATGGTTGCGGCTGCCGGTCGGGCGGCGTGGGGAGAGGGAGGCGCAGATGGGTCGCTTCCAGCCGTACCCTGGGGGCAGCGTGCCTGCCGCGTGCAACGCCCCTGCCGCGTGCAACGCACGTGTTGCCGGCCACCCAGGGACTGTGTGCCGTGAGGCAAGGGGGCAAGGGTCGTGGGGCGTGGAGCGTGGAGGCCAGGCTGCTGTCCGAAAGATCCGTGTGTGTGTGTCGCTCAGAAGGGCTTGATCTGGGGACTCTGCGGAGTCACTTGCACGCTGACAGCTGAGCAGCCAGTGGGTTGCCCTGGTCCGCGGAGCCAGGGTGTCAGGGCCCCCGAAGCGCTCACTGGAGCATCAGCGGGCCGCCAAGCCAAGCGGGTTGTGAAGCCAACGCCTCCTGCCGCTGCAGGCCAGCGGCTCCTTCTCTTAAGGAGAGGAAAATGAGCAGGCCATCTGCTGCCGCCAGAGGCTCACGGGCGAGGGGCACGAGGACCCGAGGGTGACCGGAAGTTCCCCGGGGCCCTGGTGGAATGACCTGCCGCCGATGGCCGGAAGTAACCCGGGACGGCCAGAGCTGGATGGAGGCGCGCATCAGGGGCCCTTTGGGACAAATTCCGCGAGGGGTGACAGAGGTCGGGCCTGGTTTGACGTCCCCCAGGAGCCGGGCCAGTAGCTGGGGACACTGCAGCCAGAGTTGGCCCCGTCGCGCAGGCCCACTGAGCTCCTGAGGGGACCCGGAACGGTGGAGCCCCGATGCAAGTGGATGACCGGAAAGGAGAGCGGGCAGGGACCGCACGGGACGGACGGTGGCCGAGAGGCCTTCTGGGAACGAGAGGGCATGCCAAGTCGTGGTTGGCCTGTAGGGCACTGCCTGCCCCGGGGTGAGCCCTCGGCCCGTGCTGTGACCACCCGGCAGCTGCCCTCTACTCCGGCACGAGAGACAGAGGTTGCAAGCACCCCGCGCCCTTGGGACGCTGTCGGGCCGGGGGGCCGGGAGAGGCGCGGGGGGGGGGGCGGGCCCCGGAACCTTGGTGGACGGGCAGGTTGCTGGTGGAACAGTTTCCCGGGACACGAGTGTCGGACCGCTAGCAGGGCGATGGTGGCACGAGCGGAGTCAGCAGGTCCCGGGAATGCCGGTGGCTGGGCAGACGAGTGCCACTCTGGGCCAAGTGGCACGTCAGGCGGCGATCCGGACGCATGCCCAAGACCGGCAGGGCGCCCAGATGCCGGCAGGAAGCGGTCCTGCTGTTCCCGGGCGCGGCGGCGGGGGAGTCGGACGCCATGGCACGCTCCGACCGGAAGGACCGCGGGGGACGCGGGGGTGAGGGACAATCAGAGGGCGGAAGGGGACAGGCATGATATGTCGTCCGGTTCCGAGGCACGGCCCCTGTCCTGCAGGGGGGAAGACCAGGTGGCAAGTATCGCGGGGCTTCGTGGACGCCCTCGGGTCCGGCATGCTGAAGGGAACGGGCAAAATGTGGCGGGGGGCTTGGTGGCCCGCTCCCGTCCCGCATACACTGGAGCAGGTGGGAAACGTCGAGGGGCTTCGGGGACGCAGCCCGTCCGGAACACGGAAGGGCGGGTGTAAAATGGCCCTGGGTTCCCCTGACTGTGTGTGCACTGCATAGAGTAGGGCCGTGGGAAAACAGGCAGCGGGTGGAGGGTTTGTGATTGGTGCACATCCTGTACCCAGAAGGTCAGGTGCACCAGGTGGGGTGGGGTTTCCTGGAATGCGCTCGTCCTACCTCCGGAAGGACGAGTGTAAAAGAGCGCAGGCTTACGTGCATCGCACTGTTGGTGCCTGCCGAAGGGGACAAGTGCATCTCCTGCAGACAGAGAAGCCAAGCGAATGTCTGTGGCGGCGAAGTCGTCGGCCAGACAGGTAGTGAGGCCGAAACAAATAGAACAAGACACACGGGTCAAAGGCCCACCCTTCTCCAGCTGGGGGGCCCAGTGGGGTACAAGGGGCTCCCAGAAGCCCGGAGAGCACTGAGGTTGGTGCGGGCAAAGGGGCCGTGCGGGCCCGCACCTTGAGTGTGATGCGGCCCAAGTGGATCTCCGGGCAGGTTGGTGGGGTCAGGCTGACGGGGGTCTTCAGAGCCTCAGGTTCCCTGGGGAGAGAAGGCAAATGGGGTGCCTTGGGCTGCTGGTGGGTCTGGCTGGTGGCCGAAGAGCCCAGGCTTCCTGCGGCGGTGGGCAGGTAGGGGGCCAGAGGAATGCCCGGAAACGAAGGGCACCGAGAGCCCAGCGGAGCGCGGGCTCTTCACCGACCCGGTGACAGGCCAGCACGGCGGGGAGAGGAGCCCGACCCCCGCGCCCCGCCCTCGGTGGCCTGCGGGAGAAACCCTGGCTGAGGAGGACGACAGTTCCGCGGGACAGAAGGCGGCCAGCCTCCCAAGGGCGCGGGGCTCCGGCTAGGTTGTCAGTCCGGTGAGTAAAGGGGAAGCGCGGGGGCACCCTCGTGGGCGCGGGCGGGAGAGGGGGCTGGCCAGAGGGAGAAGGCTCCGGGTGGCTTCCAGCCGTGGCGTCGGGGCAGCGTCTCGGCAGCTTGCACCTGTCGCCAGAGAGCCGGAGAGAGAGGGGCAGGCACGCCGGCGAAAGGAGACCGCGGCGGCAGCCTGCTGGAGAAGCCCTGGCTGAGGAGGGCGACGGGTCCCCCGGAGGCGGGCCGGCCGGACAACAGGGTTGCACGGCTCGCGCCCGGTGGTCCGGCCAGTGAGTCGAGGGCAAGCGCAGGGGCATCCTTGTGGGCGCGGGCGGGAGAGGGGGCTGGCCAGAGGGAGAAGGATCCGGGTGGCTTCCAGCCGTGGCGTCGGGGCAGCGTCCTGGCAGCTTCCGCCTGTCGCCAGAGAGCCGGAGAGAGAGGCGCCGGCACACCGGCCAAAAGAGACCTCGGCGGCTGCCTGGTGGAGAAGCCCTGGCTGAGGAGGGCGAGAGGTAACCCCGCGGCGTGCCGGCCGGGACCCCGGGGTTGCACGGCTCGTGCCCGGTGGTCCGGCCAGTGAGTAAAGGGGAGGCGCAGGGGCATCCTTTGCGGACGCGGGTTCGGGGGGGCGGGGTGCGGGGAGAGGGAGGAGCGCGAGGGGTGGCTTCCAGCCCTGGCCTCGGCGTGGGCGTCTTTGCCGCTTGCCCGGGTCACGGGAGACACAGAGTCCTAAAGGCCGACGCGGCGGCAAAGGAGACCCCCACCGCCACGCCCACCCCCCCGCAGCAGCCTTCTAGGAAAGCCCTGGCTGAGGAGGAGGTCAGTTCCACACGGGACAAGCCGGCCAGAGCGCCAGGGTGCAGGGCTCGGGCTAGGTGGTCAGCCCGGTGAGTGAAGGGGAGCAGGGCCAACCTAGCGCAGCCGGGTGGGTTGGGGTTGGGGAGAGGGAGAGGCAGCAGGGTGGCTTCCAGCCGTGCCCTCGGAGCAGCGCCTTTGCAGCCGGCCCGGGTCGCCAGAGACCCAGTGACAGAGAGGCTAGCACGGGGACGAAAGGAGACCGTGGCAGCAGCCTGCTAGAAAAGCCCCTGCGGAGGAAGACGACTGTTCCACAGGGGACAAGCCGGCCAGTCCCCGCGGCGTCCACGGCTCCGGCTGGCTCGGCAGGCGAGCGGCGAGCGGCGGCATGGTTGCGGCTGCCGGTCGGGCGGCGTGGGGAGAGGGAGGCGCAGATGGGTCGCTTCCAGCCGTACCCTGGGGGCAGCGTGCCTGCCGCGTGCAACGCCCCTGCCGCGTGCAACGCACGTGTTGCCGGCCACCCAGGGACTGTGTGCCGTGAGGCAAGGGGGCAAGGGTCGTGGGGCGTGGAGCGTGGAGGCCAGGCTGCTGTCCGAAAGATCCGTGTGTGTGTGTCGCTCAGAAGGGCTTGATCTGGGGACTCTGCGGAGTCACTTGCACGCTGACAGCTGAGCAGCCAGTGGGTTGCCCTGGTCCGCGGAGCCAGGGTGTCAGGGCCCCCGAAGCGCTCACTGGAGCATCAGCGGGCCGCCAAGCCAAGCGGGTTGTGAAGCCAACGCCTCCTGCCGCTGCAGGCCAGCGGCTCCTTCTCTTAAGGAGAGGAAAATGAGCAGGCCATCTGCTGCCGCCAGAGGCTCACGGGCGAGGGGCACGAGGACCCGAGGGTGACCGGAAGTTCCCCGGGGCCCTGGTGGAATGACCTGCCGCCGATGGCCGGAAGTAACCCGGGACGGCCAGAGCTGGATGGAGGCGCGCATCAGGGGCCCTTTGGGACAAATTCCGCGAGGGGTGACAAAGGTCGGGCCTGGTTTGACGTCCCCCCAGGAGCCGGGCCAGTAGCTGGGGACACTGCAGCCAGAGTTGGCCCCGTCGCGCAGGCCCACTGAGCTCCTGAGGGGACCCGGAACGGTGGAGCCCCGATGCAAGTGGATGACCGGAAAGGAGAGCGGGCAGGGACCGCACAGGACGGACGGTGGCTGAGAGGCCTTCCGGGAACGATAGGGCATGCGAAGTCGTGGTTGGCCTGTAGGGCACTGCCTGCCCCGGGGTGAGCCCTCGGCCCGTGCTGTGACCACCCGGCAGCTGCCCTCTACTCCAGCACGAGAGACAGAGGTTGCAAGCACCCCGCGTCCTTGGGACGCTGTCGGGCCGGGGGGCCTGGAGAGGCACAGGGGGGGGGCGGGCCCCGGAACCTTGGTGGACGGGCAGGTTGCTGGTGAAACAGTTTCCCGGGACACGAGTGTCGGACCGCTAGCAGGGGGATGGTGGCACGAGCGGAGTCAGCAGGTCCCAGGAATGCCGGTGGCTGGGCAGACGAGTGCCACTCTGGGCCAAGTGGCACGTCAGGCCGCGATCCGGATGCATGCCCAAGACCGGCAGGGCGCCCAGATGCCGGCAGGAAGCGGTCCTGCTGTTCCCGGGCGCGGCGGCGGGGGAGTCGGACGCCATGGCACGCTCCGACCGGAAGGACCGCGGGGGACGCGGGGGTGAGGGACAGTCAGAGGGCGGAAGGGGACAGGCATGATATGTCGTCCGGTTCCGAGGCACGGCCCCTGTCCTGCAGTGGGGAATATCAGGTGGCAGGTATCGCGGGGCTTCGTGGACGCCCTCGGGTCCGGCATGCTGAAGGGAACGGGCAAAATGTGGCGGGGGCTTGGTGGCCACTCTTCTCCTGTGTATATCAGGGCAAGTTTGAAATGTTGCATGGTTAACTGGATGACTCTTGTCCTGCATTGAGATCCGCTGTATAAACTTTTGTATGGCTTTTGGGAGCATACATGTCGTGCATGAGCAAACACAACTATATAGTGGGTTTTGAGGGAGGCAACCTATTTGTTGTAATGAAAAGTATGTGCAAACCATCACTGGGTTTCGTTGCTTGCTTTTGCACTGCACATAGAAGGGTAGTTGTAAAACGTCGAGTAGGTGGAGGGATTGTGAATGGTGCACATCCTGTACATTGAGGGGTACATGCAACATGTGGGTTGTGTTTACTTGTATTACCCACATCCTACGTCCAATAGGATGGGTGTAAAACACCAAGGGTTATGTGCATTGCACTTTCCCTGCCTTTAAAACCGGAAAAGTGCATGTTCTGCACAGAGAGATGCAAAGTCAATGCCTGTTCGAGGATGTCTTCAGAGAAATGGTAATCCAAATACAAATACAGCAAGATGCCCGTATAAAGAGCCATCCTTTCTGCTTCTATGGGGCCTGCTGGAGTAAAAGAGGCTCTAAGAACCCCAGGGAGCGTTACCTTTGGTGACAGCAAAGCAGTAGTTCAGGCCTGCACTTTCAGTGTGATGTGACCAAAATCATTCTTCAGGCAGTTTGGTGGGGACAGCCTGATGGTGGTGTTTAGAGCTTCAGTTTCCCTATAGAGAGAAGCCAAATTTGGTTCTTTTCGTTTCTGATTAGTTTGGCTGGCGGCTGAAGAGTACAGGCTTTCAGAGATGATGGGCAAGCAGGGAACCAGAGGAATTCACAGAAAAGAAGTGCATGGAGATCCTGGCAGTCCACGGGGTCTTCACTCACTCTGTGACAAGCAGGTACAACTGTGAAAGGAACCCCCCACAGTAGCATGCTAGAAAAGCCCTTGCTGGGAAGATGACAGTTTGACACGGTACAAGCTGGCCAGACTCACATGCATGCAGGGCTCCAGGAGTAGAGGCGTCTCTGTGGGTACGGGTAGGATGTGGCAGGGAGCAGGAGATGTACCAGTGTGGCTTCCAAGAATGTCTTCAGAGCAACATTTTTACATGATGCTCATGTTGCAAGACATCTAAAGGCAGAGAACCGTGATGCAGTGTTACAAGGTTCATCGGGTTCATGAGTCTGGAGCCTGGACTGCTTTCTGAAACACCCTTGTATCTGTGTCACTCAAAATGGCTTGATCTAGGGATTCTGCTGAGTTCTTGCACACTGACAGGTGCATAATCAGAAAGTTGTCCTGGTTGGCTGAGAAAGGATGTCAGTGCCCATGAAGCAGTTACTGGAGCGTCAACATGCTGCAAAGCTGATTATCAAGACAGTAAGTCCTTCTGCTGTAGGCTAGAGGTTACTTCTCTTTAATGAAATGAAAATGAGCAGGAGATCTTCTGCCAGAAAAAATAGACAGCTGATGACCTTGAGGACACTTGGGTGACTCGAATTTCCTAGGGGCTGTGGTGGGATGACATACCGCCAGTGGTCGGAGGTAACCGCCGACAGTGACAGCTGGATGGATGCATGCATAAGATGATGTTTCGAGAAAGTCCACGATGAATGACAGAGGGCAGGCAAGGTGTTCCTTCCCTTGGGCAGCCCAGGAGTAAGGAGATTTTGCCCCATCACACTGTCCACTGAGGTCTGGAGGAGCCATGGAAGTGTTAAGCCATATGCTGGCTAATAACTGGAAATGACAGGGGAAGGGACAATGCTGGATGGACGGTATCCTCGAGGCCTTCTTGAAACAGTATTGTGGTTGAAGTCTTGGTTGTTCTGTAGGGCATTCCATTACTCCGAGTGAGCCCTTGGCCTGTACAGTGAGCCTGATGTGTCTATTCTGTACTCCAGCATGAAATTAATGCAAAGAACCTTGCTTTCTTGGAAACATGCATGCAAGGAGGGATAGTATTGGCCCCTGGAATATTAGTGTGCAGACCAGGGCGCATGAGTGAAGACAGTAGGGACCTTGAATCCTACACAGTGCCTGGACAAACGAGTACCCCTCTGGCCCAAGTGGCATGTTAGGCAGCTATTCAGATGCATTCCAAAGACTTGCAGGTCACCCAGATGAGGGCAGGAAGCTGTCTTGATTTCCACGGTGAGTCGAAACCCTTAGCACCTTGCAACTGGAAGGGACCCAGAGGGAGATGTTGGTAATGGACAATCAAAAGGCAGAAGGGGACAGGGATAAAATATCGCCTGGTTCCATGACACAGCGCTTGTCCAGCCTATCGAAGGGCAGGTGAAAAGTATTGCAGGGTTTCGTGGACCCCTCGTGTCCTATATACAGAATGGCAGGTGTAAAATATTGCAGGATTTCTGTTGACTGTCTCTGTCCTGCATACAAATATGCAGTTGGAAACTGTCATGGGTTTTTGTGGATAGAACATATCTGTAATACAGAAGGGCTGGTGTAAAATATTACTGAGTGTCATTTACCGTGTGTGTACTGCATGCAGAAGGTCAGTTGCAAAATATTCCTGGGTTTCATGGCCATTCCTGTCCTGCATACAGAAGGACAATTGTAAAATATCACGGGGTTTTGTGGACCGTGTATGTACTGCATACAGTAGAGCAGTTGTAAAATATGGAAGGGGTGGGGGCTTTGTGGACTGCTCAGATCCTGTATTTAGAAGGACAGGTATAACATATGGGGTGTGGCTTCTTGTAACACACATGCCTTGCATACAGAGAGGTGTAAAACATCACAGGATTACTTGGATTCCCCTTTTCATGCCTACAGAATCTCAACAATGCATGTGTTATGTAGAAAAGGGCAGTTGTAAAATATTGTGGGATTTTTGGCTGGAGCATGCCCCTCATTCAGAGTGACAAGTGTAAAATTTCCCTTCTGCAGACAGAAGGGCATGTGTTTATTATGGCATGGCATAGGGAGTGTGTGGGTTGTCCAGGAAGGGGTGTGATTGGTTGGTTTTGTGGCTAGTTCTTGCATTTCGTACAGAAGAGATACAGTGCAGAAGATTTCAAAGGGCAATTCGAGAATACAAAATAAAATATTATAGTTGCACATGTAATGATCTGGAATTAGAACATCAAAAGGGAAGAACTTGTTCTGTATTTTTCAAGTTGAATAAAGTGAAGAAAAAATTCAAGCCTTTACTTGCAGTAGTGAAACATTCTATAGGGATAATATTAAATGACTCAGGGAACAACAAAAGAAGATGGAAGGAATACAGACTCATTTTACCAGAAAAAAACTGGTCAGTTTTCAAGCATTTGAAGAAATAGCATATGACCAGTAACTGATGGTACTTATGGAAGAAATCTAAGCTGTATTGAAGGCAATGGTGAAAAACAAGGCTTCAAGAATTGGTGGAATATCAATTGAGATGTTTCAACAAATGGATGCAGCACAGGAAGTGCTCAGTCATCTACGTCAAGAAATTTGGAGGACAGCTACTTGGCCAACCAACTGGAAGAGATCCATATTTTTGCCTATACCCAAGGAAGGTGATTATAGCAGAATGCAGAAATTACTGAACAATATCTTGAATATTACACACAGATAAAACTTTACAAAAGATCATTCCAAAAGCAACTGCAGTGGCATATTGGCAGAGAACTGCCAGAAACTGAAGCTGGGTTCAGAAGAGGACATAGAACCAGGGATATCATTGCCAATGTCAGATAGATCTTAGTTGAAAGCAGAGAACACAAGAAAGATGTTTACCTGAGTTTCATTTTCTGTATAAAGGCATTCGATTGTGGGTCTTAACAAATTATGGCTAACACTGAAGAGAATGGGAGTTCCAGAACACGTTAACATGGTCTTAAGGAATCTACATGGATCAAGAGGCAATCATGGAAACAAATAAGGTGTGGCTGCATGGTTTAAAGTCAGTAACGTTGTGCATGAAGTTGTCTCCTTTCACTATACCATTTCAATCTGTATGCTAAGCCAATAATCTGAGAAGCTGGAGCATATGATGAACAGGGTCTTAGGATTGGAGGAGGAATTATAAACAACATGTGTTATGCAGATGACACAACCCTGCTTGCTGAAGTGAAGAGGAATTGAAATAGTTACTGATGAAGAGCAAAGACCACAGCCTTGAGTATGGACTGCATCTCAACAATAGGAAAACAAAAATCCAGCTGGACCAGTAAGCAACATCATGATAAATGGAGAAATGGTTGAGGTTGTCAAGGATTTCATTTTACTTGATTCCACAATCTACACTCATGGAAGTAGCAGTTACGAAATCAAAAGACAGGAGGGTAGAGTCAAGATGGTGGACTAGACACGTCTCCTTAATTCTCTCTGAAAACTAAGGCCTGGATTGATAATTAAATGGAGCCTTCTGGACACCCAATGAGCCCTAGGACATGACATTTGGCTGTCAATTTGGACTATGTGTCACTGAAAGGGAAACTTCTCTTTCACTGAACCCCACCCTTGTTGAATGGCAAGCTCTCGTGGACTGAAGGTAACAGCAGTTTTAACTTTTTTTTCTTTTTGTCAGCCAGCTACAGTGATTAGGCTTAACTGGCAGGAAAGTTCAGCCACACTGCTGACAAGATCAGCAAGTGGAATAGCCACATTTTGAGAGTCTGGCACTGGACTGAGAGGACCACGGCCCCTCCACTCTCTCTTTCTGAACCTCTGCCACTGATTTGGCTGTTTCGCAGTGTGTGGGAGATCTTGTGTGGGACACTATCTTGTTAGGCTGTGGGGCAGAGTTACCCAAATGGAGGCCTCAGCAGGCTAATTCCCAGGCTGGAAGGCAGTGCCTGGCTGGGGAGCACTTTCCCAGTAGAAAAGCTATGTTTAGCACCATCTACCTTACAGGTAGGGCCTGGCAGTGGATGACAGCAGGACAGTAGCTTTTTCATACTTTGAACTAGATCACAGCACCTGAGGACGGATATAGAGATGCCTCTGTTGCCACCTGGAAGGAGGGGTTTGCACACCTGACAGCCTGACTGATTTTGGAAGCTGTCAGATAGCTTTTACTTTCAAAATAAGACTAGCTAGAGAAATGACCGTGGTGCAGCATGACGACATCTCTTCTAGCCTTGACTGACCCACAGCATAGGGTCAGCTGATGGCCCCCCAGTGACTCTATAAGTAGGGCCGTGTCTTTGCCAGACAGGAGGTGGAGCCTGCTGCCCCACAGATTCCAATGGGCCCAGTTGTTGCAGTACATAGAGGCCAGTGGTGATCAACTTCTGCTTCAGCTCCTGTGAAGGCAATACCAGAGAAACTAAGCCAGCCACGCCAAGTGCCGTCGAGCAACCTCTAAAAACAAACACAAACCCACTGCTATCGGGTCTCTAGATGCCCCCAAAGCAACAGATCTTGTTGAGACACTTAAAGAAAAATCTACCCATGGCTCCAGAAAGCTCCCCAAAGGAAGAACCAAACAACTTCCCAGATGAAGAGGCCTTTCTGAAACTTGTGGAGGTTGGATACAAAATAATTATATACATAGCCCTCCTAGACATTATATAAATTCAGCAGAGCAAAATGAAAAATTAAGCAAGCCGTTTGAACTGATGGGACACCAGCATCCTGAAATCAACAGATCACTAACAAAGTTAAAGAATTAGAAAATTCAAAGCCAAGAGAACAAAATTGAACAAATGGAAAATAGAATTTCTGACTTGGAAGACAGAATTACTGACACAAGCATTTATGTGGAGAAATCAGAGAAAAGAAACAAGAATAATGAAGAAGCATTAAGAAACATGTGCAACTCTATCAAGAGGAACAATCCATGATTAACTGGAGTTCCTGAGCAGGAAGGGACACCTGAAAACACAGAGAGTATTGTTGTTGACTTGCTGACAGAAAACTTCCCTGAAATTATGAAAGAAGAGAACATAGGTATCCAAGATGTGTATGGAACACCACACAATGTAGATCCCAAAAGACAGACTCCAAGATGTATTATAATCAAGCTTAACAAAATGAAACGTGAGGAGAAACTCTTAAAGGCAGTGAGTCAAAGCAAAGCTAATATTCAGAGAGAAACCTTGTAGGCTTTTGTCTGACTTCTCAGCAGAAACATTGTTGGCATGGAGGCAGTGGGATGGCACGTTCAGAGCCTTGGAAGAGAAAAACTTCCGACCAAGAATTATATATCCTGAAAAACTATTTTTCAAATATGAAAATGAAATGAAAACACTTGCAGATAAAAAGAAACTCAGAGACTTGCAGCACACATCATCCAGAAACCTACTGAGTTAAGGAAGGCGTAAAGCCCAACCAAATTTATAATATTAAAAGAAAAGATCCAGTAATCATATCATGGAAACTATGATACCATCACATTAAAAAGAGGGATAAACTACAGTAGTAACAGTCCTTCCAGATGGAGAGAAAGTTAATAAGATATGTAGAAGTTTAAATTTGGTTTAAATGTAGATTTTTAAGGGAGATCATAGGAGTAGTCGCAAAGCACAATAAAGATGCAACATATCAAAACAAGAAATGCAATACAGGAGTCTCAACAAACACAAAACCAACACTGAAAAGGTTGAAAAATCAACCCAGAAAGAAGAAAGTCCCAGAACAGAAAAGTAAGAGCAACAGAGAAAACAACACAAAAATAAATACATCAAAATGACAGCACTAAACACATACATATCAATAATTACATTGAATGCAAATGGACTGCATGCTCCAGTAAAGAGACAATGAGTGAAATCATGGATCAAAAGACACCACTTGTCTATATGTTGCTTACAAGAGACTCACCTTAGAATTAAAGATATGAACAAACTGAAAATTAAAGGATGAAAGAACATATGCCAAGCTAACAATATACAAAGAAGAGCAAGTGTGGCAATATGAATCTCAGATAAAATAGATATTAATGTAAATTCCACCATCATGGACAAGGATGGACACTATATATTGCTGGAAGATTCAGTATACAAGCAGGATTTAACAATATTAAATATTTACACGCCCAATACTACAGCATCTAAATACATCAAAGAAACACTGACTATACTTAAAAATGAGAAAGATCACTCCACAAAAACAGTGGGAGACTACAACCCTCCATTTGCAGTATTGGACAGATCTTCAAGAAGAAAGCTCAATAAAGACACAGCAGATCTTATTGTGACAATTAACCAACTGGACCTCAACGATATATACAGAACTTTCTATCCATCAGTAAATAACTACATCTTCTTCTCCAGTGCACATGGAACATTTCCAGAATAGATCATGTGTTAGGACATAAAGCAAATCTCCACAAAGTCAAAACCACTGAATTATTGCAAAGCATCTCCTCAAGTTATAAAACCATCAAAGTCCAATCTATAGCAGAAAAAACATAGACAGAAATTGGAACTCATGGAAATTGAACAACATCTTGCTCAAAAAGCCATGGGTTATAGAAGAAATCAAAAACGAAATAAAGAAATTTATGGATTCAAATGAGGATGAAAACACTTCATACCAGAACCTATGTGATACAGCCAAAGCAGTGCTCAGATGTCAGTTTGTCTCCATAAATGCACACATCTGGAAGGAATAAAGAACCCAAATCAAAGAATTAACCCTACAGCTTGAGCAAGTAGAAAGAGAGCAACAGAGGAATCCCACAGGCACCAGAAGAAAACAGATCATAAAGATTAGAGCAAAGGGGGGCGGAGTCGAGATGGCAGACTAAGCACACATCTCCTTATATCCCTCTGGAAACCAAGACCTGAATTGATAATCAAACGGAGCCTTCTGGTCACTTAATCAGCCCCAGGACACGGCACAGGGCTGTTACTTTGGACTTCATACTACTGAGCGAAAAGCCTCCTCTTTTTCACTGACTCCCGCGCCTGGCTATCCCTGGCTCTCACAGACTGAAGGTAAACGCACCATTTTGACTTTTTTTTCCCTCTGTCTTGGCCGGCAGGCGGAGCAGGGTCTTGCCTAGTGGCTAGACTCAGACACGCTGCTGGGGGGACAGGCAGGCAAAATTCCCATATTTTGAGAGCCAGGCTTGGGACTCTGTTAATCTAGCCACTTTGAGCCTGTCGTTTTATATCTGCCTCAGTGGCATTTGTACAGAATTTCGCAGTCAGTGTGCGGGATGCCATGTTGGATACGGAGATTCTAGCGTGACCTCATTCTTAGCCTGGGAGCCAGCGCCTGCAGACAGGACAGCGCTTCTCCGACAGAAAAGCAGTAATTTACCTAGTGCTACCTGCTTTGGGGGTCCTACAACAGAATCAGAGGAATCACTACCTCTTGGCACATTTAGCCCTTCTGTCTGCTGCCTGTGTGGAGGGCGCCCCATCTTGGATACGGTGGCCGCAGCTGGACCTAATTCTTAGCTTGGGAGCCAGAGCCTGCCCACAGGAGAGTGCTTTCCTATCAGAAAAGCAGTACTCTACGCAGTGTCGTCTAAGGCTAGGCCCTGTCAGCAGAGGCCAACAGGGCAGTAGCATTGCGGTATTCTGAACTAGTTTGTGTCATCTGGGGTTGGATATAGTGGCGCTTACTTTGCCAGTTGAGAAGAGGGACCTCTACACCTGAAAACCTAACTGACTTGTGAAGTGGTCGGATATCTTTTGCTTTACATTTTAAGAGAGCCTAGAGAAACATCTGCAGTCCATCCTCACAGTACCTCTTCCAGCCTCTACATACTCACATGGGTCCCAAAAAGCAACAAACACTTGTGGCACACAAGAAATCAGCCATGGCTTCAGTAGGCTCCCAAACAAAGCAACCAAGGAGTTTTCCAGATGAAGAAACTTTTATGAAAGCATCATAAAGTGAATACAAAATGATTAGATACAGAGCCCTTCTAGGCCTTATATATAAAATGCAGGAGAACAAAATGAAAAATTAAACAAGATGTTCGATCTGATGGAACACCAGTACTCTGAAATCCAGCAGATCAAGAACAAAATCAAAGACATAGAAACTTCCATGCAAAGCCAAGAAAACAGAATGGAACAAATAGAAAAAAGAATTTCTGACTTGGAAGACAGAGCTATTGAGGCCAACATTTATGAGCAGAAATCAGAAAAAAGAAACAAGAAAAATGAAGAAACACTAGGAAGCATGTGGGACTCTATTAAGAGGAACAACCTTCGATTAATTGGAGTCTCTGAACAGTGTGAGACATCTGAGAACACAGAGAATATCGTTGCTGAGCTGCTGACAGAAAACTTCCCAGAAATCACGAAGGAAGAGAATATAGACATCTCAGATGCATATCGTACACTACCCAATATAGATCTCAAAAGAGTAGAGCAAAGCTAAATGAATTAGAGAATAGATGAATAGTTGAAAACATTGATAAGATCAAAAGCTGTGTTTTTAAAAAGATAAACAAAACTGACAAACCATTGGCCAAACTTACTAAAAAAAAAACAGGAAAGGAAACAAATAACCCTAATAAGTAATGAGATGGGAGATGTCACAACAGCTCCAACAGAAATAAAAAATATAACAGAATACTACAAAAGACTTCACTATAACAGTTTTGAAAACCTAGAGGAAATGGACAAATTCCTAGGTTCATATCACCTGCCAAAATTATCACAAGGTAAAGCAGAACAACTTAACAAACCCATCACAAAGGAAGAGATTGAAAAAGTTATCAAAAAACTACCAACCAAAAAAAGCCTGGGCCCAGATGGCTTCACCACAGAATTCTACCAAGCTTTTAGAGAAGAGTTAACTCCAATACTACTGAGAATATTTTACACATAGACAGGGATAGAATACTTCCAAATTCATTCTATGAAGCCAGCATAACCCTGATACCAAAGCCAAGGAGAGATCCAACAAAAAGAATTACAGACCGATATCACTCAAGAACATAGATGGAAAAATCTTCAACAAAATACTTGCCAACAGGATTCAATAGCATATCAAAAAAAAAATTCATCACGACCAAGTTCAATTCATACCAGGGATGCAAGGCTGATACAACATGCGAAAACAATGTGATCAACTACATAAACAAAACAAAAGACAACAATCACCTGATTTTGTCTATTGATGCAGAAAAGGCATTTCATAAAGTCCAACACCCATTCATGCTAAAAATTCTCAGGAAACAGGAATAGGTGACAAATTCCTCAATGCAATAAGGGCCATTTATACAAAGCCAACTGCCTACATCATCTTGAATGGAGAGACCGAAACAATATCCCTTGAGAACGGGAACTAGACAAGCATGCCCACTCTCACCTCTCCTATTCAAGATTGTATTAGACGTTCTAGCCAGAACAATTAGACAAGACCAAGAAAGAAAGGGCATCTGCATCGGCAAAGGAAAAGTCTCCCTATTTGCAGATGACATGATTGTATGTGCAGAGAATCCTAAAAAATCCATATGTAAACTATTCAAACTGGTAGAGGAGTTCAGCAAAGTCTCAGGATACAAGACAAACATAAATAAATCAGTCAGATTCATTTATACCAACAAGGAGATTATTAAAGAAGAAATCACCAAATCATTACCATTTATTGTAGCCCCCAAGAAGATAAAAGACCTAGGAATAAATCTAACTGGAGATATGAGACCTTTACAAAGAGAACTACAAGAAACTGAGACTTACATAAATGGAGAAACCTACACTGCTCATGGGTAGGAATGCTTAACATTGTGAAAATGTCTATTTTACCCAAAGTAATCTACACATACAATGCAATCTCAATACAAATACCAGTGACATTTTTTAATGTGATGGAGAAACAAATCACTAACTTTGTTTGGAATGGGAGGAAACCTCAGATAAATAAAATAAGAACATACTGGGACGCTTCCCACTACCTGACTTTAGAACCTATTACACTGCCACAGTAGTCAAAACAGCTTGGTAATGGTACAAAAAGAGACATATAGAACAGTGGAACAGAGATGGGACCCAGAGATGCCACCATTCTCCTATGAACAGTGGATATTTGACAAAGGCTCCAAAGTTTTAAACTGGAGTAAAAACAGTCTCTTTAGTAAATGGTGCTGGCAAAATTGGATATCCATTTGCAAAAAATTGAAACAAGACCCATATCTCACACCTTATACACAAACCAACTCAAATTGGATAAAAGACCTAAATATTAAACCTAAAACAATAAAGGTCATCCAAGTAAAAATAGGATCAACAATGGAAATTTTCATACATGACGTAGACAGACTTCAAAAACTGACAAAGCACAGTCAACAGAATAGATCAATGGAAACTTCTAAGAATCAAGCACTTTTGCTTATCCAAAGACATTACCAAAAGAATTAAAAGGACACCTATAGAATGGGAAGAAATATTTGGCAACTCTATGTCAGACTAACGTCTGATCTCCATAATCTACAAGTTACTACAAATCATAAACAAAAAAAGGATAAATAATCCAATTAAGCAATGGGCAAAGGAGATGGACAGACACTTCTCTAAAGAGGACATCCCAGCAGCCAAAAGACGCATGTGGAAATGCTCACGATCATTAGCTATTAAAGAAATCCAAATCAAAACAATGAAGAGATATCATCCCACCCTAACAAGGTTGGCCATGATCCAAAAAAACACATAACAACAAATGTCGAAGAGGCTATGGAGAAGTTGGAACTCTCCTACACTGCTGATGGGGTTGCAAAATGGTACAACCTCTTACAAAAGCAATCTGGCACTCCCTTAAAAAGCTGGAAATAGACATACCATTTGAACCAGTAATCCAACTGCTTGGAATATATCCTACAGATGCAAAGGCAGTCACATGAACAGATACATGCACATGAATGTTTGTTGCAGCACAGTCCACAATAGCAAAAAGATGGAATCGACCCAGATGCCCAACAACAGATGAATGGATAAACAGACTATGGTACATGCAGACAGTGGAACACTGTGCAATGATAAAGAACAATGACGATTTTAGGAAGCATCTCATAACCTGATTTTAATTGTAAGACATTATTTTGAGTGAAATTAATCAGCAGCACAAAGACAAATATTGTATGAGACCCCTACTATAAGGTCTTGAAGTAGACTTATGCACAGAAGAAAAGACTCTATGATGGCTGGAACGGAGGGGAGGGAGTGAGGGAGGGAGTGTGCTGATTATAGATTGCCAGCCAAGTGCAGTCGAGTGATATAGATTAGTTGATCGAAATTTAGTTGGGTAAAATCAGTGACAGCATACATTAGAAAGAAGATCAGTTTAACTGGACTTCAGCATAATCTGAAAACTCTTCCAATCTTAACCCAATATGGCAAGGACAGAGTAGCAGGGGCAGGGGTCCAGGGACCATGCTCTCAGGGGCCATCAATACCAGTTGGCATAACTAGCCTATTGCTAGGAGAGTCTTCTCCACCCCATATTGCTGAGTGGCATGTGGTGTCTTAAAAGCTAGCCAGCTGCCATCTGAGGTGCACCAGATGGTCCCAACTCAGCAGGAACAGATGATCACCAAGGACCACAATGACTTGGGGGAAAGAGAACCCAGAAGACAGAAAGAGCCATGTGGATGGGTGGTACATCTATATGCGACTGGAAGAATCAGACAGTGCCTGGCCACCTCCAGTGACAGCCGTGATTGGGCTCACAAAGTTCAGTCCCAGTGGCAATACAAGAGTAAAAAGGAGTGCACCCTGAGAACTGCACTAAAAGACTGCAATTGATGGTCTAAAGGCCTGGGGCTTCCCCAGGGAGCATGACCCCCTAGACCTGATGCTGTGCTTGATCATAAATCATTACTGAGGTCAAGTCCTCAGACAGGAGTGGCTTAGAATTGGTGACACAGAGTGACCATATCGTGTGTGCACTTTATGGTTCTAGACATCTTTAGGATGTCATCCTATTGGACTCTTACTAGAGGGGAGTGGAAAGGGTGGAGAGGAGGGGACAGGATATAGTTAAGAGGATATGACTTGTATAGAACAGAAAGGAGGAGTGTGCTGTCACCAGGCAAAGAGAGCAGTAGGAGCTACACATAGGCGGGCATGTGAATTTAAAGCAGATTGTACACTTTGACTCAATCACAATAAATAAATTTTAAAAAAGAAAATCAAAAGACACATTGCAGCGAGACAAATCTGCTGCAAAGCACATCTTTAACATATTGAAAAGTAAACATGTTACCTTGAAGGCTAAGGTGCACCTGACCCAAGCCATGGTGTTTTTGTTTGAATCATATACATGTAAAAGCTGGACAATGAATAAGGAAGACAGAAGAAGAACTGATGCCTTTGAATTGTGGTTATGGAGGAGAATATTGAATGTATCATTGATTGCCAAGAAACAAACGTCTGTTCTGGAAGAAGTACAACCAGAGTGCTCCTTGAAAGCAAAGATGTCGAGACTGCGTCTTACATTCTTTGGATATATTTTGAGGAGAGGTCAGTCCTGGAGAACTACATCATGCTTCGTAGAGTGGAGGATCGGCGAGAAAGAGGAAGGCCCTCAACAAGGTGGACTGACACAGGGGCTGCAACAATGGGCTTAAGTGTAAAAACAATTTTGGGCATGGCAGAAGACTGGGCTGTGTTTTGTTCTGTTGTACACAGGGTTGCTATGAGTCGGAACCGACTTAATGACAGTTAACAACAACAGACAATTTTAGCTATTTGGCGTCCACTAATAACTTTTTCCTGAAACTTCTTTAAAATCATATCCACAATTACATTTCCATGTGAGACATAACCTATTGTGTGCAGTATTCATAAGTGGGAGCATGAAATGCAGAAAGAGTAGTGTAGCTTGAAGAAAAAAGGAAGACTTTCTCAGCAAGACCCAAGAAAGGAAAAGACAACAACTTCTGCATAAAAGGATCTTTCTTCTGAAGCTAGAATGGAGCCCTGGTGGCATTATTATTAAGTGCTATGGCTGCTAACTGAAGGGTCAGCAGTTTGAATTCACCAGGCATCCCTTGAAATCCCTACTGGGCAATTGTACTTTGTCATACAGGGTTGCTATGAGTGAGAATGACTCGATGACAAAAACTAAAGCTAGGATGGAGATGCACTATAACTACCACGTTACTCACATGAACTCTAACTTGAAACAAGACCATCTGTAATACAGAGGTTAAACTAGACCAAACCCACTGCTTTCAAGTCAGTTCTGACTCATAGTGACCGTATAGACGGAGTACAAATGCCTCATAGAGTTTCCAGTGAGCAACTGGAGGACTTGAATTGCAGACCTTTTGGTTAGGAGTCATAGCACTTAACCACTATGTCACCAGGTTTTCCAACACAGAGGCAGCAGGCAGAAAACAAACTTGTCCCAGGCAATGAAACACATGCATTTCTGTGGCCCAGGCACCATTTTTTTTTTTACAAGGAAGAGTCTGTATAAATGTTTGAAGTGACAGTTAAAAGCTACTGAAGATGTTCCAGTTTTGATTAAGTAAAAGACTGAATTTCTGGGACTTACTGGAGAGCTCATGGTAAAAGATAATGGTCTTTCAATACAAACTGGTGAGACAGGCAAAAAAAAAAAAAGAGGAAAATTATAGTACAGGAAAACAATGGGAATGAAAAATAAAAGATTGTGACTAGAACTTATACTGATCCATTTCTCTTGGTTATCACTGGAGGAGAGTCTCATGAACGCTTTACCAAAGAGGATTTGGAACTTAATGCAAGACTCTCACTTCAGCATTTCTCAGCACTGCTAGATCCATGGTTCCAAAAGAAAGAAATCGCTACTCATGAAGAATTTTGTGTGGAAATATGATCTAGGTCAGAATTCAGTAAGGTGTATCTTCTAACTGTCAAATTCAGCCCACTGCTTGTGTTCCTAAATGAAGTTTTATTGGAACAAAATCATATCCATTCATGTATGAACTGTCTGGGACTGTTTTCAGCTGTAGCACTTAACCACTGCACCACCAGGGTTTCCATAACTCTCATAGAAGTACGCAAAATCACTTACTAGGACATTTCATTTTCATAGTGGAGTTTCACCTGCCTCCTTATTAAAATGTTTCTATATACCACGTCTTTGTATGTCTGTTTAGGTCAGAATGTCTGCATGACTGCCCTTGTCTCTTTAATGATGTTGTTTATCAATAAGTCAGAATAATCTTTTCACTTTGTCTGTCTCTTCACTACTTTACTGCCAGGCTCCAGTGCTGCCTGGATAATTTGCCTACATCATGTAACTGGGTGGAATGGATACATAGTGTTCATAATAAACAACTTCATAACAAATCTGATCCAACCTTTTCTTACTCAGTCTGCATCACTGCTTGCTTTGGTCCAGCTCTAGAGATGTATGTATTTTAGTTGTTGTCTTTAATGTATCATTTAAAAACACATGCAGCACATGCAGGGTTGACTCCATAATGTCTGCATAAATCAATATTATAAATAAGGGAGATCTTGAGGAGCTGGTAGGTGCTATAGAAGTAGAGTGGTTTTAAACATAGTGGCAAAATGGTAGGATTAAGTCCAGGTTACCATAGGTAACAGGGAAATGATGGGTACTGGGATGTGCTGATAGCACAGATACACTGAAGAAGTTACTAGAAATGGCACATAGTCTTGTCTTGCTCTTTAATTTGGCCTATGGCTAGATCTGGAAACTCTGGTGGCATAGTGGTTAAGTGCTAGTCTGCTAACCCAAAGTTCGGAAGTTCAAATCCGCCAGGCGCTCCTTGGAAACTCTGTGGGGCAGTTCTGCTCTGACCTCTAGGGTTGCTATGAGTTGGACCCAACTTGACAGCAGTTGGTGATTGGTTTACGGACACATCTGTTCAGGAAAGTAGTATGTCTACTTTATTTTGCTGGAGAGGAAAAAAGAAAAAGAGAATGAAGTAAACCCTCCCATCAGTAGCTGCTCACTATTTTAAGAATCTAATCAGTGTTTCTAAAAGACCATTTCTTAAGAATATTTTCTATCCTGGTGGTTTGTACCTTTATTTTGCCTTGTTAGGTCTCATAATGTCCTTTGTCTGTTATTTAAACAGTTTCTTCAAGAAGGATATTTTCCTAAATTAGATGACCTTGGCAGTATGGAATCTGGAAGAATTATTACAGCTCTCAACATTCTTGGTTTATGGCTGCAAAATTTCCCATTATGATATGTACAATGAATATACTAAGGTAGACTTCTGTGGACTATTGGAAAAGTCTCTGTACAATGACTAAACAAAGAGAAGACATAAGTTACTCAGGGAGACAATAAGCAATTTGATAGGCTTTTCTTTTTGTTTTTTAGTATGGAAACTGAGTTGTCTGCCTATGAATTAATTAGCCACTTTGTGATGAGTCATAAATCAACTTAATGTTTTTTTTGGTCTGGTACCCTCCAAATAACTGTTAAATATTTAGTTCAAGTTATATTACAATGAATAAGTCTTAGGAAATGGTAGGTAGTTGTTTTTAAAAGAACAATTGCTTATTGATTTATTTGCACAAATGCCTCACAAGCTTTCACCACAGAGATGCCATCCCACTCTGCAGCTGTTCATTGACCCAAAGTGGTAGCTTTGTCCATGAATGGACCACTTGCTAGTAGTGGTTCTTGGAATACAGGGAGACTATGATGGTAGAAGAACAAATAGTATAGATATTTTAAGAAGTTTGATAACATGCATGTTAATGAAACTGTCTTATCACACTCTATTTTTCATTGTCCCAGTGAAAATTGTAGCACCTAAGCCCAGTGAACACAATGCTTAGCTGTGGTTTTTAGCTATTCTGCTTCATCTGAACAGTTCTTTTTTTTAAATGAAGCCTTAACAAAAATTTACTATTATTAGTTTACCGTGTCTTGGGAACAGTTACTGTGAATCAAATGCACATTTCCTTAATTTAAAACAAAGATGAGAAATAGACAAAGTGATTGTATTTCATTACTGAAATCTACTTTTCTTCCTTGCTAAAAAGATTTGGTTATTGCTTTTGCTTCAAACAGAACACAAATGAGGCATGAGATGTCGTCACTTTTTTCACAGTTGAAAATAGTGTTGAGTGTTCAGCCAGTCATTAATATTATGTACAAGCCTTAATTCAGTTGGTTATTGATTTGTGTGGTACAACACAACAAAGAAATAGTAGCTATTTGAAAGAGCCTGCTGCAGAGCTGTGATGAAAATGACCATAAGACTGTTGGCTTGTGTTAAATGTGCTAGAGATTTCCTTGTTCAATAATGTAATCAACAGGTATTAGTTATATGTTGAGGAATTTGAGCTGCTTTTTATGTTGCTCCGTGGATGATTATTAAAAGAAGTGGTTTGAACTTAGCATATACAACTTCATCATTCTCTTCCTCTGGTAAAACACTCATTTGAAATCAAGCATAAACTTTAATTTTATATTGAAAAAATTGAAAATTCAACATTTCCTGCATGTAATGATTTTTGTGAACCAAGCTTTATTTGATTTTTATTTTAAATCAAGGAATGTGTATTTTAATTTAAAGTTTTATGCAGCCTCAGTTACGTTTCTATATACAATTTGATCTTCCATTGTAATACAGTGCTGCTGTGTTTCTCACAGGAAACAGTATTTTGAAAAATGAATTTCATGTTAATCCCGTCAAAACAGCAAATGAAATATCTTTGAATTTCCAGCATCTGTGTTTGTCCTTTCTAAAATATGGCATGGTAAAATTGTCTTGGTAGAATAATACAAGACCACTTTGGTTACTTTGGGCTTGTGGCTCTCAAATGGTGGTGGTTTTACCCAGAAGATGTTTTACCCCATAGTGACCCTATAGAACAGAGCAGAACTGCCCCATAGGGTTTACAAGGTTTGGCTGGTGGGTTCTAACTGCCAATTTTTTGGTCAGCAGCCTTATTATCACTTAATCATTGGGTTACTAACAGCCTCCATTTAATAGGTAGAGGCTAGGAATGCTGCCAAACATCCTACAGTATGTAGGATACTCACCACAACATCATTTTCCGGGCCATATAGTTGATATTGCCGCTCTACTGTGCCAAAGCCCATCACCCACAAAGACCTCTGTGAGCAGAGCTACAAGCCTTTGTGATGGTGGGCGGATGCATCTCACCCCTGACATATTTCTGGCTGTATATTTTTTCACCCTAATTGAACTCTCCCCCAAGATACCCCCTCATCTCCCTGCACAAGGGCAAACTCTGAGCCCAGGAACGCCCAGCCTGAGAACGCCCAGCCCAGGAATGCCAGGGCTGACCCAGCCCCACTGACTTCCCCCAACTGCACATCCCCCCCCATGTACAAAGAATTACCCTTAGAACAGTTTAAAGGCATAGGGTGGGGGACAGTAGGTGTTTACTGTCCCTACAGGAGGAGAGAAAATAAAGAGAAAAGTAGGAACAAAGACATTATAACCTTTAGAGCCCTCCTCCTGTACCTTTTAACCTTGAGGTATGAGTAGGGCTGATTGAGCTCAGGGCATGTCAATTATCACCACAACACACCTGCCTCAGGCCATTATATAGAAAGCCTTGACAATTAAAAGGATCACAAGGTTTTGGTTAGCTAATAGCTCATGTGGTCAGGGGGCAGGGTAAAAATTACATCACCTCAAGACCACGAGGTTTTGGTTTCAAATTAGCCAATCACGAGGTTTTGGTTTCAAATTAGCCAATAGATTGGTCAGTGGGCAGGGTAAAACTCACGTCACTTTGAGTATAAAAACAATAAGGTGAGCCAGCTTTCTCTCTTGGTCGGGCTGCCTTAAACCAGAAAACTCTTCCTGTCTCTCTTTATTCATTTCCCGCCGCGCCTTCCCTCCCTCCGTGTGGGACCCTGAAAAGTGTTGGGACCAGCTCCCGGCACTACTGCTATAGGGCAATGCTGTCCAACAGTAATAGAATGTGAACCACAAATGAAAGCCACAGAGTTTATTAAAACTTTCTAGTAGCCACATTAAAAAAACAAAAAAGGTAAAATTATTCTAATAACATGTTTTACTTAACTTAGTATATCTAAAGTACTATTGTTTTGACATACATGTAATACAAAATATTAAAGTTGTTTTATGCTTTTAGAAATCCAGTATATATTTTATAGCCCATCTAAGTTCAGACTACTCACATTTCATGTGCTCACTAGCCACTTGTCAGTAGTGGTTACTGTACTAGGCAAGGAGGATTTCCTTTATTTCTACCTTCACTACTATTCGCATGTATCTTACATATATAGTAATAAAAATAATAGTCTAAACTGAGTCATGCCCCCAAGTGTGAGAGTAGTGTTTTCTTTTGTGCATCAAAGCATCTTATCCAAAGGTCTTAATAAGATACTAATTTTGATAGATTTCAGATAACTTTTGATGTTAATGTTAAATTTCATCTTTAACATTATCACCTTTTTATGACATTTAGTCTCAAAATCAGAAGAAATATTAACAAGATGTAGCATCTGCATTTCAATTCAGCAATTCTGTCATCAAGCTTGTCAGGCTATCAGAGCCCAAGGTCAGTTTGACAATAACTCACTACTGTCAAGTTGATTCTGACTCATAGCAACCCTATAGGACAGAGTAGATGTGCTCCATAGAGTTTCCAAGGAGTGCCTGGTGGATTCAAACTGCCGACCATTTGGTTAGCAGGTGTAGCACTTAACCACTACACCACCAGTTTGACAATGCAAAAGTAAAAATGGGAGAGGGTGAGGACTTTTCTAAGAGGAATTCTAAATACAACTTTTATTTACTAGAAGCAATTCTAGTAAAGTAAGACAGTCCAAACAAGTAGGTCTCTTTCTTTTTAAGTTAAACATATTATTCCTGATTGGTTATGCTTGTCTTCCGTTTTGTGACACTGAGTGAGACTGGTGGCTTAGAAATAATGCTATTAGGTCAAAATAATATCCTTTTTTAATAAGGCTAAGTGAGGAACCCTGGCAGTACAGTGGTTAAGGACTCAGTTGCTAGCCAGAATGTCGATGATTCAAATTTACCAGTTGCTCCATGGGAGAAAAATGTGGCAGTCTCCTTCGGTAAAGATTCACAGCCTAGAAAGTCATATGGGGCAGCTCTACTCTGTCCAATAGGGTTGCTAAGAGTCAGAGTTGATTCAACAGGAGTGTTTTATTTTATTTTGTTTTATTTAATATGACTGAGTGAAAATGTACATTCCCGTATAAATTTACATGCCCACCTATATGCAGCTTCCACTGGTCTACCTGTCCGGTGAACGGGAGTGTTTTTTTTTTTTTTTGTTTTGTTTCGCCTGTTTAAATAAGCTATTACGGAATTAACTCTGCTGTGGAAATAGGAAATAAGTTTATTGATGAGACAATCTTAACAAGAATCCTGACAACAGATGTAAGAAGTTAGAAGCTCATCTTTTCTTAGCTTTTTCCTCCTGAAAAAATACAAAGTTAACATAAATATAACAAGTGTCATTTTAAGTGTTTTTAAAAGGAGTAAACAATCTCAAAAACAAAATACTGTCTTTTGCCCTACAGAAAATATGAGCAAATTGTATAAATGATTTAATCTATTGTTGAAAACTCTAGCTCTACTGTATGTGGTCACTGCAGTTGCTGTCCAGGCCAAAAAAAAAAAAAAAGGCTTCAATATAGCAGCATTTTGTATAACAGAACAAAACCTTACTTGGTCCTGCAGTCTCCATGATCTTTGATGCATTTGATTCTGTTGTTGAGGGCTATTGTGTCTGTCTATCTCACTGAGGAATTCACTAATTTCTCTGACCCTCTACTTTACCAAATGTGTCTTTTTCTACTGATTATTCTTTCCAATGGCACGTCAAAGTAAGTGAGCCAGAGTATCACTGTCTTGCCTCTAAGGAGCATTCTAGTTGTGGTTCTTTTAAGATTATTTTTTTTTCTTCTGGCAGTTCACTATATATTCAGTATTCTTTCCCATCATTGCAGTATGAGTAAACAATTCTTCCTTTTTTATTGTCCAGCTTTTTTATGCAGATAAGGTGATTGAAAAGACTATGGCTTAGATCATGTATGCTTTAGTTATCAGAGTGACATCTTTGCTTTTTAATATTTTAAAGAGGCCTTTTGCTGCAGATTTGCCCAATGTAATTCATTGTTTGATTTCTTCACTGCTGCTTTTGTGGTTCATGATTGTTGATCCAAATAGAATGAAATCCTTGACAACTTTCTTGTCCATTTATTTGTGATGTTGTTTAGTGGTTCATTTGTGAGGATTTTTTTCTTCACATTTAGGTGTATCACGTTCAGATATATTCCATACTGAAGGTTGTACTCTGTAACCTTCATCTGTGAATGCTTCAAGTCATCTTCATTTTTGGCAAACAAGGCTGTGTCATCTCCATATACCAGTCTGTTAATGAATCTTCCTCTAATTCTAATGCCATATTTTTCTCCATATAGTTCACCTTCTTGGAGTATTTGCTCAATTGCAGGTTGAATAATAATAGTGAAAAGGTACAATCCTGTCACACACTTTCCAGTTTTAAAACATGCTATATCCCTTTGTTCTGTTTCAACAACTGTCTCTTGGTCTATGTACAAGTTCCTTGTAAGCACAATTAAACATTCTGGAATTCTCGTTCTTCATAAGATTTTCATTTATTTGTCATGATCCACCCAGCGAAATGCCTTTGAGTAATTTACAAAACAGAGGTAAGCATATTTCTTGTATATGTGACACTTGGGATGAATTTGAAGAACATATATTATGGATCATTAAATAAATTATCTTAATTTTAGCGTGTTTCCACCCATGGAACCACTTTCAAATAGCTGGAAATTAAGGGGAATTTCTGGATTAGCTTTGAAAAGGTAGCATTAATGCTTGCAAATTTGAGATATGCTTGATGTAACAGCAAGGTCTTTGAATTTTTCTAAAACACATTCAAAAAGTTTTCATCTCAAAAAAGATGAGAATCTTAGAATTGAGAACAGACTGTCAAATGAAACATGACAGTAGGTGGTTGAATTTCTTTAAATATAGTTATCTGCTCTCCAATAACTGTTGCTGAAAATGTACCATCCGCTTTAAAAGAGCAATCATTCATGGCATATCATGCCAATACATTCATCACGACTGAGTTTAATGCATTTTGGAAAATTCCGTTTACCTAGAGTTATTAAGCACAATTGGTCAGTTTGCTAGCACAGTGCTAGAAACTTTCTAGTGAACCAGCTAAATGGTCTTATAAGATCTGGCTTGGAATCACTGTATCAGTGGTCTTAGAATTCTTGGGCCAGAGAACAAAGAGATGTCTTATAAATGAAGATTTGTGATATGAGATGTAGTATTGGTCAAATAGATGTCTTAATGTTTGGAATATTCTTGTAGGAATCAACTTTTGTAGCTACTAGTTGGGGTTCAGTAAATATCTGTCAAGTAGCCTGTGTGTATCTATACTGTGTATTAGCCTACAGTAAAGAGAAAAAAAGATTTCTGTTTTACAAGAATGTAATCAAAAACAAATGGAATAGGCAATGCTAAAATGCTTTATGATCTATAAAGAATGGTATAAATCTAATGTATTTTTAATGGAAAGATTATTCAACTTTGAAATAATCCTCCACTAACTCTTAATAACTTTCATACAACATCTATTAATCTTCCTCCTTTAGTGCATGTCACTATAGTATGATAACATTTTGTGTTACATGTAATTTAGTTTTTCACAATATGTGAAGTAAAGGATGTTCTAGGCAGATAAGGGTCACCATGAGTCGGGTCTGACTCGACGGCACTTGACTTTGGCTAGGCAGATAATAATAGTAGATAATATACTACACGATTTTGATCTGTTCTTTTAAAATTCACTAAGGTAGCATCTCTTCTTAAAACCTTTTAAAATTCCCTTTCAATTAAATATGATAGATTCTAACTCTGTAATAAGCATATATTGATTTTACTGGCACATATTTTTATCTAATTCCCTTTTAACTTTTTAGAAGTTAAGTACTTCCCTTCCTTTTAGAAGACAAGTACTCTTAAGGGCAATGATTGTACTTTATTCATTTATATAATCTTTCCCAGTCTAGCATGTGTTATGTATAGTGAGCTCTCAATCAGTATTGGTTTTAATTATGTTGAACACTGTATGTTTCTATTTGTTTTGAAATTAATTAGCTGCCATGTATTAAGGAAGGAATTTAATACAGAACTCATTTTTCAAAGAGAAACCAGCCAGATGGGTATTTTTTCTTTTAAGTGGTTGACACTTTTATATTTATTCCATGTGGCATGTGCTCTTTCTGTCACATCTCTCACTTTAATGAGTTGATAATGTCACCAAATGGTTTTTGGCTATATCAGTACAGGTATGTGTAGGAAGTAACTAGAATTCCCTTATGAATACTTAAAAATGCCAAATGAATCCCTAACATAGACATTAGGGAAAAAGAAGAGAACTTCTGAATTACTGAGAAAAGTGAAGACATACTCTTTGGAATGTGCCCAGAGCAATGCAATGATCTCCTTCCAAAACACAACTGTCTAGCTGTAGCGTATATGTGTATGTATGTGTACCTATGCATATATATATACACACATACACATGTATACACATACATCAAACCAAACCCACTGTTGTTGAGTTGATGCCAACTCATAATGACCCTGTAGATCAGAGTAGAACTTCTGCTTAGAGTTTCCAGGGAGCACCTGCTGGATTCAGACTGCCAACCTTTTGATTAGTAGTTATAGCACTTAACCACTACACCACCAGGGTTTCTGAAAGATATGTAATATTTTATCTAGCCTGTATTCTTTTCTCACTTAACAAAAGTGTTCTAGTATACTTAATGAATAGTTGGCTTTATTACTGAACATTGAAGAATTTAAAAAATATATTATTTAAGCTACCTGCAGAAAATACAATTAGCCTCCAGCACAAACTCTAAGACTAGTCTCTGGTTTCTAAAATACAGCAAGCTTGGAACACTCTTATTTTCCTATTCCAACCCCAAACCAAACCTATTGTCATGGAGTCAATTCTGATTCATAATGACCCTGTAGGACAGACTATAACGGCCTCCATGGAGTTTCCACAGAATGGCTAATGGATTTGAAGTGTTGACCTTTTGCTCAGTAGCCAAATGCCTAACCACTGCACCACCACTTTGTTCTTAGTGCCTGCGTGACCTTAGCAAGATATTTAACTGGTGTCTTGCTTTCTATATCTGTAAAGGCAGGAATGCATAAACTATTTGCTTTCAGAATTCTTAACTCTGAATGTGTTTGTGTGTGATGGTGTGTTATGAATAAAACACTCTTGGTTTGATTTTCTTCTATACCACTTAATAGCTCCATTATCTTCACAAGTTATGTAACATATTTCAGAATTAATCTCATCATTTCCACAACCAGTACAGTAAGAGGCATCTGTTGGGAGGTTTAAAAAAAAAATGAATGCAAAGTACTTGTGGTATATAAAATCACTCAAGTTTTTAACTACTATGATGATTTTTTTAATTGTACAGTGTGGCAGACTCAAAGTAAAAAAAAAAGAAAATTAGCAAACTTTTTTTAGGGGGTAATATATGATTCAGATGCCATCAAAATGCATTAAGTATTATTGTTTCATTTTACTATAAACTCTTGTGCTTGCAATAATGAGTGAAAACTTTTCTAGTTGAACTTAATCATACTCCCAATTTAAACATAAAAGTGAAAAAGATAGGTTTTTAAAAATTACATATTAGTTATCGTGTGGAGAATTAATTTCTAAATAGATGATGCGTCAAGAACTAAAATAATCAAGCAAAAATGGATTTGAGCCTTTTTAGTAGTTAAGTCAATATAAAATGCTCATTTTAAATGGTTATGAGTAATCAATATAAAATTATCGCTACCCTGTAGGTATTCTAAAATATTCCAAATATTTGTTCTCAGGAAGTTTACGATCTAGTTATCAACACAAGAAATAAATAGTAACAGCATTGTAATTCAGTTATTGATGAAAAGTATAGATGCTAATAATTACTGGACTTTGCACAAGGGAGAGAACAACGTGCTTGGGTGAGAGGAAAAACTGTAGATAGGGGATAGGCCTTCAACTGAACATTAACAAAGAGATAGAGTTGCAATAAATAAATAATAGTACATATCAAAGGGATTTGAATCCAGCATGCACTCCTTGGAGATCCTATGGGGCAGTTCTACTTTGTCCTGTAGAGTCTCTGTGAGTTAGAATTCACTCAATGGCAGTAGGTTAGGTGTTTTTGTTGTTGGTCCATGAAAGTGGGAGAACAGCATGAGTTCTGGAACAAGAATGAGAAAGATCATGGTATGTTTATGGGACAATAGCCAGGCCAGTCTGAAGGTGTTAAGGACATAAAGCTAGGACACTTGTATGCCACTTTAAGAACTAAGATTTTCCCCATGTAGGAAAGTAGACCAAACCAAACCAAACCTGTTGCTGTAGAGTTCATTCCAAGTCCTACTGACCCTATAGGACGGGATAGAACTGCCCTGTAGGGTTTCAAAGGAGTGGGTGATGGATTTGCATGGCTGACCTTTTGGTTAGTAGCCATAGCTCATGACAAACTGGAGAAAAGTTTTGCAATTTAACTTAACACTTCAAAAAATTTTCAGGAATGTGCCTTGGCTTTCAGAGACACTACAAAAAGGCCAGTGTGACTAGAGTGAAGTAAGTGAAGTTAGATTGTTAAGAAATGAAGATGAAGTCAGGTAGGCAACATGGGGGTGAGGGTATCCAGATCATGAAGGTTCTTCTCTGATTACATTAATAACTTTGAATTTAACTCTGTGAAGTGAGGATTTGGGGGCTTTTGGGAAGATACATAATATGTTGTGACTTGCTTACAATAGATTATTCTAGTTGTGTTGTAAACAGTCTATAGGAGAGCAAGGATGGAAACAGGGATACTGTTTTAGGATACTGATCCAGGCAAGAAATGATGGTGGCTTGGAGCAAAATAATAGCATGAAGAATAGTGAGAAGTGATGGGTACTAGAGATATATTTTAGAGGTAAAGCAACAGAATTTTCTGACTCATTGGATACGAGTTGTGAAAGAAATATGGGTCACAGAAGACTTCAAAATTATTGATGCAGTGATTAAGTGCTCAGCTCCTAAATGAAAGGCCAGTGGTTTGAACCCATCAGTCTGCTTGTGTAAACACACACTTGGAAACCTTATGGGGGCAGTTCTATTCTGTCTTATAGGGTCACTGTGAGTTGTAATCAACACAATGGCAATGAGTTCTGTGAATTGTGAATATTTTACATTGTCTTTTATGTCTTGTGAATATTTTACACTGTAAGCACATTTCAGCTTGGGCTAGCCAATTTTCAAAAGCTCAATAGCCACAGGTGGCTTATATCCACTGTACTGAATAATACAGACCTAGAAAATGCAGAAGAATAGTAAAGTAGGTCAAACTTAGAAGTGAACAAGCCTTTTTTCTCATTGTGCTTCAAAATTGTATTGTCTTGCTAAACCATGCAGTGAGATTTGGCTAAGGACCCCTTTTGAACCTATTGTAATTATCTCTAATCAAAAGCAAACAAATACTTGAGTATTTAAAAAACAGAATTACTGGGCAGAGTTGACATGGTGGACTAAATATATGTCTTCCTAAATCCCTCTGGAAACCAAGACCTGAACTGATAATTAAACAGAGGCTTCTGGACACCTAGTGAGCCCTAGGACATGACCTGTCTGTATGTTGCTTACGAGAAACTCACCTTAGACTTAAAGATATGAACAAACCAAAAATTAAAGGATGGGAGAATATATATCAAACTAACAATTCACAAAGAAGAGCGGGTGTGTCAATACTAATCCTAGATAAAATAGATTTTAATGTAAAATCCACCATCGTGGACAAAGAGGGATGGTATTGTTGAAAGGTTCAATACACAAGCAGGACATAACAATATTAAATACTTATGCACCCAATACTAGAGCATCTAAACACATCAAAGAAACACTGACTACATTCAAAACCGAGATATATCATTCCACAATAATCGTGGGAGACTTCAACACTCCAATTTCAGTATTGGACAGATCTTCTAGAAAAAACCTTAATAAAGACACAAAAAATCTTACTGCCACAATTAACCAACTAGACCTCATTGACATATACAGAACCTTCTATCCATCAGCAGACAAATACACCTTCTCCAGTGCACATAGAACATTTTCCAGAGTGGACCATGTGTTAAGACATTAAAGCAAATCTCAACAAAATCCATACCACTGAATTATTGCAAAGCATCTTCTCGGACCATACAGCCATAAAAGTCAAAATCAATAGCAGAAAAAACATAGATAGACATTGGAACTCATGGAAACTGAACCACATCTTGCTCAAAAAACCATGGGTTAGGGAAGAAATCAGTGATGAAGTAAGGAAATGAGAATGAAAACACTTACTACCAGAACCTATGGGATACAGCCAAAGCAGTGCTCAGATGTCAGTTTATAAATACACACATCCAGAAGGAAGAACTCAAACCAAAGAACTTGAACAAATAGAGAGAGAGCAACAGAGGAACCCCTCAGGCACCAGAAGAAAACAGATCATTCAGATTAGAGCAGAGCTAAATGAATTAGAGAATAGAACAACAATTGAAAAAACTGACAAAACCAAAAGCTGGTTTTTTGAAAAGATCAACAAAATTGATAAACCACTGGCTAAACTTACTGAAGAAAAACAGGAAGGGAAATAACCCAAATAAGAAATGAGAGAGGAATTGTCACAATAGATCCAACAGAAATAAAAAATATCATGGCAAAATACTACAAAAGACTATAACAAATTTGAAAAGCTAGAGGAAATGGACAAATTCCTAGATTCATATCCTCTACCAAAATTATCACAAGGTGAAGCAGAACAACTTAATAAACCCATCACAAAGGAAGAAATTGAAAAAATCATAAAAAAAAAAAAACCCTACCATCTAAAATAAGCCCTGGCCTAGATGGCTTTACCACAGAATTCTACCAAGCTTTTAGATAAAAGTTATCTCCAATACTACTGAGACTATTTCACAGCACAGAAAAGGATGGAATACTCCCAAATTCATTCTATGAAGCTAGCATAACCCTAATACCAAATTCAGGGAAAGACTCAACAAAATAGGAGAACTACAGACCAATATCACCCATGAATCTAGATGTAAAAATCTTGAAAATACTTGCCGATAGATTACAACATATCAAAAAAAAAATTCATCACAACCAAGTTGGATTCATACCAGGGATGCAAGTCTGAGTCAACATCAGAAAAATGGTTAATGTGATCAACCACATAGATAACACAAAAGACTAGAATCACCTGATTTTGTCTATTGATGCAGAAAAGGCATTTGATAAAGTCCAACACCCGTTCATGCTAAAAACGCTCAGCAAAATAGAATAGGCAGCAAATTCCTCAAGGCAATAAGGGCCATTTATACAAAGTCAACTGCCTACATCATCCTGAATGGAGAGAGACTGAAACAAGACCCCTTGAGAACGGGAAGTAGACAAGGATGTCCACTCTCACCTCCTCTATTCAACATTGTACTAGAAGTTCTAGCCAGAGCAATTAGACAAGACCAAGAAATAAAAGGCGTCTGCATCAGCAAAGGGAAAGTAAAAATCTCCCTGTTTGCAGATGATATGATTGTATACACACAGAATCCTAAAAAATCCATAAGCAAACTATTCAAACTGATAGAAGAGTTCAGCAAAGTCTCAGGATACAAGATAAACATAAGTAAATCAGTAGGATTCCTTTATACCAACAATGAGATTATTAAAGAAGAAATCACCAAATCACCATTTTCTATAGCCCCCAAGAAGGTAAAATATCTAAGAACAAATCTAACCAGAAAAATAGCAGATTTTTGCAAAGAGAACTATAGAATCTTACTATAGGAAACTGAGAGAGATTTACTTAAATGGCAAAACCTACCTTGTTCATGGATAGGAAGACTTAACGTTGTGAAAATGTCTATTTTACCTAAAGCAATCTACTTATACAATGCAATCCCAATACAAATTCTTGTGACATTTTTTAAGGAGATGGAAAAACAAATCACTGACTTTGTTTGGAAAGGGAAGAACCCCTGGATAGGTAAAGCACTACTGAAGAAGAATACACTGGGAGGCCTCTCACTACCCGACTTTAGAATCTGTTATACTGCCACGGTCATCAAAACAGCATGGTACTGGTACAAAAAGAGACAGAAAGATCAATGGAACAGTGTTGGGACCCTAGAGATGACACCACCCTCTTATGAACAGTTGATATTCAACAAAGGCCCTAAGACATTAAACTGGGATAAAAGCAATCTCTTCAACAAATGGTGCTGGAAAAATTGGATATCTATCTGTAATAAATTGAAGTAAGATCTATATCTCACACCTTGTACAAAGACCAACTCAAACTGGATAAAAGAACTAAATATGAAATCTAAAATGATAAAGGTCATCCAAGAAAAAATAGGATCAACAATGGATGGATCCCACTCGACGGCACTTGGCTGGCTGGCTTGGCTAATGGAAGTTTTAATACACAATGTAGACTGACTTCAAAATCTGACAAACAAAGCACAATCAACAGAAGTGAAAACAGATAAATGGAAACTACTAAGAATCAGACACTTCTTGCTTGTCCAAAGACTTTATCAAAAGAATTAAAAGATCACCTACAGAATGGGAAAAATATTTGGCAACTGTATGTCAGACCAATGCCTGATCTCCATAAGGTACTACAAAATATCAGTAAGGAAAAGGTAAATAATCCAATTAAACGATGGGCAAAGGAGATGGACAGACACTTCTCTAAAGAGGAGATCCAGGCAGCCAAAAAACACATGTGGACGTGCTCATGATCATTAGCTATTAAATTCAAATCAAAACTATGATGAGATACCACCTTACCCCAACAGGGTTGGCCATGATCCAAAAAACGCAAAACAACAAATGCTGGAGAAGGTGTGGAGAAACTGGAACTCTCCTACACTGTTGGTGGCATTGCAAAATGGTGCAACCTCTTTGGAAAGCATTCTGGCACTTCCATAAAAAGCTGGAAATAGATATACCATTTGACCCAGTAATTCCACTGCCTGGAATATATCCTGCTGAATCCAGGCCATTCACACCAACTGATACATGCACATGAATGTTTATTGCAGTACAGTCCACAATAGCAAAAAGATGGAGTCAACTCAGATGCCCAACAACAAAGGAATGGATAGGTAAACAATGGTGTATATACTCAGTGGAACACTATGCAGTGATAAAGAACAATGATGATTTTAGGAAACATCTCATAACCTGGTTTCAATTGGAGGACATTATGTTGAGTGAAAGTTGTCAGCGACAAAAGAACAAATATTGTATGACACCCCAGGGTGAGGAGAGAGGGAAGGATAGGGTGGGGTATAGATTAGATAGTTCATAGAAATTTGGTTGGGTGAAATCTGTGACAGCACACATTAGGAAGATCAATTTTAAATGGAATTCAACAAAACATGTTTGCTCCTCCCATCTTAACCCAACATTGCAAGGACAGAGTAGCTAGGGCGGGGAGCTGGGGACCATGCTCTGAAGGGAATTCGAGGCCAATTGGCACAACTAGCATTTTGCTAAGAGAGTCTTCACCCTGCATTGGTGAGTGGCATCTGGGTTCTTAAAAGCTGCCAAGCTGCCATCTGAGGTACACCAAATGGTCCCAACTCAGCAGGAACGGATGATCACCAAGGACCAAAACAACGTGGGGGAAAGAGAACCCAGAAGACAGAGAGACCCACGTGAGTGGGTGACTACATCAACATGTGACCGGAAGAACCACCTAGTGCCCGGCCACCACCAGGGATAGCTGTGATGGGGCTCGCAAAGTTGAGTCTCACTGGCAACACAAGAATAAAAAGAGGTGTGCCCTGAGATCTCCACTAAAAGACCACAACTGATGGTCCAGGGGCCTTGAGGTTTTCCTGGGAGCATGGCCCCTGACCCTGATGCTGTCCCTGTCCATAAATCATAATGGAGGTCAACTCTTTGGACAGGAATGGATTGGACTTGGCCACACAGAGTGACTGTATTATGTGTGCACTTTATGGTTCTGTGCAGCTATAGGATGTTGTCCTGCTGACTTCTTACTGGAAGTGGGGGAAAGGATGGAGAGGAGGGGATAGGAGATTGTTAGGAAGATATGACATGTATACAATGGAAAGGAAAAATGGGCTGTCATCGGGCAGGGAGAGAAGTGGGAGCTGCACATAGGTGGGCATGGAGATCTATAGGCAATGTACATTTTCAGTCAATCATAATAAAAGAAAAGAAAGAAAACAGGTTTATAAGAGATTGCACAACTTGAAGAATGCAATCAGTGTCACTCAATTGTACATTAGGAATTGTTGAGTTAGTGTGTGTTCTCCTGTGTGTGTCCTCAACAACCATAAGAATAAAATACATTATTTTAAATAAAGAAAAAAATTAAAAAGAGAATTACTTTGTGTAAACTGTTTATGAGATTCAAAATTACATTAAAATTATCTCCTAAAGTAAAATCATTATTTTAGAGCCACAATCATATTTCTTAAGTATTTGCAATCTTACCCTAAAGGGAGAAATTAAGACACATGCCATTGTTGGATAATCTAATAAAAATAGCACAGTTTGGAGGTTTACATGCTATACAAAAAATCACCAGTTAAGGATTGTACAGCAAAAACATGTGGCTTTTAACAGAACTCTTTGCTGTCTGGCAATAAGCAGATAATTTTTTTTTTCCAAAAAAATTCTAAAATTATGTTAGTTGTTAACATAGTTGTTATAATCATTGATGTTGGTTTCCTTCACTGTACTAACCCATAATCACTGCCATTGAGTGAATTCTGACTCATAATGATCCTATGGGGCAGAGTAGAACTGCCCTATGGGTTTTCAAGGAGCAGCTGGTAGATTTGAACTGCTGACCTTTGAGTCAGCAGCTGAGCTCTTAACCATTGCGCCACTAGGGTTTCCCCCTCTGTACTAGGTGCTGTTTAATAGTAAGGGCCGTGCCTTACACAATCTTGTATTACATTTTATGAAGTTGACCTTAGTTTCCTTAGTGTTTTTAAAAAGCTCATATTATGCACATTTTTATGACACTAGAATTCCATGTTTCTTTTGTTGTTGTTCTGAAGTTAATTTAAAGGTTAAATGCCTTAAAACTCAGACAATTTATGGTTTTCAGAACCAGTGTATGGTATATGCTTCATCCATTGAAGAGTAAGCTCTATGGTACATAACTGTGTTCTTAAGATTCATTCCTCACTGCCCTTGAAGAATACAAGTTATGGAAATCAGTTAACTGGGGACAATGCCAGTGATGTTTCTCATATATTGAAATCATTGCTATTGTTGGCAGAATAATATAAAAAGCACCTAGCTCTGACAACTTCAGTTAGTTGTTTAATTTATGCTATGCCGCAGAATAATATGCCAAAAAATAAGACAAGTATACTTCTTGGATAATGTCACTATGATTCCATCTCATAAAATGTAATTTTTCTTTTTTTATTTGAGTTCAAATATCTTGACGAATGAAATTATTTTCTCTTCAAGGCCAAAATGCATATTGTATCTACTTCATGGATATTTCCAGAAGTACACTAATGCTCATTGATCTGTCAGCAAAGCAAAATTTGGTGATGTTGAATAAATATACAGATGTGTGTGTGTGGTTTCTAATAACATTAAAAAAAAAGCCCACTGCCATCAAATCAATTCTGACTCATAGTGATCCTATAGTACAGAGTAGAACTGCTCCCTAGAGTTTCCAAAAGCACCTGGTAGTTTCAAACTGCTGACCTTTTTGTTAGCAGACAAAGTTCTTAACCACCACGTCACCAGGGTTTCCCTACTTTCATCTAAAACAGCATTATAGACACGAAAAAGGTTAAAGAAATAGATTTACACTATATTTTGCTTGTTCAGAGAATATCTGAAATACTAAGTTGAGCTTTAGAAAATGTTATAAAAAAATTGAAACATACAGAAAAGTAGAAAGAATACTTGCATACCTGTATATACTTGTATATCTATGTATACCTGTACATAGACCTAACAGTTGTCAACGTTTTGCTATATTTACTTCATATTAACAATATATACGACTCGACGGCACTTGACTAAATATATAAAATTTGTGATTGAACTATTTCAAAGTTAATCACAGGTATTCTAATACTTCAAATCTAAATATGTGAACATACATTTTTGTTTTTTTAAAGGGGGTCATTCTACTACATAACCACAGTTCATTGCCACATTTTATACTTTATAAAACTGACCTTAGTGTCCTTACATCATGTAATACCAAGTTCATAGTCAAGTTTTCCACATCATTTGAAATGTTCCTTTTATGGCTTTTTTTTTTTTTAAATAAACCAAAGTACAGTCACAGATTACATATTACATTTAGTTGCAGACATGTAAGTCTCCTTAAATCTAGAATAATCTCTGCAATTGCCTTTGCTTCTCTGAGTTTTTCAATATTGACTTTACAATTTTTTATTGTGGCAAAATATATATAACAAAATTTTCCGTTGTAACTACAGTGTACAATTTAGTGGCATTAACTATATTCACATGTTGTTCAACCATCATCACTATTGTTTTTATCACTGCAAACAGAAACTCAATATCCCTTAAGCAAAGACTTACCATTTCATCCTGGTTACTGCACTGGTAACCACTAATGCACTTGTCTCTATGCATTTGCCTATCCTAGATATTACAGATAAGCAGGATCATATGGTACTTGTGATTTTTTTTTTGTCTAACACTTCACTTAGCATAATATTGTCAAGGCTCATCCAGATTGTAGCATGTATCAGACTTTATTTCTCTTTATAGTTGACTAAATATTCCATTGTATATGGTGGTGACCACAGTTAAGCATTCAACTATTAACAGAAAAGTTGTAGGTGTGAACCCAGAGACATTGCAGAAGAAAGGTCTGGTGATCTGATTCTGAAAGTTAACAGTCTTAAAAACTTTATGTAGCTCAGTTCTACTCTGTGACACAGAGGGTCATTATGGAGTGGAATCAACTCAATGGCAATTGCTTTGGTTTTGGAACACATATACCACATCTTATTCATTCATCTGTTGCTAGACATATGAGTTATTTCTACCTTTTGCCTTTTGTGAATAGTGCTGCAGTGAATATTCACATATTTTGCTCTCTTTTTATTTCATTGATTTGTCATTTTGTTGCTGAGTTGTTGAAGTTCTTCTTATCTGGATATTATAACTTTATCTGATATATGATTTCCAAATATTTTCTTCCATTTTGTAGGTTGTCTTTTTATATTCTTGATAAAGTCTTTTGATGCATGAAAGTTTTTAATTTTAATAAAGTCCTATTCATCTGGCTTTTTTCTTTTGTTGCTTGTGTTTTCAATGTCATGGTTGAGAATTCATTGCCAAATACAAGGCCCTGAAGATTTATCTTTATGTTTTATATTTTAGATGTTTATGAATTTAGTTCTTATGTTTAGGTCACTGACCTAAACTGTATTTTGAGGAATGTATCTTGACTTATAAGTTCTTACATTCACAAATAGATTGACATGCATTATTATTATTGTTATATATAGACTATATAAACACTGTGAATTACAGATTATTTCAAAAATATGTTTTTTCTGCATTACAGTATGTTTAGTACTGTCTTATGTACATGGCAGGTACTTAAAAAGCACTTGCTAAAATGCTTCTGCCTGAAAAATGCTTTTCTATCTTGCCAAAATTGAAAAGTCTGGGAACTGGTAATCAGTTGAGTGGTAGTAGAGTCCCAGTGGATAATAACATAACTTAGGAGGGTGCTTTAAGAACAGCTGTGCCATTCTGCAATGTATAACCTTGACCAAGTAATTTTCAAACTTCTAAGCCTTAATTTTCTCAGTTGAAAAGCAAGGTCTGGGGAGTAAAAAAGCCTTATACTATTAATGTTTTCTATAAATATAAGGGAGCCCTGTGGCACAATGGTTAAGAGCTTGACTGCTAACCCAAAGGTTGGCAGTTTGCATCCACCATCAGCAACTTGGAAACACAGTGGACAGCACCTAACAAGAACATCTGAAATATAATGGAGTCCCTGGGTGATACAAACAGTTAACATGTTTGTATGATAATGTAGAGGATGGAGGTAGGAGTTCACTCAGAAATGCTGACTTTTTGGTTAGCAGATACAGCACTTAACCACTATGCCACCTAGTCATATATTATATTATATATATTTAGGACTATTATAGTCCAAATAGTATATTGACTAGGTAGTCCTGAGCTTTGATATTTGCAGCTCTTATTTCCCTTTCTGTAATAATATTACTTTTAAAATCAGAAACTATTCATGTAATGAAAAGACACTTCATTTATTTCCCATTTCGTTAAATTTTAACCAATATTGTTAACTTTCTGCTCTCAATTAATGCATAGATCTAACATTGTCCTTTCTCCTGATGAAACTGTATGCTGAGTATATTTGATTTTCCTCACAGGCTAAATAATTACAAGCACCACATGAAGTATGAAGAGATTTTGTTTTGATGAATGTCTGTATGTTTCCTCTGGAAAGATACCCTCCATGATACTGTGAAATTTAATTAAGACAACTTTTTTTCTTTTTTTGCATTTTCTGGGAAAAGATTTAAAATTATAGTTGTGGAGTACATAATAAATTGATAAGAGTTAAAATTTAAGAAAATGTAATTGTGACTCTAAAAATGTTTTATTTCCATGTAGTATTATAAAACATTTGCATTTAATATGTATATTTGTTATAAATAATAATAAACTCTAGAAAGGAACTTTGCAAGTTGAAAGAGGTAGAACAGACCTACTGCCGTCGAGCCAATTCTGACTCAGCAACCTTATAGGACAGAGTAGAACTGCCCCATAGAGTTTTCAAGGAGCACCTGGTGGATTCGAACTGCAAGTCTTTTGGTTAACAGCAGTATCACTTAACCACTATTCCACCAGGGTCTCTGAAAGAGGCAAAAAAGTGAATTCCGGTGTCCTTGTATTTATGATATGAAATACACTGTTGCTTGTCTTCCATTGAAATCATACTCATTTGGGTGATCAAGTTCTCAAGGTTGGCTGTTGTTACTTCTGAATGAAACTATGTTAAAAGTCAAGGATCATAGTTATTCTTGCTCTGCTAAGCCTAAGAACCCTAAGGATATTTCCATCACTTTCTTTGTTCATGTTCTTGACCCTAACTACTTCTATATCCACAGACCACTCCATTTCTCTAAGTCTCTTCCTTGTTAGAGGTGTCTTCTTTCAGGTTAGAAACATGTTCAATTATTTTCAATTGTTAAAATAATAACAACAATAAATGTGCATTCCAAAAACTTTTTGTCTGGCAGTTTTCTCTTTCATTTCTTTTATAACTAAATACTGGGGCTTCAGGAACCCAGTAGGAACAGCGATGTCTTTTCTTCAATTCAGAGAAAATTGAGAAATGCACACAGAAGATAAATAAAATGGAAATGTGGTCTTATTTCTTTCCTGTCTATAAGTAATCAATGGTTTATTACTATCTCAGCATTTCTTACCATAGAAAACATCTGTTTACCTTACCTATTTCATCTCTGGACAACCAGCATCATATCTACCTAATCTAGACCAGGGAACTGCTCTGTGGTCTTTGGTTGGGGATAATATTCTCTCTTCTCTAAGCTATGTTTTGTTTATACAATACCACCTCAGCTTGGAGCATTTTTTACCTCTCTGTGACCCTAACTGCTTATAGAATTGTCTGATCTCACTCAGAGATTCTTAGCCTTTTTCATGGCATGAGCCACTCATCATGTTTTTAAATCCATCAAGAAAAACATAAATTACAAAAGAAGCTGGTTACCTTGTAATATAATTATTAAAAAATATTAAAATATGTGATGTAATTATATGTCCTTCATTAGCTCATTAAGCTAGTTCATTTCAAGTAGTAATAAGCTTTATGTGATATGAAAAAGAAATATATATGTATAACAAAAAATACCAAAGCCACTGCTGTCACATCAATTCTGACTCACAGTGACCCTAAAGACAGAGTAAAACTGCCCCATAGACTTTTTAAGGAGCACCTGGTGGATTTGAACTCCCAGCCTTCAGGTTAGCAGATGCAGCACTTAGCCGCTACACCACAAGGGTTTCCAAATAGCCAAAGCCAAGGCTTCCTTGCGGTTGATTGGGACTCCTAGTGAGCCTAGAGGTCAGTATAGAAATGCCCCATAGAGTTTGTCAGGAGCACTTGGCAGATTCATATTGCCGACCTTCTGGTTACCAGCAGGGTTTCTACTGAAGGAGCACCTGGTGAATTTGATCTGTCAACTTTTTGGTTAGCATCTGCAGCACTTAACCACTATACCACCAGGGTTTCTAGCCAAAAGGTAGGCAGCTGGAATCCACAGACTACTCCTTGGGTCACTATAAAGCTCTACTTTGTCTTATAAGGTTGCTATGAGTTGGAATCAACTTGACTGCAATGGGTTTGGATTTTGGTTTGGTGGCACTGTGGTTAAAGTGCTTGACTATTAAGCAAAAAGTTGATGGCTTGAACTCACCAGCCACTGTGCAGGGGAAAGACATGACAGTCACCTTCTGTAAAGATGACAGCCTTGGAAACCTCATGGGGTGGTATTTCTCTGTCCTACAGGATTGCTGTGAGTCAGAATTGACTCCACAGCACTGGGTTAATACTGATATGCTATGGGTACTACCAGTATTTCTGTGGTTTATTTATATTCATAGTTTAGGAAAAACAAAATTTATTTAGAGATTGGGTTTATTGTTCCCCAGATGAGTTAAGGGACTCCTTGAATCCTATCCCAGGTAATCTGTTCAGTTCAGGGTAGAAATTTCTGTATCTCTCTTGGGGCCTTCTATGACTTCTCACTTCTGGATTAGGTATGCATTCTTTGTTATCCCAAAGTAATTGCCATCACCTATTTTTACATAATTATAATAATCACATTGCAATTACCAGTTTAGTTTTGATTCTCCTAGGAGACTTAGAGAGGAAGGGACTTTTTGTATCTTTTTCATAAATGTAACTCCAGTTTCTAGTAATCCTAATGTGAAGTTTAAGAATAAGTAAAAAATGAATAGAGACTGTGGTTTGCTCAATGTTGATTCCTAGTCATAGTAAAAGGAGGGAAAATCTGTAAGGATACTTTCTTTTCCTCTTCATTGTTTTTTCCTTTTGTCCTTATTTTCTGAATGAGTGAAGTCACTAGAGATTAATCTTGGTGATTTTTTCAGACATTGCAGTGATAATATACTTTATTGAGGAAATTTCAGTACGGATCTCATCATCTTCTAAAGTGAAAAATGGAGAGAACAAAAATCATTCTGTACATAAAGCAACAGCATAATGTATACACAATGATATCTTTACCTAAAATTGACTATACATTGTCTCTTCCCAGGTATTATCTAATTTTATTGATATCAATTTATCAGGCATCCCCCATGGAGTTTTACTAGAATATGAATACCTAGTTTTTTGAATTTCCATATATGACATCAATATCTTTCTTACTGTTTATCACAGAGCCATTCCTGACTTTTTATCTCATTTTATCTTCCATTTCATCCTCTACCATGGACAGAGTCACCACTAAAAGTTAGTGAGTTTTAGCTAGAGAAGCAGAGTATCTAATATTTTTTTTAAAAGAAAAAAACAGTTGCTGTCAACAGCACTGGGTTTTTGGGTAGGTGCTGTTTAGTGGATTCTGACTCATGGTGACCCCATGTGTGTCAGGGTAAACCTGAGTACCATAGGGTTTTTCATGGCTGATTTTTTTATAAATTGATTGCCAGGCCTTTGTTCTGAGGTGCCTTTGGGTAGGTTCAAACTGCCAATTTTTCATTTAGTAGCCCAGCACTTTACAGTTTCCTTCATCCAGGGATTCTTATTTAATATAAAGTATGTGTTTAATAAAGTTTAAACTTTAAACTTCATAAGGGTAAACTTCCCTATTGAAAGTTGGAGATGTTTTGGGCTATAGCATTTAAAAAAATTATAAACTTTGTATGATTGAATGTATCTGTGATACTTTGGTTCATATGATCAATATCTAGTCTCAAGTCATTGCTTTTAAATACTATAATGAATAGCTTCTAATTAGATGACTAGAGTCACAACATACATCTCTGTCACCCACAGTTTCTTCCCACATCATACAGAGAAGAAAGGAAAGGTAAAATTAAAGTAGTATATATGGTGGCACAGTAATTAAATGCTCTGCTGCTAAACAGAAGTGTTTGTGATTTGACCTTACCACCTGTTCTGGGGGGAAAAGACATGGTGGTCTTCTCTCACAAAGACTATAGGCTAGGAGACCTTATGGGGCAGTTCTACTCAGGCATATAGGGTTTCTATGAGTCAGAATTGATTTGGCAGCACACGTAAACCATAACTCTACATGTATGTGAGTTTGTTGTATTGTGGTAGCTTGTGTATTGTTGTGATGCTGGAAGCTATGCCACCAGTGTTTCAAATACCATCAGAGTCACCCTTGGTGGACAGGTTTCAGTGGAGCTTCTAGACTAAGACAGACTAAGAAGAAGGACGTGGTGATCTATTTCCAGAAAAAAATTGGCCAGTGGAAGCCTCATTGTTAACCGCAGAACATTGATATAGTGCTGCAAGATGAGCCACTGAGCTGGGAAGACACCAAAAATATGACTGGGGAAGACCTGGCTCCTCAAAGTAGAGTCAGCTTTAGTGATGTAAATGTTGTAAAGCTTTGGGAATTTTCATTTGCTGATGTGACATGACTCAAAATGAGAAGAAACAGCAGCACAAATCTATTAATAATCAGAACATGGAATGTCTAAAGGACAATTTGAAGTTGTCAAAAAATCAAATGGAATGTTCAAAGATCAATATCCTAGGTCTTAGTGAATTGAAATGGACTGGCATCAGCCATTTTGAATTGCACTATCATGTGGTCTACTATGCTGGGAATGACAGATTAAAGAGGACGGGCTTGGCATTCATTGTCAAAAATAATATTTTAAGATCTATCAGGAAGTACATCACTGTCAGTGACAGGATATCCATATGCCTACGCCAGCCAAGTGTCGTTGAGTCGGATCCGACTCATGGTGACAAGGAAGACAAATTATTATGACTACTATTCAGAGTTACACAGTAAACACTAATGCCCAAAATGAAGAAACTGAACACATTTTTTAACCAACCTCTGCTGTCTGAAATTGATCAGACATGCAGTCACAATATATTGATAACTGCTGGTGATCTGAATGTGAAAGTTGGAAACTAGAAGGATGAGTAGTTGGAAAATATAGTCTTGGTAATAGAAACAACTCCAGAGGTTGTATGATTAAATTTTTCAAGACAAACCACTTCCTCATTGCAAATACTGTTTTTTTCAACAACATAATCAGTGACTAGACCCTTGTACCCCACTAGATGGGATACGTAAGAATCAGATGACTGCCTATGGAAAGGGATGATGGCAAAACTCAATAACATCAATCAGAACAAGACCAGAGGTGCACTGTGCCACAGACCATCAATTGCTCCTATGTAAGAGCAAGTTGAAGCTGAAAAAACTTAAAGGAAGTCTGTAAGAGCCAAAGTACAACCTTGAGTATATCCCACTTGAATTTAGAGACCATCTCAAGAATAGTTTTGACACATTCAATGTTAATGACTGAAGACCAAATGTATTGGGGGATGGCATCAAGAATATCATATATGAAGAAAACAAAAGGCCATTAAAAAGACAGGAAAGAGGGGGTGGAGTTAAGATGGTGGGCTAGATACATATCTCCTTAATCTCTTCTGAAAACTAATGCCTGGATTGATAATTGAATGGAGCTTTCTGGACACCTAGTGAACCCTAGGACTCAGTATAATGTTGTCAGTTTGGACACATGCTATGAAGCAGGAACCTTCCTCTCTCCACTGAGTTCTGCTCTTTCTGAGAGGCTGGCTCAAGTGGACACAAAGGTATTGGCAGTTTTAACTTTTTTTCTTTTTGTTGGTCAGTAGGTGGGAGATGGGCATGAGTTGGCAGCTACACTGAGCTGAAGTGCCAAAGAGAAAAGTGTGTGCTGCAGTGGAAAGACAGTATGTGGAATAATCACATTTTGAGAGCCCAGCAGCAGACTTGGGGCACCACAGCCCCTCCACCCTCCCTTTTTGAAGCTCCGCCATAGATTCGGTTGTTTCCCAGAGGGAGGGATAACTTGACTGGGACACGGTCTTGTTCACCTGGGGGGTGGAGTGGCCCAACTGGAGGCCTCAGCAGGGGCTGATTTCTGGACTGGGGGCAGTGCTAATCTGGGGAGTGCTTTTCTAGCAGAGGGGCTGTGTTCAGTGCAGTATTGCCTTGCAGGTGGCACCTGGCAGGTGACAACAGTGGGGTAGTGGCCCCTCCCTGCTTTGATATACATCAAAGCATTTGGAGACTACCAAAGAGGTGACTCTGTTGTCAGCTGAAAGGAGGGGTCTGCCACAACTGACAGCCTGACTGATTTTGGAAGTGGTCAGGTAGCTTTTAGCTTTTTAAAATAAGACTCCCTGGAGAAATTACTGCTGTACAGCCTGACTGCATCTCTTCCAGTGTTTAATGAACCACATCACAGGGTCAGTTGATGGCCCCATAGTGATTCCAGCCAGGAGGAGGAGCCTGCCACCCCAGAGAGTCCACTAGGGCCAGTCACTAGAGTATAAATAGGTGGCTGGTGACCAACTCCTTTTACAGAACTATGCCACATCTTCTGTTGAGGCAACACCAGAGAAACTAAGCCTCTAGATGTCCCACAAGCAACAAACCATTGCCAGGTATTTAAAAAAACAATGCACCATGATTCAAGAAAACTCCCAAAATAAAGAATCAAAAATATTCCCAGATGAAGAAGCCTTTCTGAAACTATCAGAAGTCAAGTACAAAAGAATTCTATATAAAGCCCTCCTAGAGTTTAAACAAAATGCAGCAGAACAAAATGAAAACTTAAGCAAGCTATTTGAACTGATGGAACACCAATGTTCTGAAATCAAACAGATCAATAACAAAATTTCAGAACTGGACAATTAAATTCAAAGCCAAAAGAGAATTGATGAATTGGAAATTGGACTTAGTGACCTTGAAGACAGAGCTACTCAAACAAGCATTTTCAGGAGAAATCAGAGAAAAGAAACAGGAAAAACAAAGAAACATTAAGAAACATGTGGGACTCTATCAAGAGGAATAATCTATGATTAATTGGAGTTCCTGAACAGGGAGGAACAGCTGAAAACACAGAAAGTATTATTGACAGAAAACTTCCCTGAATTTATGAAAGAATAGAACATAGATATACAAGACGTGTATTGAATGTCACAAAAAGCAGACCCCAAAAGAAAGACACCAAGATATGTTGTAATCAAATCTAGTAAAATGACACATAAGTGGAAACTCTTAAAGACAGTGAGACTCAAAGCAAAGTTAACATTCAGAGGGAAGCCCTGTAGGATTTTGCCTGACTTCTCAGCAGAAATGATGTTGGCATGGAGGCAGTGGGACAATACATTCAAAGCCTTGAAGGATAAAAACTTCCAACCAAGAATTATATATGCTGCTAAACTGTCTTTCACATATGAAGGTGAAATTAAGACATTTGCAGATGGACAGAAGCTTAGAGACTTGGTAAAAACCAAACCCAAACTATAAGAAATATTGAAAGAAGATCTTTGCTCAGAAAAACAAAGCCACTAAATGTATATTTAAGGAGGCAATACATGACACAGCATCCAGAAACCTACTCACTTAGGAAAGGTACAAAATTAAGTCATAGCTACAACATTAAAAGATGGTAACCAGTGATCAAATCATGAAAACTGAGATGCCATAACATTAAAAATGAGGGATATCCTACCTTGGTTACAGTCCTCTCAAATGGAGATGAAGTTAACAAGATATGTTGAAGTTAAGGTTGGTTTAAAACTCGAAATATTAATGGGGACCACAGGGGTAGCCACAAAGCAAAATAACAGTGCAACACATCAAAACAAGAAATGTAACAGGAGTGTCTCAACTAACACAAAACTAACACTGAAAAAGATGAAAAATCAACCTATACCACAACCAAATATTAACAGCAACAGAGAAAGCACCAACACAAAAGTAAGCATGTCAAAATGATAGCACTAAACACATAAGTATCAATAATTACACTGAATGTAAATGGTCTCAATGCTCCAGTAAAGAGACAAGCGATGTCTTGGATCAAAGGACACGATCCATGTATATGTTGCTTACAAGAAACACACCTTAGACTCAAAGATATGAGCAAACTGAAACTAAAGGATGGAATAATATATACCAATCTAACAATCTACAAAGAAGAGCAGGAGTGGCAATACTAATCTCAGATAAAATAGATTTGAATGTAAAATCCACCATCATGGACAAGGATAGCCACTATTGCTTAAAGGTTCAGTACACAAGCAGGACTTAACAATAACATTGAAAAATGAGATAGAACACTTCACAATAATACTTGGAAACTTCAACACTCCACTTTCAGTAATGGACAGATCACCTAGAAAAAAGCTCAGTAGAGACAAAGAAGATCTTACTGTGACAGTTAACCTACTAGGCCTCATTGTCATATACAGAACATTTTATCCATCAACAGATAAGTACACCTTTATCTCTAGTGCACATGGAACATTTTCTGGAATAGATCATGTGTTAGGACATAAAGCAAATCTCAACAAAATCCAAACCATTGAATTATTGCAAAGCATCTTTTCAAACCATAAAGCCTTTAAAGTCAAAATCTGTAGCAGAAAAAAAATTGATAGAAATTGGAACTCATGGAAACTGAACAACACTTTGCTCAAAAAGCCATGGGTTATAGAAGAAAGCAAGGATGAAATAAAGAAATTTAAGGAGTCAAATGAGAATGAAAACACTTACTACCAGGACCTATGAGATACAGCCAAAGTAGTGCTCAGAGGTCAGTTTATCTCTATAAATGCACATATCTGGAATGAAGAAAACACTGAAATCGAAGAATTAACCCTACAGCTTGAACAAATAGAAAGAAAACAACAGAGGAAACTCTCAGGCACCAGAAAAAAACCAATCATTAAAATTAGAGCAGAACTAAATGAATCAGATAATAGAAGAATAATTGAAAAAATTGATAAGACCAAAAGCTGTTGTTTTGAAAAGATTAGCAAAATTGACAAACCACTGGATAAACTTACTAAAGAAAAAGAAAACAGGAAACAACTAGCCTGAATAAGAAATGAGATGGGAGATGTCACAACAGATCCAACAGAAATGAAAAGTATAACAGAATACTATGAAAGACCATATTCTAACAGTTTTCAAAACCAGTTGGAAATGGACAAATTTCTAGATTCATATCACCTACTGTTTTAGTCAGCTAGTGCCGCTCTAACAGAAATACCACAGAGTGGATGGCTGCAACAAAGGAAGGTTTATTCTTACACAGTCCGGTAGGTTGCAAGTCCATATTCAGGGTGTCCACTCCAGGGGAAGGCTTTCTCCTTGTCGGCTCTGAAGAAAAGTCCAGTATTGCATCAGTCTTTGTCCAGGGAGCGTGCCGGTGCAGGAACCTCAGGTCTGAAGGATGCACTCCTCTCCCGGTGCTGCTCTCTTGATGGTAACGAGGCTCCCAATTCTCCTTGTTTCCTTTTCCCTTTTTATCCCTTGCAGGCTGAAAGCATTAAGGGTAGGGCAAGCCACACTCCAGAGAAACTCCCCCTACTGCAGAACAAGGAAGTAATTCTATGCAGGAATTTACAGCCCCTTTAACATACAGTTTAGTGAAACCACACAATGGGGGACAGTCCCAAGATACTGGGAATCATGTCCCAGCCACACGGCTGCACATATATTTCAGGGGACACAATTCAACCCATGACACCTACCAAAATTATTACAAGGAGAAGTAGAAGAACTTAATAAACTGATCACAAAGGAAGAGATTGAAAAAGTCATCAAAAACCTACCAGACAAAAAAAACTCTGGCCCAGATGAGTTCACCACAGGATTCTACCACACTTTTAGAGAAGAGTTAACTCCAAACTACTGAGACTATTTTACAGCATAGAAAGGGATGGAATACTCTGAGATCCATTCTATGAAGCCAGCATAACCCTGATCTCATACTCATAGCCAGGGAAAGATCCACAAAAAAAGAATAATTACAGACCAATATCACTCATGAACCTAGATGCAAAAATCTTCAACAAACTCTTTGCCAATAAAATTCAACAGCATATCAAAAAAATAATTAATGGTGACCAAGTTGGATTCATACTTGGAATGCAAGTCTGTTTCACATCAGAAAAACAATGTGATCAGCCACATAAATAACACAAAAGATAAAATCAACTGATTTTGTCAATTGATGCAGAAAAGGCATTTGATAAAGTCCAACACCCATTCATGCTAAAAACTCTCAGCAAAATAGGAATAGAAGGCAAATTCCTCAACACAATAAGGGCCATCTATGCAAAGCCAACTGCTCCCATTATCCTGAATGGAGAGAAACTGAAAAAATTCCCCCTTGAGAATGGGAACTAGAGAAAGATGCCCACTCTGACCACTTCTATTCAACATTGTAGTAAAAGTTCTGGCCAGAGCAATCAGACAACACAAAGAAATAAAGGGCATCAGTAAAGAAGAAGTAAAAATGTATTTGTTTGCAGATGAGATGATTGTATATGCAGAGAATCCTAAAGAATCCATAAGTAAACTTCTCAAACTAACAGAAGAGTTCAATAAAGTATCAGGATATAGAATAAACACAAGTAAATCATTAGGATTCCTTTATACCAACGAAGAGGTCATTAAAGAAGAAATCACCAAATCAATACCATTTACTATAACCCCCAAGAAAATAAAATAGCTAGGAATACATCTAACTAGAGAACTAAGAGACCTATACAGAGAGAACTTCAAGACCTTACTACAAGAAACTAAGAGAAACTTACATAAATGGAGAAACCTACCCTGCTCCTGGATAGGAAGACTTAACATTGTGAAAATGGCTATTTTACCCAAAGTAATCTACATATACAATGCAATCCCAATACAAATTCCAGTGACATTTCTTAATAAGATGGAGAAAAAAATCAGCAACTTTGTTTGGAAAGGGAAGAAACCCCATATAAGCAAAGCACTACTGAGGAATAGCACTGTGAGAGAGGCCTCTTACTACCTGAATTTAGAACCTATTATACTACCACAGTAGTCAAAACAGCGTGGTACTCATAGAAAAAGGGACATATAGACCAAAGGAACAGAGTTGAGACCCCAGAGACGCCACCATCTTGCTGTGAATAGTTGATAATTTGACAAATGCCCTAGGATTATAAACTGGGATAAAAAGAGTGTCTTTAACAAGTGGTATTGGCAAAATGGACATCCATCTGCAAAAAATTGAAACAAGACCCATGTCTCACACTTTACACAAAAACCAACGTAAATTGGATCAAAGATGTAAATATCAAACCTAAAACGATAAAGATCATGCAAGAAAAAACAGGGTCAACAATGGAAGTTTTAATATACAACTTAGACTTCAAAATCTGACAAAGCACCATCAACAGAAGAGAAAATAGATAAATGGGAACTAAGTGGGCTTGTAAATTTATATGGGAATGTACATTTTCACTCAGTCACATTAAACAAAAAAAAAAGAATTAAAAAAATAATCAAACACTTTTGCTCATCCAAAGACATTATCAAAAGAATTAAAAGACCACCTACAGAATGGGAAAAAATATTTGGCAACTGCATGTTGGGCTGACGTCTGTTCTCCATAATCTACAGCCAAGCCAGCCATGTGCATAATCTACAAGGTATTGTAAAGTATCAATAAGAAAAAGGTAAATAATACAATTAAGAATTGGGCAAGGGAGATGGACAGACACTTCACTAAAGAGGAGATTCAGGCAGACAAAAGACACATGAGGAAATGTTCATGGTCACTGGCTATTAAAGAAATCCAAATCAAAACTACAATGAGATACCATCTCACCCTAACAAGGTTGGCCATGATCCAAAAAACACAAAACAACAAATGCTGAAGAGGCTGTGGAGAAATTGGAACTCTCCTACACTGTTGGTGGGATTGCAAAATGGAATAACCTTTTTGGAAAGCAATCTGGCACGTCCTTAAAAAGCTGGAAATAGACATACCATTTGAACCAGTAATCCCACTGCTTGGAATATATCCTACAGATGCAAGGGCAGTCACATGAACAGATACCTGCGCACAAATGTTTATTGCAGTACAGTCCACAATAGCAAAAAGATGGAATCATCCCGGATGCCTAAAAACAGAGGAATGGATAAACACACTGTTGTACATATACTCAATGGAATACTATGCAATGATGAAAAACTGATGATTTTAGAAAGTATCTCATAACCTTGTTTCAACTAGAAGACATTATGTTGAGTGAAATCAGTCAGTGGCACAAGGACAAATATTGTAGGAAACCCCTACTATAAGGACTCAAACTCATGTACAGAAGAATAGATTCTTTGATGGCTACAAGAGAGGGGAGGGAGGGAGGGAGAGAGCTGGTTATAGACAGTTTATAGAAATTTGGTTGGGTGAAATCAGTGACAGCACACACTAGAAAGGACATCAACTTAAATGGACTTCAGCATAAAATGAAAACTCTTCTAGTCTTAATCCAATATTGCAAGGATAGAGTAGCAGGGGCTAGGGTCCAGGGACCATACTCTCAGGGGACATCAAAGCCAACTGGCATAGCTAACCTATTGCTAAGAGAATCTTCTGTGCTCCATATTGGTTAGTGGTGTGTGGGGTCTTAAATGCTAGCAAGCTGACATTTGAGGTACACCAAATAGTCCCAACTCAGCTGGATCCGATGATCACTGAGACAAAGATAAGAGGGAAAGGAGCCATGAAGACAGAAGGAGCCATGTCAATGGGTGACTGTATCAACATGTGACCAGAAGAACCAGATAGTGCCCAGACACCATCAATGACGGCCGTGATGGGGCACACAATGTCATGTCCCAGTGGCAACATGAGAAAAAGAAGGCTACACTTCAAGAACTCTATAAGCCCACAATTGATGGTCCAAAGGCCCGGGAGTTCTCCTGGGAACATAGCACCTAGACCTCCTGCTGCCCCTGATCATAAATCATTATTGAGGTCAACTCTTTGGATACGAATGAACTGGACTTGGGGACACAAAGTGACCATATGCTGTGTCCGCTTAATGATTCTGTGCATCTACAGGATGCTTTTCTACAGGTCTTTTACTAAAAGGGAGAGGAGAGGCTAGAGCGGAGGGGACAGAAGATTGTTAAAAGGATATGACATGTATAGAATGGAAAAGAATAGTGTGCTGTCACCAGGCAAGGAGAGCAGAAGGAGCTGCAGATAGGCAAATTTAACTTTTGATTGTATACTTTCACTCAATCACAATAAAAACAAAAAAGATAGGAAAGAAAGAACAGACCAATATGGATGTAAAGAAAGGGCGATATAACTCAGAAGTTTGCTCCTGAATATGTAGTAGCCAAAGCAAAAAAAAACAAAAACAAAAACAAAAACGACATGAAGAAGCAGAAGAGTTGAACCAAAATTTTCAAAAGGCATCTCAAAAAGACAGTGTTATAAAAAAATATGCAAACACTGGTGGTAGAAACCAAAAGGGAAGAACACACATGGCATTTCTCAAGCTGAAAGATCTGAAGAGAAAATTCAAGCCTCAAGTTGCAATAGTAAAGGATTCTACAGCAATAAACTGAACAATGCAGAAAGCATCAAAAGAAGATGTAAGGAACACTCAGAGTCACTGTATCTTAAAAAATTGGTCTATTATAACATTTCAGGAGGTAAAATATGATTAGAAATCAATGATATTGAAGGAAGAAGTCCAAACTGCACTTTAAGCCTTGGCAAAAACCAAGGCTCCAGGAATTGGCGGAATACCAACTGAGATGTTTCATCAAATGAATACAACACCGGAAGTGCTCACTCTGTATGCCAAAAAATTCAAAGGACAGCTAGCTGACACCAACTGGAAGAGATACATATGTTTGCCCATTACAAAGAAAGATGACCCAATGGAAAGCAGAAATTATCACACAATATCATTAATATCACATGATAGTAAAATTATGGTGAAGGCAATTAAAAAATCTCTGCAGTCCTACATCAATGGGGAACAACCAGAGATTCTGGCTGGATTCGGAAGAAGACCTGGAAGGAGAGATCATTCCTGATGTCAGATAGATCTTGGCTGAAAGCAAGAGAATACCAGAAAGGTCTTTTCCTGTGTTTTATTGACTATGCAAAGGTATTGGACTGTGTGGATCATAACAACTTATGGACAACATTTTGAAGAATGAGAAGTCCAGAGCTATTTATCTTACACATGTAGAGCTTGTACACAGACCAAGAGGCAGTTCTGCAAACAAAATAAAGGGATGCTGAGTGGCTTAAAATCAGGAAACATGTCTCAGGGGTGTATTCTTCTGTCACACTTATTCAATTTGTATGCTGAGCAACTGATCTGAGAAGCTGGACTGTATGAAGAGGAACATGACATCAGGATTGGAAAAAGACTCATTAACAATTTGTGGTATGTAGATGATACAGCTTTGCCTGCTGAAAGTGAAGAGGACTTGAAGCCCTTAGTGATGAGTATCAGTGACTATAGCCCCCAATATGGATTGTGCCTCAACATAAAGAAAACAAAAATCCTCACAATTGGATCAGTAAACAACATCATGATAAATGAAGAAAGACTGAAGTTGTCAAGGATTTCATTTTAATTGGATCCACAGTCAACACCCGTGAAAGCAGCAGTCAAGAAATCAAATAACATTTTGCATTGGGCCAATCTGTTGCAAAAGACATCTTTAAAGTGCTGAAAAGCAAAGATGTCACACAAAGATAAAGTGTGCTTGATCCAAGTGTGGTATTTTTCAATTGTTTCATAAGCATTCAAAAGCCATACAGTGTATAAGGAAGTGTAAGGATTGACATCTCGAATCATGGTGTTGGTGAAGCAAATTGAATATATTATGTACTGCCAGAAGAATGAACAAATTTGTCTTGGAATATATACAACCAAAATGCTCCTTAGAAAGGAAGATGTCAAGGCTTCCTCCCAAGTATATGGGGCATGTTATCAGGAGGGGCTAGTCCCTGGATAAGAACTTCTTACTTAGTAGAGAGTCAGCAAAAATGAGTCAGAAGCTCAGTGAGGCAGACTGACACAGTGGCTACAATGGGCTCAAACATAACAATGATTGTGAGGATGGCATAGGACTAGGCAGCATTTTGTTCTGTTGTGCATAGGGATGCTGAGTTAGAACAACCAGACGATACCTAACAACGACAATAAAAATAAGATAGCTAATCCTCAAAACAAACTGTAAAGTGAATTCTCAAAGACCACAATGGAATTCAGAAGATAATAAAATGATTTGTTCAGTTTGCTTCATAAAAAGATAAACTGTATATCCAGGGAAAACATTTTTACTAAAACCTTTATTGAACTGTCAACAATGAAAGATGAGGATATTAGCCAACTTCACACCTTTTCATGTCAACTTCCTGATAAGCCAAGCCAAAGCCAGCCAAGTGCCGATATTAGCTATATAATATGTACACTTTAATGAAAAACAATCTAGTTTCTGACTTGTCAAATTAAGACCTTTTTGTCTACTTCCCTTTATGAGTAATGATAAAATAGCATACTTTACTTTCGTGTGCCCTATGTCATAAATTTTGCTTTGTTATTTGTTGAAATTTGACACCATCGCCCATTTTTACAGGTCAGAAACAACCATTGACACGTATAGTCCAACTTAATATATTATCATTTATATATTCTTATATTTTGATAATTTTATCTTATAGAACCATATTTCACATAAAGCCTTGGAGATTTCTATATGTACAAAAGTTAAAAAACAAAACCAGTTGCCGTAAATTCAATTCTCTTGGTAATTCAGTAATTCAGTTCTCTTGGTAATCTCATATGTGTCAGACTAGAATTGTACTCCGTAGTGTTTTGAATTGATGAACTCTCTTGAAAGTAAATTGCCAGGCCTTTCTTCTGAGACTCATGGGTGGATTTGAACTGCCAACTTCTGAAGGTTTAACTGCTTGCACCACACACGGGCTCTTATATAACAATTATCACTCTATAAATTTATATCTATTTTCAAAATCATCTCATTCTAACTTTGGGTATTTAGGAAAAGTTGTGTTGGTTAGGTGTCATCAAGTCAGTTCCAATTCATAGGCACAGCAGTGTAACAGGACAGAACAATTCCAGGTCCTATGCCATCCCCGCAGTTGTTGTTATACTTGAGCTCATTGTTGCAGCCACTGTATCAATCCATCTTGTTGAGGGTCCTCTTTTTTCTCAATTACTTTCTACTTTACCAGGTATGATGCCCTTCTCCAGGAACTGGTCCCTCTTGATAACATGCCGGAAGTGTGTGAGAAGTCTTGACATCCTTGCTTCTAAGGAGCACTCTGGCTGTACATCTTCCAAGACAGATATATTCATTCCTCTGGCAGTCCAGTACTCAATGTTTTTTTTTTGCCAATACCGTAATTCAAAGGCAACAAGTATTCAATTTTCTTTATTCATTGTCCAGCTTTTGCTTGCACGTGAGACAATTGAAAGCACCATGGCTTGAGTCAGTGTGACCTTATTCCTCAAAGTGACACTTTGTCCTTCAACACTTTAAAGAAGTCTTTTGCAGAAAATTCACCCAATGCAATGCATTGTTTGATTTCTTTTTTCTTTTTTTTTATTATGACTGCGTGAAAATGAACATTCCCAGATAAATTTGTATGCCCACCTATATGCAGCTTCCACTGCTCTCCCTGCCCGGTGACAGCACACTATTCTTCTCTGCTCCATACATGTCTCATCCTTCCAACAGTCTCCTTTCCCCTCCTCTCCACTCACTCCTCTTCCACCAGACAGAGGTCAGCACGATGATATCCTATAGATGCATAGAACCATAAAGTGCATCCAATATGTGGTCACTCTGTGTCGCCAAGTCAAACCCATTCCTATCGAAAGAGTGGACCTTTGTTATGATGTATGGGCAAGGGCAGCATCAGGGCCAGGGGCCACGCTCCCAGGGGAACCCCAAAGCTGCTGGACCATCAGTTGCAGTCTTTTAGTGGAGATCTCAGGATGCACCCCTTTTTATTCTTGTGTTGCCAGTGAGACTCAACTTAGTGAGCTCCATCATGGCTATCACTGGTGGTGGCTGGGCACCATCCAGTTCTTCTGGTCCCAAGTCTGTGTAGGCACCCACTCATGTAGGTCTCTCTATCTTCTGGGTTGTCTTTACCCCATGTCATTTTGGTCCTCGGTGAGCATCTGTTCCTGCTGAGTTGGGACCATTTGCTATGCCCTCGGATGGCAGCTTGGCAGCTTTTAAGACCCCAGACACCACTCACCAACGTGGGGTGCAGAGAGCCCTCTTAGCAAATTGGCCTCGATGTCGCCTAAGACCATGATCTCCTGCTCCCTGCCCCAGCTACTCTGTCCTTGCAATATTGGGTTAAGATGGAAGGAGTACTCAAGTTATGTTGAAGTCCACTTAATATTGTTCTTGTTTCTAATGTGTGCTATCATTGATTTCACCCAACCAAATTTCTACCAACGATCTAATCTAAACCCTCCCTGCCTCGCCCTCCCTCCCTGCCTCCCTCCCTTCCCGCCCTGCAGCCTTTAAAGAGTCTTCTTCTATGCATAAGTCTGTTTTTGAGTTCTTATCGTGGGGGTCTCATACAATATTTACACTTTTATCGCTGATGACTTTCACTCAACATTATGTCTTCCAGTTGAAGCCAGGTTATGAGATGTTTCCTGGAATCATCATTGTTCTTTAACATTTCATAGTGCTCCATTGAGTATATATACCATAGTTTACCTACCCATTTCTCTGTTGTTGGGCATCTGGGTTGATTCCATCTTTTTGCTATCATGGACTGTGCTGTGATAAACATTCTTGTACATGTATCCATTGGTGTGAATGGCCTCGATTCTGTAGGATATATTCAAAGTACAGGAATTACTGGATCAAATGGTATATCTATATCCATTTTTTCAAGGAAGCCCCAGATTGCTTTCCAAAGAGGCTGAACCATTGTGAAATCCACCAACAGTGTAGGAGAGTTCCACTTTCTCCACAGCCTCTCCAGCATTTGTTGTTTTGTGTTTTTTGGATCATGGCCAAACTTGTTGGGGTGAGATGGTATCTCACTGTAGTCTTGATTTGAATTTCTTTAATAACTAATGATTGTGAACATGTCCACATGTAGTTTTTGGCTGCCTGGATCACCTCTTTAGAGAAATGTCTGTCCATCTCCTTTGCCCATCACTTAATTGGATGATTTATCTTTTTCTTGTTGATAGTTTGTAGTACCTTATAGATTATGGAGATAAGGCATTGGTCTGACATACAGTTGCCAAATATTTTTTCCCGTTCTGTTGGTGGCCTTTTAATTCTATTAATAAAGTCTTTGGATGAGCAAAAGTATTTGATTCTTAGTAGTTCCAATTTATCTATTTTCTCTTCTGTTTGTGGTTTGACAGATTTTGAAGTCTGTCTACACTGTGTATTAAAACCTCCATTGTTGTTCCTACTTTTTCTTGGATGAGCTTTATCGCTTTAGATTTGATATTTAGGTCTTTTATCCAGTTTGAGTTGGTTTTTGTATAAGGTGTAAGATATGGATCTTGTTTCGATTTATTGCAGATGGATATCCAATTTTGCCAGCACCATTTGTTGAAGAGATTGTTTTTACCCCAGCTTAATGTCTTAGGGCATTTGTCGAATATCAACTGTTCATAGGAAGATGGTGTGATCTCTGGGGTCTCAATCCTGTTCTGTTGATTGATCTGTCTGTTCTTGTACCAGTACCAGGCTGTTTTGACCACTGTGGCAGTGTAATAGGTTCTGAAGTCGGGTAATGAGAGGCCTCCCAGTGTGTTCTTCTTTAGTAGTGCTTTACTTATCTGGGACTTCTTCCCCTTCCAAGCAAAATTGGTGATTTGTTTCTCCATCTCATTAAAAAATGATGCTGGAACTTATATTGGGATTGCATTCTATAAGTAGATTGCTTTGGGTAAAATAGAGATTTTCACAATGTTAAGTCTACCTATCCATGAGCAGGGTAGTTTTCTCCATTTATCTAAGTCTCTCTTAGTTTCTTGTAGTAAGGGCTTGTAGTTCTCTTTGTAAAGGTCTGCTATTTCTCTGGTTAGATTATTTACTAGATACTTTACTTCTTAGGAGCTATAGCAAATAGTATTGATTTGATGATTTCTTCATTAACAGTCTCGTTGGTATAAAAGAATCCTACTGATTTACTTATGTTTATTTTGCATCCCGAGAATTTGCTGAACTCTTCTATCAGTTTGAGTAGTTTACTTATAGATTCTTTGGGATTCTCTGCATATACAATCATATCATCAGCAAACAGGGAGATTTGGACTTCTTTGCCAATGCAGATGCACTTTATTTCTTGGCCTTGTCTAATTGCTCTGGCTAGAACTTCTAGTACAATGTTGAATAGGAGAGGTGAGAGTGGGCATCCTTGTCTAGTTCCTGTTCTCAAGGGAAAGTCTTTCAGTCTCTGTCTATTCAGGATAATGTAGGCAGTTGGATTTGTATAAATGGTCCTTATTGCGTTGAGGAATTTTCCATCTATGTCTATTTTGCTAAGAGATTTAGCATGAATGGGTGTTGGACTTTATCACATGCCTTTTCTGCATCAATGGACAAAATCAGGTGATTCTTGTCTTTTGTGTTATTTATGTGTTTAATCACATTAATTGTTTTTCTGATGTTTGTCCAGCCTTGCATCCCTGGTATGAATCCAACTTGGTCATGTTGGATTATTTTTTGGATATGTTGTTGTATTCTGTTGGCAAGAATTTTGTTGAAGACTTTTACATCTAGATTCATTAGTGATACTGGTCTGTAGTTCTCCTTTTTTGTTGAGTCTTTCGCTGGCTTTGGTATCAGGGTTATGCTGGCTTCATAGAATGAGTTGGGGGTATTCCATCCCTTTCTATACTGTGAAATAGTCTCAGTAGTATTGGAGATAACTCTTCTCTAAAAGCTTGGTAGAATTCTGCAGTGAAGCCATCTGGGCCTGGGCTTTTTTTGTTTGGCAGTTATTGGATGACATTTTCAATCTCTTCCTTTGTGGTGGGTTTATTAAGTTGTTCTGCTTCATGTTGTGATAATTTGTTTAGTTAATATGAATCAAGGAATTTGTCCTTTTTTTTAGGTTTTTAAATTTGTTAGAGTTCAGTCTCATAGTATTCTGTCATGATATTTTTTATTTCTGTTAAATCTGTTGTGACCATTCCCCTCTCATTTCTAATTTAGGTTATTTGCTACCTTTCATGAGCAAATCCAGATCTGACTCGACAGCACTTGGCTCTTGACTTTCCTGTTTTTGTTTAGTAAGTTTAGCCAGTGGTTTGTCAATTTTGTTGATCTTTTCAAAAAACCAACATTTGGTCTTTTCAATTTTTTCAATTGTTTTTCTATTCTCTAATTCACTGAGCTCTGCTCTGATCTTTATGATCTGGTTTCTTCTGGTGCTCGAGGGGTTCCTCTGTTGTTCTCTCTCTACTTGTTGAAACTGTAGGGATAGTTCCTTGATTTGGTTTCTTTCTTCCTTCCAGATGTGTGCATTTATGGAGATAAACAGACCTCTGAGCACTGCTTTGGATGTATTCCATAGATTCTGGTAGAAAGTGTTTTCATTCTCATTGGAATCCATGAATTTCTTTATTTCATCCTTGATTTCTTCTATAACCCATGTTTTTTTGAGCAAGATGTTGTTCAGTTTCCAAGAGTTCCACTTTCTATGTTTTTTCTGCTATTGATTTTGACTTTTATGGCTTTGTGGTCTGAGAAGATGCTTTGCAGTAATTCAATGATATGGATTTTGTTGAGAATTGCATTATGTCCTAACACATGGTCAATTCTGGAGAATGTTCCATGTGCACTAGAGAATAAGGTGTAGTTGTCCACTGATGGGTAGAAAGTTATGTATATATCAATGAGGTTTAGTTGGTTAATTGTGGCAATAAGGTCTTCTGTATCTTTACTGACCTTTTTTCTAGATGATCTGTCCAGCATTGAAAGTGGAGTGTTGAAGTTTCCTACTATTATTGCAGAGAAATCTAACTAGTTTTTGAGTGTAGTCAGTGTTTCTTTGACGTACTTTGGTGCTCTGATATTAGGTGCCTAACTATTTAATATAGTTGTCTTGCTTGTGCACTGAAACTTTCAGCAATAGTGTCCATCTTTGTCCACGATGGTGGATTTTACAGTAAAATTGATTTTGTTTGAGATTAGAATTGCCACACCTGCTCTTATTTGTTCATTGTTAGCTTGATATATATTCTTCCACCCTTTAATTTTCAGTTTGTTCCTATCTTTAAGTCTCAAGTGAGTTTCTTGTAGACAACTTCTGGATGGGTCATTTCTCAAGATGTTACTCGATGTCTTTTTACTGGAGCATTCAGTCCATTCACATTCAGTGTAATTATTGATAGGTATGTGTTCAGTGCTGCCACTGTGATGTGTTTATTTTTGTGTTAATGTTTTCTCTGTTGTTCTTATTAGTCTGTTCTGGGACCTTCTTTTTTGTGAGTTGATTTTCACTTTTTTCAGAACTGGTTTTATAGTTGTTGAGACTCCTGTGTTACATTTCTTGATATGGTATGTTGCATCTTTGTTGTGCTTTACAGCTGCCCCTAAGATCCCCCTTAATAAACTAGATATAAACCCAATTTTAATTAACACCAGTCTTGTTGGCTTCCTCTTCATCTGGAAGGACTATAACAACTGTAGTACATCCCTCTTTTTAATATGATGGCACCATAGTTTTCATGATAATCACTAGATTGTTTCTTTCAGTATTAAAGCTGTGATTGAGTTTGGAGCCTTCCCTAACTGAGTAGAATTCTGGATGATGTGTTGTTCTAAAATATAAAGTCAGTGGTTTTGTTCTTCTAAGCCAAAGCCAAGAACTTCTTTCGGTAGTTTTGGTTTGGTTTTTATAAAGTCTCTGAGTTTCTGTTTATCTGCGAATGTGTTCATTACATTTTCGTATTTGAAAGATAGTTTTGCAGGATATATAATTCTTGGTTCAAAGTTCTTCTCCTTCAAGGCTTTGAATGTGTCATGCAACTGTCTCCGTGCCAGCTTCGTTTCTGCTGAGAAATTGGACGAAAGCCTACTGGGTTTCCCTCTGAATGTTTGCTTTGCTTTGAGTCTTGCTGCCTTTAAGAGTTGCTGCTTATGTTTCATTTTGTTAAGCTTGATTATAATACGTCTTGGAGTCTTTCTTTTGAGATCTATATTGGGTGACATACAATATGCATCTGGGATATCTATATTCTCTTCATGATTTCTGGGAAGCTTTTTGTCAGCAGCTCAGCAACAGTACTCTCTGTGTTCTCAGGTGTCTCATCCTGTTCAGGGACTCCAATTAATCAAAGGTTGTTCCTCTTAATAGAGTCCCACATGCTTCTTAATGCTTCTTCATTTTTCTTGTTTCTTTTTTCTGATTTCTGCTCGTAGACGATGGCATCAGTAGCTCTGTCTTTGAAGTCACAAATTCTTTTTTCCATTTGTTCCATTCTGTTTTCTTGACTTTGAATGGAATTTTCTATGTCTTTGATTTTGTTCTTGATCTGTTGGTTTTCAGAGTACTGGTGTTCCATCAGATTGAACAGCTTGCTTAATTTTTCCTTTTGTTCTGCTGCATTTTATATAAGGTCTAGAAGGGCTCTGTATATAGTCCTTTTGTATTCACCTTCTGATGATTTTAGAAAAGTTTCTTTACTGGAAAACTCCTTGTTTGTTTTGTTTGGGAGCCTTCTGAAGCTTTTGGTTTTGTCTGTTGCTTTTTGGCTTCATGTGAGTAAGTAAAGGCTAGGAGAGATACTGTGAGGATGGACTGCAGATGTTTCTCTAGCCAGCCAACTGATGTTTCTCTAGGCTGTCTTAAGATGTAAAACAAAAGGCATCTGACCGCTTCCCAAGTCAGTGAGGTTTTCAAGTGTAGAGGTCTCTCTTCCCAACTGGCAAAGTAAGCACCTCTATATTCAATCCTAGGTGATACAAACTAGTTCAAAACACAGCAATGATACTGTCCTGTTGGCCTCTGCTGACAGGACCCAGCCTTAGGTGACACTGTGTAAACTACTACTTTTCTGGTAGAAAAGCACTGTCTTGTGGGCAGGCTCTGGCTCCTAAGCTAAGAATTAGGTCCAGCTGCGACCACCATATCTGAGATGGTACCCTCCACACGGTTGGAGGATAGAGGGGCTAAAGGTGCTGAGATGTAGTGAGTCTTCAGCCTGTGTTGCCAGGTCCCCACCATAGGCAACACTGTGTAAACTACTGCTTTCCTGTCGGAGAAGCGCTGTCCTGTTCACAGGTGCTGGCTCCCAGGCTAAGAATTAGGTCCCGCTAAAATCTCCGTATCCAACATGGCGTCCCTCACAAAGGTGCTGCAGGTTCTGTACAAACCATGGTATGGCAGAGATAAAAAGCCAGGCCCAAAACGCCTAGAGGAACAGAGTCCTAAGCCTGGCTTCCAAAATATGGCAATTCCGCCTGCCTATCCCACCAGCAGCGTGAGACTAGCCACTAGGCACGACCCAGCTCCGCCCACTCTCCAAGACAGAAAAAAAGTCAAAATGGTGTGTTACCTTCAGTCCGTGAGAGCCGGGGCTAGCCAGAAGTGGGAGTCAGTTAAAGAGAGGAGATTTTTCATTCATTCATTTGGTATAAAGTCCAAATTAACAGCCCTGTCCCGTGTCCTGGGGCTCATTAGGTGGTTGGAAGACTCCGTTTGATTATTATTTCGGGTCTTGGTTTCCAGAGGGATATAAGGAGATGTGTGCTTAGTCTGCCATCTTGACTCCCCGTCTGTTTGATTTCTTGACTGCTGTTTCCATGGGTGTGGATTATGGATCTGAATAAAATCAAATCCTTGAGCACTTCAATCTTTTGTCCATTTATAATGATTCTGCTTGTTGGTCCAGTTGTAAAGATTTTTGTTTTCTTCATGATAAGGTGTAATCCTTACTGAAGGCTGCAGTCTTTGATCAGTGAGTGCTTCGAGTCCTCTTCACTTTCAGCTAGCTAAGTTGTGTCATCTGTGTAATGCAGGTTATAAGTCTTCCTCCAATCCTGATGCATGTTCTTTTTCATATAGTCCAGCTTCTCAGATTATTTGCTCAGTATAAAGATTGAATAAGTATGGTGAAAGAATCCAATCCTGATGCACACTTTTCCTGATTTTATATCACCCAATATCCTCTTATTCTGACCAAATGACTGCCTCTTAGTCTGTACAGGTTCCTCATAAGCACAATTAAGTGTTCTGAAATTCCCATTCATCAGTATTATCAATAGTTTGTTATGATCCACATAGTTAAAAGTCTTTGCATAGTCAATAAAACATAGGTAAATATCTTTCTGATATTCTCTGTGTTAAGCTAGGATCAATCAGACATCAGCAATCATCTTTTTTTTCACACTGTATTTTGAATCTAGCTTGAGTTTCTGGTATTTTTTGTCAAAATACTTGCTGCACCCACTTCAGATGTTCTTCAGTAAAATTATACTTGCTTATAACATTAATTATGTTTGATAATTTCCATGTTCTATTGTATTGCCTTTCTTTGAAATGATCACAAACATGGATCTCTTCCATTGGGTTGGCCAGATAGCTATCTTCCAAATTAATTGACACAGACAAATGAGCACTTCTAGAGTTGCATTCATATTTTGAAACATCTCAGTGGGTATTCTGTCAGTTCCAAGAGCCTTGCTTTTAGCTAATGCCTTCAGAGCAAATTGGTCTTCTTCCTTCAGTACCACCAGTTCTTGCCCATATGTTCTCTTGAAATGGTTGAATGTCAGCCAATTCTTTTTGTTGCAGTGACTCCATCTCATTTTGATGCGTTCTCCATCTTTATTATTTTCCCCATAGAATCCTACAATGTTGCAACACAGTGGTTGAATTTTCTCTTCAGTTCTTCCAGCTTGTGAAATGCTGAGTGTGTTCTTTCCTTTGGGTTTTTTAACTTTAGGTCTTTGCACATTTCACTAATACTGTCTTCTAGAGCAGCCCTCTGAAATCTTCTGTCCAGCTGTTTTACTTTGTCATTTCTTCCTTTTGCTTTAGCTACTCTATGTTCAAGAGCATGTTTCAGAGTCTCTTCTGATGTTAATTTTGGTCTTTTATTTCTTTCCTGTTTTTTAATGATTTTTTTCTTCCTTCATGTATGATGTCTTTGATGTCATTCCACAACTTGTCTGGTCTTTGTTCATTGGTGTTTTACACATCAGACCTATTCTTGAGATGATCTCTAAATTTAGATGAAACATACTCAAGGTTGTACTTTGGTTCTCATGTGCTTATTCTAATTTTCTTCAGCTTCTACTTGAACTTGCATATGAGCAGTTGATGGTCAGTTCTGTCAACCACTGGTCCTGGCCTTGTTCTGATGATATTGAACTTTTCATTTTCTCTTTTCACAGATGCGGTCAATTTGATTCCTGTGTATCCCATCTGGAAAGACCTATGTATATAGTCACTGTTTGTTAGTGAAAAAAGGTATTTGCAGTGAATCAGTCATTAGTCTTGCAAATTTTTTTCATGCGATCTCCAGTATTGTTTCTAGCACTCAGGACATTTTTACAACTATTTTTCCTTTTTCTGTGTTTCCAATTTTTGCATTTCAATCACCGGTAATTATTAATACATCTTAATTGCATATTTGATCAATTTCAAGCTGCAGAAGTTGGTAAAACTCTTCAATTTTCTCATCTGTGGTGTTAGAGGTTGGTGGGTAAATATTAATAATAGTTGCATTAACTGGTCTTCCTTGTAGACATATGGATATTATGGTATCACTGACAGCATCATATTTCAGCACAGATCTTGAAATGTTCTTTTTGACTTTGAATGTAATGTCATTCCTCTTCAATTTGCCATTCCTGGCATAGTATGCCATATGATTATTGGATTCAAAATGGCCTATGTTAGTCTGTTTCAGTTCACTAATGCCTGTGATATTTATGCATACCATTTCATTTTGGATTACTTCCAATTTTCCTAGATTCATACTTCATTCCTTCCACATTCCTGTTATTAACGATTGTTCCAACTGTTACTTCTTATTTTGAGTTATGCCACATCAGGAAATGAAGGTCCTGAAAATGTGACTCCACCTATATTGCTAAGGTCAACACTAAGGCTATGTAGATTGAGCACTATACAACTCCGGTAGAAACATCCACACAGATTACAACTTTACTATCTATAGTTGTGTAACGTGCCACTTGAACAAATGTATAACATGGCAGTGTGCCCACAACAGTAAATCAAGACTATCATGTTGCAGGCTTTTGCTGTTTTCTCCTTGTTTTTTCTTGTTACATAGAGAACTAAGTTAAGACTAATGGTACTAGGTTTTGTAGGGCTTTGAAGGTCATTATAAGAACCTAGAGTTTACTCTGAGTTAGGTGGGAGCCAATGAGAAGTTATAATGACAAGAGTGACATAATACAACTTTTGATAAAAAAGGATCACTACAGCCTCTGTGTTGAGGGTAGACTGGGGAGGAAGCAAGAAGGGATAATAGAGACCAATCATGAAGCTATTGCAGTAATTCAGACCAGAGATGATGGTTCTTAGAGAAAGGAAGCAGCACATTGAAGATAGTGTTGAAGTCAGGTCCTGGTAGAGCCAATAGGAATTGATGATAGTTTGGATGTGGTGTACAGGAAAACGAGAGGAGTTACGGTTGTCCAAAAGGTATTAGACCTGAGGACTACAAGCATGCAGTTGCTACTTATGATGGTGAGAGATATCAGGTAACTTACTTGTATGGGAGGGAGATCAGTAGTTCGTCTTTGGATTTATTATGTTTCATATTTCTATTATATATCTTATTTGGTATATGGCACAGGATCAATGTGAGACATACAAGCTGAATATACAAATTTGTAACTTATCAGTATACAGATGATTTTTAATCCATGACTATAGATGAGATCAACAAGTGGATAAGATTAAAAAGCAAAAGGAAAATGCCCCCTGGGATTGATTTATGGAGTAATCCAATGTTAAAACGATGAGAAGGAACCAACAAAGTATGTAGAAGTCAGTGACTGGAAATAAGACAATCAGGAGTGTGAAGTAAACTAAATGACAAGGGAAAAATTGGTTCAAGGCAAAGGTAGTCACTGACTGTGTCTTGTAATGCTGAATACTCATGATAGATGAGTACTTATAGTTGGCAACTTGATTTAGTACTGTGGTGCTTATTAGTGACATGGTAGGTTATTTACCTCTGCCTTTATTCATGCCCTTTGTCTTGGCAATTTTTAGTTGTTTTTTTTTTTTTTTTCACTAGAGTTAAAGTATATTTTTGCTCCTTGAATTTAGGCTTAGCCATGTGTGCTAGTTCCTTGAGGGGTAAAGCACTTGTCTTGTTGCTCTTCGTCATCATGAGGAGGACATATCCTGGCTAACCTGTTCACATTAGGAAGATGGATTACCTATGAGGTAGACTTAGATCTAATCTGCAAATTAGAGCTGTCCAGCCCAGCACAGCCTGTGTAAACTAACTCCTGGATAAACTTCCATTAATGGATGAATTCCAGAGACTGTGTATACTTGTAACACAGGTGACCTTGACAATAGTTGTACTGAAGTGATGGAGAGTCCAAAGAAGAATGGGAAGAAAGTGCTTAGGCATAGTGAATATAGCAACATGTTTGTGCAGTTTTCTCAGGGAAGGGGTATAAGAAATAGGGCTCTGTTTGGATCAACAACAATTATTCAGATGGCAATAGAAATCAGATAGCATACTGCATTCAGCACATCTGCTGTAAAAGACCTCTTCTAAGTTCTAAGGAGGAAAGATGTCACTGATGACTAAGATGTGTCTGACCCAAGCTGTGGTCTTTTCAGTTGCCTCATGTACTCGAAACCTAGACAGTGAAAAAAGAAAACAGAAGAGGATGAATTTGAATTGTAGCATTGGAAAATAATATTTACTATATCATGGACTACCAAAAGAACAAACAAATCATTTTTAGGAGAAATACAACTGGAATGTTCATTAGAAGAGAAGATGGCAAGACTTGGGCTTGCTTACTTTGGAGACGTCATTTGGAAGGACCAATAGCTGAAAAAGCCATCATGTTTGGTAAAAGGAAAGGTGAGTGAAAAAGGGAAACCCTATATGAGATGGATTGACACAATAGTTACACTAAAAGGATTCATATATAAAAAACAAGGTCTCCATGAGTTGGAGTAGTCATGAAGGAAATCAACAGCAACAATAACAAATGGGGACATACCCAGAGGGTGATATGGAGGAAAGAAATTTTCTTCTTCTAGGATGAAGAAAAGAGAGAATGCTTTTATGCTGATGAGAATGATTTGATGGAGTGGGAGGGTGAAGGAAACTGATGATGCAAGAAAAGAAGGTGGAGATTCTAGTCATTCTGGAAAGTACTGTGTACACGAGTCAAGATTATTAGCTTAGAAAAGTTTCAATTGCAGGTTGTTCTGGTGTGGAAATCCATGCATTTTCCATTAAAACATGCTGTCAAGTTTCTCTCTTTCGCAAAGCAGTAAATGTGGAATGGGAGTGGGAAGATATGTTGTAAAGCCAATTTAGTGGAGTAATACTTTGAAGTCCAGAGCTCTCTTGAAGCTGTCCTTTGAATTAGAGGCATGATGGCAGGCAGGTCCCACAATTACTTGGATCACTTTGTTTCTTCAACTATTAAAACAGTGACTGGAGAGGCGGATTCTAAATTTCCTCATCCAGCTCTAAAATAGTATTATTTCAAGACCCAACACCTTTGCTTCAAATGTGACCCTGTGACAGCTATTGGTGTCATTATGTAAGTGCACAGCTTACTGGCATCCTCCTATGTAACAGATCTCAAAATGCGTCTTTCACAATAACATCCCAAATTCACCTAAAGTCAGGTATTTTCAAATATCTGACATCTGCTTAGTCTCCCAAGGCTGGTGGAATGGATTGAATAATAGTTATTTTAGGATGCAATTGCAGCACTGCTAAAAAATAAAGCCCTCTGCAACTAACTAATGTCCCATTTCTGAAGCAGTTATGTAACTGGAATGAAAAGAGCATAATTTGAAGAAACATTTAACAAGTCGCTGCACATGATTTTCATTACTAGCTTGCTATGCTGCAGAAGTGTGTTTTTCCACAGATGAAGGTAGTAGCCATGTAGAACAATGACAGCTTCTGGTTAATCTTAAAAAAAATCTTACCTCAATAGCAATAAAGATAGCCAGGATACATAGGAATGGAATGGAAATAGGGAGGTACCTAAACTGCCGTGGATGTCTCTGGGACAAATGGAAAGCAGCTGTGACTTTTAGTTTTAAAGAGTAACCTGTGAAGCAAAGGATAGGGGTAGTATATGGAGATAGTGATAGATAGGTGAATAGCCATATAAACGCTGATATGAGAGAGAGAGAGAGAGAATCTTCTCAGTATGAATAAAGAAAGAAAGAAAAAAAAAAAACCTGTTGTCATCGAGTTGATTACAACTCATGATGACCCCATACATTACAAAGTAGAACTACTTCATATGGTTTTCTTGACTGTAATCTGTATGCAAGCAGATCACTAGGCCTTTCTTCCTTGATACTCCTGGTTTGGTTCATATCACCTAACTCTAGCTTAGTAGTTGAGCATATACTATTTGCTACTTTGAGTATGGTAACTAAACTTTATTTAAAATTTGTATAATTTGAAAGAATTCCAAGCGACTGAAATTGACATAGTATGCTAACTAGACTTAGACTATCTCAATGCATATTAAAATCCTCCAGTAGTGCATAAATTAAGAATTGTAATGTCCATAACACTTCAAGTCTGAAATGGAAGTTGTGAATGTGCCTGTCTGTGTATGTGTGGTATAAGGATTCTTAAAGTGCAATTCACAAACAGAATAAGTTAATTATACTGAAATAAAAATTGGAATAGCAACTAATGTCTGAAACTTAAAGTCGAACTACAGTTTTTTTAAATGCTAGAACTACTGGTGAAGAATGATATCATGTCAACTAACTAGCAATTTATTGTTATTACATAGGCAAATAACTTGCTGAATGCTATATTCTCCATAATTTGATGTGACTTCATATAGTGATGAATGCTGTTTTCAAAACTTTTTTATAGAGAAAAGAGTTACACTCGCTTCTCTGGGCCAAGAGCCAAACAAAAACTAGACATAAGACTCTTTACAAGAAATAACAGCTTTATGAGGAACCAAAACTTAGGCAAGTTTTCCTTATCAGGCAATAATTATGAGCATGATATTTCAATCAGGATAATTCGTTCAACCAAGAGAAGCCAGCTTAACATTTAGTGAACAACTTTGCTCCAAACAGAAGGAAAATTAAATGTGATTAATCAATCAAAGGGCCAGATACTTATCTAAGTTTTAAAAGGACATTGTAACTTTGTAAACTCAACTCCCCTCATCATTTTGGGGTGCTCTCTGTCTGAGAACAGTTTCTCAACAAACTCTAATAAATCCAATTAACTCATTAATCAGTTCATTTTTTTTCAACAATTGCAATAATTTGCATGTCAAGAAATGGAATTACAGGACAACAAATAACGCATTTTGCTTTTGATTGTGTCACCCGAAAAAAGAGCTTACTGGGATTCATACTGCCTCATACTGAAATGTCAAATATCTGATACAGGACAGCCCATCACATCTTTATGGTTCTCTAAACAAAGGTGTAGGGGGGTAGGAAACCCACTAATTGTCAGGGAAATAATTTACTAGTATTATATTCTGTATTTATTTATTTTAAGACAAGCAAGAGCTTCAATTAAATCACATTCTTTTAAACGGATTTCCTTTTGCATTGCTACCTTTCTATTGACATTGGTCCCCTATAGATGTAGAATCTGTATATCCATTGTAAGTAAACAAAAGGTAAGTTTTTTTCGCTTACTAGGAAACTCAGCATTAATTTTTAATTAAGTATTTGACACTGAATTGGTCCATTGTATCATCTGAGTTAATCTCTGTGTTGCTACACTTTCATACAGCTGAATTTGCTTCATTGTAAAAGCAACATAACTACATACACTCTTAGAGTCCTTGGGCGAAGTATTTGAGATATATTGTCTCATTTAATATCTTTGTTCCCATTTCTTGAGAAAGGTGTGGTAGCTAATAGATGATAGAGCTGGGATTCAAACCTAGGTCTACTTCATTCCAAATCACATTCTGTTTTCCCAGGTTCTCTTTAAAAATCAACCATCCAGGGGTCAATGATAGGAGGGAAGTAAAGATAAATAATTACAATTAAGTGAATGGATAAATGAATATAGATCAACAGCTAGATAAATTGATAGGTTTGTTATCTACAGTGAGTACACAGAAACTGGTGGCATAGTAGTGAGGAGTTGTGACTGCTAACCAAAAGGTCAGCAGTAGGAACCCACTAGGTGCTCCTTGGAAATCATTCAGACACTTTTACTTTGTCCTACAGAGTTGCTTTGAGTCATAAGTGACTCTATGGTAGTGGATTTGGTTTGGTTGTATCACTTTCACCTTAGCAAGTACTGTGGTCCACATGAACTTGGGTTTCCTCATCTGTGAAGTGGGGATTTTTAAAGTTTTTCTCGTAATATTTTTTGAGTATTAAACATAACAAGTATATAAAGTGTCTGGCTTTAGGTAGGCATTCCATAACTTTTCATTAAGAATAAGTAATGGAGATTGAGTCAAGATGGAAGACTAAATGCACGTCTCCCTAAATCCCTCTGGAAACCAAGACATGAAATGATAATTAAATGGAGCCTTCTAGACACTCAGTGAGCCCTGGGATGTGGCATAGGACCATTAATTTGGACTTCATACCACTGAATGCAAAACCTCTTCTCTTTCAATGACCCCACTCTCAGTGAGCACAGGCTTGCACAGAACAAAGGTCACTCACAAATTTGATTTTTTTTCCTTGGTCTTGGCCAGCGGGCAGAGCTGGGATTTGACTAGCTGCTGGTCTCAGACACACTGCTGGTGGGGCCAGCAAGTGTAATTGCCATGTTCTGAGAGCCAGGCTTTGGACTCTGTTCAACTCAGCTCCCCTAGCCTATCTTTCTGCCTCCCCCATGTGGTAGATGTACAGATGTGCTTGTGCAGGATGCCATTTTGATCCACTGGGAAACAGAGAAGTCCAGGCAGAGGCCCCAGCTAGACTTGGTTCCTAGGCTGGGAGATAGTGCCTGCCAGGGGGAGAGTGCTTTTCCAGCAGGGAGGCAGTGTTTTGCACAGTGTCACCTGAGATTGGGGCCCAGCAGCAGAGACTGTGGACTCTGGGTATCTCAACACTCTCGGCCTCTCTTTCCACCAGTAGCCTGGTCCCGGCCAGGTGTTGAGCTTGTGCGGGATGCCATCTTGTTTTGTTGGGAGGTGGACTTATCCATATAGAAGCCTCAGCTTGTCCTACTTCCTGGGTTGGAAGGCAGTGCCTACCCAGAAGAGACGACTTTTCCAGAAGAAAAGCAGAATTCTACACCGTATCACCTACAGCTGGGGCCTGACAGCAGAAGCCAGCAGGCTAGTAGCCTTTCTGTATTTTGAGCTAGTGTATAACATCTGGGGTTCAATATAGAGGTGCTAACTTTGTCAGCTGGGAAGAGGGATGTATATACCTGGAAACTTGACTGATTTTGGAAGTTGTCAAATACTATTTACTTCTCATTTTAAGACAGCCTAGGGAAACAACTGTGGTCTATCTTCACAGCATCTCTCCCAGCCTCTATTGACTCACATGAAGACCAAAAAGCAACAAACTCTGGAGAAAACGATAACCCAGAAATCACACATGGCTTTAGAAGGCCCCCAAAAGAAACCACCTCAGAACTTTCCAGACGAAGAAGCTTTTCTGAAACTATCAGAAGGTGAATACAAAAGGATTATATATAGAGCCCTACTAGACCTTATACAAAATGAAGCAGAGCAAAACAAAAAGTTAAGCAAGCTGTTCAATCTGATGGAACATCAGTACTCTGAAGTCCAACAGATCAAGAACAAAATCAAAGACTTAGAAAATTCCATTCAAAGCCAAGAAAACAGAATGGAACAAATGGAAGAGAAGCTTTCTGATTTGGAACACAGAGCTACTGACCCCAGCATCTATGAGGAGAAATCAGAAAAAAGAAACAAGAAAAATGAAGAAGCATTAAGAAGCATGTGGGACTCTATTAAGAAAAACAATCCATGATTAATTGGAGTCCCTGAATAGCATGAGAACCCTGAGAACACAGTTTTGTTGCTGAGCTGCTGACAGAAAACTTCCCAGAAGTTATGAAAGAGAAGAATATAGATATCCAAGATACGTATCGAACACCACTCAATATAGATCTCAAAAGAAAGACTCCAAGACATATTATAATCAAGCTTAACAAAATGAAACATAAACAGCAACTCTTAAAGGCAGCAAGACTCAAAGCAAAGCTAACATTCAGTGGGAAACCCTATAGGCTTTCATCAGATTTCTCAGCAGAAACAATGCTGGCACAGAGACAGTGGCATGACACATTCAAAGCCTTGAAGGAGAACTTCCAACCAAGAATTATATATCCTGCAAAACTATCTTTCAAATATGAAAATGAAATGAAGACATTCACAGATAAACAGAAACTGAGACACTTTGTAAAAACCAAACCAAAGCTACAAGAAATACTGAAAGATTCTCTTGCTTAGAAGAAAAAAACCACTAACTTTATATTTTAGAAGGACACATTATCTAGAATCCTGCCCAGATAGGGAAGGCTCCAAACACAATCAAAACTGTAATAGTGAAAGAAATGATCTAGTGATCATATCATGTAAACTATGATATCATCGTATTAAAAAGAGGGATGTACTACAGTTGTTATAGTCTTTCCAGATGGAAAGGAAGCTGATGAGACTGAAACACACACACACACACACACACAAACACAAAAGAATAAGTAATGTAGATTGTAGTCATAAAGTTACACAGAATATCAATCCTATTACTCCCCTATCCTCCCTTCTTGGGTTATTGTCTTTTGAATTTATTTAGCTTTTACTTGTCATGTGAAGACATAATACGTTGACCCACAAAATATTAAGGGAAAAAATTTCTTGCCATCTCTGTTGAGGGAGAACTGTCCCTTCACCCTCATCCACTCTCCAGTTCTGTCATATCGTCTTGCCTCTCTGGCCATATTCACATTTCTTCTGTCTTGAAAGTAGGTATTTGTTATCCTGTAAATAAGGAAGATTCAACACTTTGATACATAGAGTTCTGATAAACTGCAAATGAATGAATAAAAGCTGGTTAATTAAGCATTTTTTCCCTGTTGGGAAACTGGAAACTGTGAGAGTAAGATTCAGTAAGGTGAGAAGACGGAGGTACTGGCCCTCAGGTCATCAATAAGAATAAAAGACACAAAAAGAAAAAAACGAAACAGGCTAGGAAAAGCAAAGATTCCTTTCACTGACAGCATCATTTTATCTTGGGTCAGCCACTTTAATTTCACAGTATCTCAGAATTATCAGTTAGTTGTCACATTTACTCATCATCAATGAAGATGAACTGTTTATCTTAAGGTTTACTCAAACATTGAAAACCGAAGAAAATTGTTGTCTTTAGGCAGCTGGATACCTAGACTAAATAAAAATTAGAATAATTTGATACACGTACTTTTAAAAATTATTTCTTGGAATGTGATAATTCTAGACTTCACTGGGTTTTCATCAACTGGATCCAACTATTAAACAAAGCAGGTATCAACCAGGTAATTACAGGTAGTTATACCAACTGGTTGATTATATTAACTGCTTAATGAGTTCATTACTTCTGGTACTATATTGAAAGAAGTTTTTTTTTCATTTTCAGGGTTAAAAAAAAATTACTAACAGTTAAGGACTGGACCCCAAGTGAAAACGCTGTTTTCTATATGTCTTTATGTCCACAGTGCCCAGTATAGTATCTAGCAAATCATCAGTATTAAAAAACAAACAAACAAAAAACCCAGTATGAGCATTAAAATGAATTGGGTGAATTGTGAAGAAATTATTTTTCTTTTGAAGAGACATTTTAAAGTTCTATGTAAAATTCAGTCTGTGATGCTGCAGATAGCCTCAGCACACTTCTGAAGCTCTACAAATGCATTATGAATGAATTTGAAATTATGTATGCAGTGATAGACAGTAATAAAAATGAGACATTAGATTAAACATCATTTTCTTGTAGTACCTCTATGTGTAAATAAGAAACATACTTAATTTAAAGGCATACAAGATCCTAAATATGCGAGCCAAGTGCTAAGTGTGATCGAGTTGGATCTGACTCATGGCGATCCTAAGTATAACAATTAAAAACATGGCACTCTTTCTGATTCTGAGATGGATCACACTTCTCTTGATACTTTGCCTGTATATTTCACTGTAAACAAAACAGAGAATTCTTAAATTTCACAGTGTAGCTACTTCTGAAATTCAGCAGTAGGTTTGGGGTAATCTAGGCTAAATATTTTATCAATCACTCTTCAGATACAATATACATATGTGTTTTCTTTCAACTTAGAAATCATTAGCCTTAAATTACCACCATTGGATCATCAAGGGACAATTTTTACCAAATGCATGTTAGAAGCAAAGATCTTTGCATCAGCTATGGTTGTCATTGCTTCTTTGTTTATCTTTAATCTTCCCCTGAAAATAACAGTGTAAGCAATCAATCAATGAGTGTGTCAAAAAAAAGTCAATCATTTCTGCTCATCAGTGGATGGTGTTTCCTACACTGCTTTTGGCATCCAAATCAATATTCTCAGTGATAAATTTTATTATAGACTTTTTTAAAATGGGAAGCTGAGATATGGGTCATGGTAAGTAGAGTATATCAGGTAACTATTATGTATATTTATTTCTTATGATGCCACCTAGTATGTTTTCTCTCTTCAGTACTGTCCTTATGTTTTCCTCTTGTGTTTTCTGCTTACTATGTAACTAGGGGAAACCCTGGTGGCATAGTGGTTAAGTGCTGTGGCTACTAATCAAAAGGCTGTCAGTTCAAATCTACCAGACACTCCTTGGAAACCCTGTGGGGCAGTTCTACTCGGTCCTATAGGGTCACTATGGGCCAGAATCAACTTGCTGGTAATGGATATGTAGCAAGTGAGAGATTTTATAAGTTCTGGCCACAGCTGTCAGACAAGGTTATATTAGCCTTTTCGTGTGGCAATGTTGTTGTTGTTGTTAGGTATTACCGAGATTCTTCTGACTCATAACGACCCTGTGCACAACAAAAGAAAACACTGCCTGGTCTTGTGCCATGTCCGCAGTCGCTTTTATGCTTAAGCCCATTGCTGAGGCCACTGTGTCAATCCATCTTGTGGAGGGTCTTCCTCTTTTTCGATGACCCTTCACTCTACCAAGCACTATGTCCTTCTCCAGTAACTGATCCTTCCTGACAGCATGTCCAAAGTATGTAAGACACAGTCTTGCCATCTTGGCTTCTAAGGGGCACTCTGGTTGTACTTCTTCCAGAACAAATCTGTTTGTTCTTTCGGTAGGCCATGATACATTTAACACTCTTCTCCAACACTGCAATTCAAAGGCAGCAATTCTTCTGTCTTTTTTGTTCGTCGTCCAGCTTTTGCATGCATATGATGCAATTGAAAATACCATGGCTTGAGTTGGGCACACTTTAGTCTTCAAGGTGATGTCTTTACTTTTCAATACGTTAAAGAGATTCTTTACAGCAGATTTTCCCAATGCAATGTGTTTTTTGATTTCTTGACTGATGCTTCCATGGGCATTGATTGTGGACCTGAGTAAAATGAAATCCTTGTCAACCTGAAGCCTTTCTCAGTTTATGACGATGTTGCTTACTGGTCTGCTGTGAGGATTTTTGTTTTCTTGATATTGAGGTATAATCCATACTGATGGCTGTGGTCCTTGATCTTCGTCAGTAAGTTTTCCAAATCTTCTTCATTTCCAGCAAGTAAGATGGTGTCATTTGTGTAACTCAGATTATTTAATGAGTCATCCTCCAATCTTGATGCCTTGTTCTTCTTCGTAGAATCCAGCTTCTCAGATTATTTGCTTGGCATTCAGATTGAAAAGGTATGGTGAAAGGATACAACTCTGACACACACCTCTCCTGACTTTAAACCATGCGGTGTCCCCTTGTTCTGTTCGCACAACTGACTCTTCGTTCATATACAAATTTCTTAAGAGCACAATAAGATATTCTGGAATTCTCATTCTCCACAATGTTAGCCAAAATTTATTATGATCTACACAGTCTAATGCCTTTGGATAGTCTATGAAACACAGGTAAACACCTTTTCTGGTATTCTCTGCTTTCAGCCAAGATCCATCCATCTGACACCAGCAGTGATATCCCTGGTTCCACGTCCTTTTCTGCATCCAGCTTGAATTTCTGGCAGTTCCTTGTCAATATACTGTTGCAGTCACTTTGGAATGATCTTGAGCAAAATCTTACATGCATGTGATATTAGCAATATTGTTCTGCAATTTCCTCATTCAGTTGGATCACTTTTCTTTGGAATGGGCATACATATGATCTCTTCCAATCAGTTGCCCAGGTAGCTGTCCTTCAAATTTCTTGGCAGATGAATGAGCACTTCCAGCTCTTCATCTGTTTGCTGAAATATCTCAGTTGATATTCCTTCAATTCCTGGAACCTTCTTTTTTGTTAATACCTTCAATGCAGCTTTGACGTCTTCCTTCAATACCACCGGTTCCTGATGATACGCTACTTCTACATATGGCTAAACATCGACCAGTTCTTTCTGCTATAATGGCTCTGTGTACTCCTTCCATCTTCTTTTGATCCTCCCTGAGTCATTTGGTATTTGCTCTGTAGAATCATTCACTATTGTAACTTGAGGCTTGAATTTTTTTCTGCAGTTCTTTCAGCTTGAGACATGCAGAACACGTTCTTACCTTCTGATTTTCCATTTCCAGCTCTTTGCACATGTCATTATAATACTTTCTTTTGTCCTGTCAAGATGCTCTTTGAAATCTTATGTTTAGGTCTTTTACTTTGCCATTCCTTCCTTATTCTTTAGCTTCTCAATGTTTGAGAGCAAGTTTCAGAGTCTCCTCTGACATCCAGTTTGGTCCTTTCTTCCTTTCCAGTGTGTTTAATGACCTCTGACTCTCTTCTAGGGTCGCCATGAGTCAGATCTGACTCCACGGCTCTTGGCTTGGCTTTGGCTGCTCTCTTCATGGATGATGTCTTTCACGTCATTCCACAATTCATCTGGTCTTTGGTTGTTTGTGGTTAACACATCAAATCTGTTCTTGAAATGGTCTTTAAACTCAGGAGGGATGTACTCAAGGTCATACTTTAGCTCTTGTGGACTTGTTCTAATTTTCTTCAGGTTCAATTTGAATTTGCATATGAGCAATTGATGATCTGTGCCACAGTCAGCACCTGGTCTTGTTCTGACTGCTGATAGGAAGCTTTTCCATCTTTTTCCACAGATGTATTCAATTTGGTTCCTGTGTATTCCGTCTGGTGAGGTCCATGTGTACAGTCACTGTTTGTGTTGGTTAAAAAAGTTATCTGCAATGAAAAAGTTGTGAGTCTTTGCAAAATTCTGCCATGCAATCTCCAGCATTATTTCTATCACCAAGATCATATTTTCCAACTACCAATCCTTCTTCTTTGTTTCCAACTTTTGCATTGCAGTCACCAGTAGTTATCAGTGCATCCTGATTCCATGTTTGATCAATTTCAGACAGCAGAAGCTGGTAAAAATCTTCAGTCTTTTCACCTTTGGCCTTAGTGGTTGGTTCATAAATTTGAATAATAGTCGTATTCACTGGCCTTTCTTGTAGGCATATTGATGTTATGCTATCACTAACAGCATTGTACTTCAGGACAGATCTTGAAATGTTCTTTTTAATGATGAATGAAACACTGTTTCTCTTCAAGTTTTTGTTCACGTCATAGTAGACCACATGATTGTCAGATTCAAAATGGCCAATACCAGCCCATTTCAGCTCACTAATTCTTAGGATATCAATGTTTATGTGTTTCATTTCATTTTTGATGATTTCCAATTTTCCTAGACTCATACATTTTACATTCCGTGTTCCAATTATTAATGGATGTTTGCAGCTGTTTCTTCTCATTTTGAGTCATGCCACATCAGCAAATGAAGATCCCAAAGGCTTTACTCCATCCAAGTCATTAAGGTCGACTCTACTTAGAGGAGGCAGCTCTTCCTCAGTTGTCGTCTGAGTGCCTTCCAAATAAGGGAGCTCATTTTCTGTTACTGTATCTGACAGTGTTCTGCTGCTATTCATAAGGTTTTCCATGGCTAATTCTTTTCAGAAGTAGACTGTCAGGTGCTTCTTCCTAGTCTGTCTTAGTCTAGAAGTTCAAATGAAACCTGTCTACCATGGGTGACCCTGCTCGTACCTAAATATAAGTGGCATAGCTTACAGCATCACAGCAAAAAGCAAGCCTCCACTGACACACAAGTGGGTTCCAACTGGCAATCTTTTGGTTAACAGCCAAGCACTCAGCCAATGTGCCACCATGGTTCCTTTCTTGGTGGACATATTCAATATTTATAAAACAATCTACAAGAGACTTGTAATTGTATTTCATATTTCACAAAAAATATGGAATATTAGTTATTGAAAATTAAAAACTGTATTTGAAGTTGTAATTTTGTTTGAAACCTTGTAGGTAACAGAATAAATTTTAGAAGTACTACCAATCAGAAGAGTTACATAATGCTGTACATGACCAAAAAACTATTTTTACACTTTTAAAGCTGAATGAAATCTTTTATTTATTAGAATTAGAAGAAAATGCAATATAAAAGACAAGAATGTGATCCAATTACAGTGAGAAAAAAGACAAGTTATGATAGCATAGAAAGTGAACTCCCCTACCTGATTATGTGATGCACAGCCAGCCAAGTGCCGTCGAGTCGGATCTGACTAGGGTCGCCATGATTATGTGACATGCAGTACTTAATGGTATTGCAATAGCATGTTAAACTAGTTATTTGAAAGAACTATCATAGTTTTCATGATTGCAGTAAGAAGAGAAATTAGATTTTTATTATACACTACATGAGTCGGATCCGACTCGACGGCACTTGGCTTGGCAAAGGCTAAATTTGACTTCTGTTAGCATCAACAAGGATTAAGTATCTCCCACAAACAAAGTGAAAGTCAAAATATCTTTGAAAATAACACCAGAATTACTTCATTGTTCCATTTGCTACAATGAGAATAATTGTTTAGGTGTATGAAATAAAATTATTTTTGTGAAAAACTACACTGTGTTTTATGGATAGAAAAATGGAAAGTGCATTTAACATTTGGGCTTTCCAGAATTTGTTTATTCCTCCAGCATACAGGGAAATCTAATAGGGAGATGGCAATATAATCCCTCTTGGCATTATAGTGCCTAGTCCTTGACTGAAACTCTGGTGGTGTAGTGGCTAAGTGCTATGGCTGCTAACCAAATGTTGACAGTCCAAAGCCTCCAGACATTCCTTGGATACTTGATGGAGCAGTTCTACTCTGTCCTATAAGGTTTCTATGAGTCAGAAGTGACTCGACCACCTGGCTTTGGCTTTTTAGTACTTGATGGTGGTTCTTGTGGCTCAGTAACAAAGCATCTGGCTGCTAACTAAAATATCAGCATTTCAAATCCACCAGCTGCTCCTTGGAATCCGCATGGAGCAGTTCTACTTTTTTCTATAGGGTCATTATCAGTCAGAATCAACAGCAATGTGTCTGGTTATTTTTGTATTTATTTGGTTGGTGTTTGGGTTGCATTACTTAATGGCTGTCCCTCGTACTTTATGACCCCGACTTTGTATCTTGGGGTTGGCATACAAAGACATACTATGATTCAGAGACTACTTGTAGAAGCTTTCATGAATTTTAGAGTGTAGTGGGTCAGCAATGCTTGAGTTTTCAGATGTTGGAGAGTTTGCCATCACTAATGCAGGTATGTTGAGGAGGTAGCAACAGTCACTGTGGTGGTGAGCATCAATGGTATATATGTTCAGTGAACAATTAAACTAAACTGAAAAAACAACAGCAGCAAATAAGTAGATAGATAGATAAATAAACAACCTAAGCTCTGCTGCCTTTGAGGCTATTTTGACTGAAAGCAACCCTGTAGGACAGCGTAGAACTACTCCCTAGGGCTTCCAGGGAATACATGGGGGATTCAAATTTCCTACCTTTAAGAGCTACCAAAATAGCGGCCATAGGTCTTAACCACAATGCCACCAGGTTTTCCTCAGTGGACAGTATCTGGCATGAAATGTTGGGTGTATCTTGTGTCCCTCAGTTCCTGTTCCCACCTGCTCCCACAGTCTTCCAGGTGGGTCTTTGAGCTACCAGTTCCCTTCCAATAAATTAATTTTCTGTTTAACATAATCAGAGTAAATTCTTGTTGTTTGGAAACAAGAATCTTGACTACTATTATTTTTTTTCTACTGCAGTGTTTTTTTTTTAAGTTATCCGTTTCTTTAATTGTTAACTTATCATGTAAATCACACACTGAACTTTGATAAACTTTAATATTAGCAAATTTAAGAGCATGTAATAGATGTTGGTGGTGTAAATGGCTATAAGCACTTGGTTGGTAACTGAAAGGTAAGTGGTTTGAGTCCACCCAGAAGTGCCTTGGAAGAAAGGCCTGACAACCTATTTTCAAAAAAAAAGACCATTGAAAATCCTATGGAGTGCAGTTGTACTCTGACTTATACAGTGTCACCATGAATCACAATGGGCTCAGTACAGCTGTTTTGGTTTTTTGCTTTAATGACTACTTACCAACTGGGTTTTGACCCTGCCTAAGCATTAGTTGGAAATTCTGGTGTTGTAGTTGTCAGGGGTTATGACTCAACCAGGTTGACCGTCCGAATCCACCAGATGCTTCTTGGAAACCCTACAGGGCACTTCTACTCTATACTATAGGGTCACTGTGAGTCAGAATTGACTCCATGGCAACAAGCTGTTTTTTTGGTTTAAGCATTAGTTGGAATCGACTTCCACGGCAACGGGTTAACATTACTAGAAGCCCAGATGGAGGAATGGTTAAGAGCTCACCTGCTAACCTAAGTGTTGGCAGTTGAAATTCACCAGCCCCTCTCTGGAAATCTACAGGGTAGTTCTACTCTATCCTATAATCTTGCTGTGAGTTGGAGTCTACTTGATGATGGTGGGTTAAGCATTATTGCAGAAATGAGCCTATGAATCCTGGGAAATAAAATTCAATGACAAAAAGACTTTACGCCTTTTCACCTTTAAAAGAAAAAAAATAGCAGTTAATTTAAGGGGGAAAAAAACAAAGGCGGAGGGTACTGGTGGAACTGTGGGAAAACTCGCCAAAATTCTGATATAATATCACTGTGTATAAAATGTGCCACCATGTGCCTTAACACTATTTGTACCCTTAACTAATCATTAAAAAAATTGTGAGGTGAGTGATGGGGCTCACAGAGTTGAGGCCCAGTGGCAATACGAGAATAAAAAGGAATGCACCCTGAGAACTCCACTGAAATACAACAAAGGCCTCAGGGTTCCCCTGGAAGCATGGCCCCTGGACCAGATGCTGCCCCTAATTATAAATTGTTACTAAGGTCAACTCCTTGGCCAGGAATGGATTGGACTTCGTGACACAGAGTGACCATATCGTGTGTACACTTTATGGTTCTATGCATCTATACAATGTTGTCCTACTGGACTCTTGCTAGAGGGGTGTGGAGAGGTTGGAGAAGAGGAGACAGGAGGTTGCTAAGAGGATATGACTTGTATAGAACAGAAAGAAAGAGTGTGCTGTCACCAGGAAAGGAGAGCAGTAGGAGCTGTACATAGGCAGGCATGTGAATTTAAACTGGATTGTACACTTTCATTTAATCACAATAAATAAAGAAAAAAGAAATTAAAACAGCCTGGTATTGGTACAAAAAGAGACATATAGACCAATGGAACAAAGCAGAGACCCCAGAGATACCACCATCCTCTTATGAACAGCTGATATTTGACAAAGGTCCTAAGATTTTGAACTGGGGTAAGAACAGTCTCTTTAACAAATGGTGCTGGCATAATTGGATATCCATCTGCAAAAAATTGAAACAAGACCCATATCTCACAACTTATTGGATAAAAGACCTGAATATAAAAGCTAAAATGATAAAGCTCATCCAAGATAAGATAGAGTCAACAATGGACATTTTAATACGCAATATAGACAGACTTCAAAATCTGACAAACAAAGCACATTCATCAGAAGAGAAAATAGATAAATGGGAATTAATAAGAATCAAACAGTTCTGCTCATCCAAAGACTTCATCAAAAGAATTAAAAGACCACCTACAGAATGGGAAAAAATATTTGGCAACTCTATGTCAGACCGACGCCTGGTCTCCATAATTTATAAGGTTCTACAAAATATCAATAAGAAAAAGACAAATCATCCAATTAAGCAATGGGCAAAGGAGGTGGACAGACACTTCTCTAAAGAGGAGATCCAGGCAGCCAAAAAACACATGCAGACATGTTCACGATCATTAACTACTAGAGAAATTCAAATCAAAATGACAATGAGATACCACTTCACCCCAACAAGATTGGCCATGATCCAAAAAATGCAAAACAATAAATGTTGGAGAGGCTGTGAAGAGACTGGAACTCTCCTTCACTGTTGGTGGGATTGCAGAATGGTGCAACCTCTTTGGAAAGCAATTTGGCATTACCTTAAAATAATGGATATAGGTATACCATCTGATCCAGTAATTCCTCTGCTCGGAGTATATCCTACAAAATCAAGGCCATTCACAACCTCTTTGGAAAGCAATTTGGCGTTACCTTAAGATGATGGATATAGATATACCATTTGACCCAGTAATTCCTCTGCTCGGAATATATCCCACAGAATCAAGGTCATTCACACCAACTGATACATGCACACGAATGTTCATTGCAGCACAGTCCAAGAAAGCAAAAAGTTGGAATCAACCCAGATGCCCAGCAACACAAGAATGGATGGGTAAACTTTGGTATATATACTTCATGGAGTACTATACACTGATAAAGAACAACGACAACAGCAGGAAACATCTCTCAATTTGGTCTCAACTGGAGGACATTATATTGAGTGAAACTAGTCAGCGACAGAAGGACAATTATTATATGAGACCCTATGATAAAAACTTAAAAGCATACTCATACATAATAGAAAAGACTCTTTGATGGCTACAAGGGTGGAAAGGTGGGAGGGCGGGAAGGCAAGGGGCGAGGGTTTAGATTAGATAGTTGTTAGAAATTTGGTAGGGTGAAATTGGTGACAATACACATTAGTAAGAAGATCAATATTAATGGGACTTTGACACAACTTGTGTACTTCTCCTCTGTTAATCCAGTATTGTAAGCACAGAGTATGTACACTTTCATTTTTTTATTTAATGAAAAAAAATAATAAAATGAAAAAAAAATTGTGAGATGAATAAGAAAACTATAAAGTCTACTTTCTGAGCTATTGTGAGAAATTGATCTATTTTAGAACTTTAATTGTGTTTATAGTATAGAGTTCAAATGATCCGATTTAGATTGGTCCTTGCTAATCTTTATTTTCCTGCAGTTATATCACTGTCAGCTGGAACTCTACAGTATCAAAATATTTCAGTCAAGACAATGAATGGATGAATGAATGTATAAATAAATAAATAATGCTTTGTAATATAAAAAGATGACTAGTACAGACAGTCCAATCTAAATGAACAATTTAACTGGAATCCAAACCACGATAAATATACAATATACTCCAAGATGTCCTTAGTAAAGCTTTATGGACCTTTGTTTCACCTGTAACTGATTCCAGGCCTTGTTGCTCAGCAACTGTGTACCTGTCAAATCACATTTCCAAGCTGTAATGTGACTCAATCCCTGGCGAGCACTTCAAACAAATGGGAGTTTTCAGCCACTTAATTCAATGCCCTTTACACAGGATTGCTTTAGGGGCCAAGAGATTAGAGATTTAAAATGCCCCAGGACCCCTGTAAACTACAAAGTTTCCATAGAAGACTGGTTCCAAGTAAGTGTTTGGCACTTCAAAATGAAAGGTGGCTGAAAAGGCACCTTGATAGGGAATGCTTCCTGATAGCTTGGAAATGAATGAATTATCCTATGATAATTCCTACTGATAACTGGAGAGAGAGAGAGAGAGAGACTGAGAATGGTCTCGGAGAATCATTTACTTGAATATAAGGAGAGAGACATCATTAAAAATATATAGATGAAGGGTTAGTTAGAAACTCAGGAGAATATAATGGCTGTGGCAGTTAACAAAGAATGAAATTGCAAAATAGGTATAATAATCAGGGCCTAATAGACCGAGAAGCTGAAAATAAGTGAGGTAAGTTCATATGGTTGAAGGAAAAGTTACTAAAGAGTCAAAGAAATGCACTATATTGACTGTTTTTCTATTGAACACTTTTCTCCTTTATAGATTGTTTAGTTGTAGTCTAGACAAGACATTCATTTTTCTTTTTAAAACTTTCTTTTCATCAATTAATCACCCATTCACACTGTCTATGGCCAAAATAAAACCACTAACAGGCTAGGCTAATCCTAAAAAAATGTACAATCAAGGAAATGGTATGAATGATCCATCACAGAATTATTTTTACATGGTTAGCATCAGGCCAGAACGAAAGGAAGCAATCAGAAGGTCTACCACATGGTCAAAGCATAGAAGCTGTATAAGCAGCCCATGCAATGTCAAGACTATAGGGCAGGAGAAAAAAAGGCAAGGGGAAAGATAAAGAAAAGGAAAAGACTCACCTCAACAAGGTTGGTCATGATCCAAAAAACACAAAACAACAAATGCTGGAGAGGCTGTGGAGAAAGTGAAACACTCCTACACTGTTGGTGGGGTTGCAAAATGGTCCAGCCTCATTGGAAAGCAATCTGGTGCTTCCTTAAAAAAATGGATATAGATATACCATTTGACCCAGTAATTCCACTACTTGGAATATAGCCTACAGAATCAAGGCCTTTCACACCAACGGACACATGCACCAGAATGTTTATCGCAGCACAGTCCATGATAGCAAAAAGATGAAATCAACCGAGATGCCCAACAACAGAAGAATGGATAGGTAAACTATGGTATATATACTCAGTGGAGCACTACACAATGATAAAGAACAACGATGACTTCAGGAAACATCTCACGACCTGGTTTCAACTGGAAGACATTATGTTGAGTGAAAGTAGTCAGCGACAAAAGGACAAATATTGTATGAGACCTCTATGATAAGATCTCAAAAACAGACTTGTGTATAGAAGAAAAGACTCTTTCACAGCTGCGAGGGAGGGGAGGGAAGGAGGAAGGGGGAGAGTTTAGATTAGATAGTTGCTAGGTATCTGGTTGGGTGAAATCGGTGATAGCACACATTAGAAACAAGGACAATATTAAGTGGACTGAAACATAACATGAGTACTCTTCCATCTTAACCCAGTATTGCAAGGATAGAGTAGCTAGGGCAGGGGGCGGGGGACCATGCTCTTAGGTGAAAGCGAGGCCAATTGGCACAACTAGCGTTTTGCTAAGAGGGCTCTCTGCATTCCACATTGGTGAGTGGCGTCTGGGTTCTTAAAAGCTGCCAAGCTGCCATCCGAGGGCAAAACAAATGGTCCCAACTCAGCAGGAACGGATGCTCACCGAGGACCAAAATGACATGGGGGAAAGACAACCCAGAAGACAAAGATACTCACATCAGTGGGTGCCTACATCAACTTGGGACCGGAAGAACCAGATGGTGCCTGGCCACCACCAGTGATAGCCGCGATGGAGCTCACTAAGTTGAGTCTCACTGGCAACACAAGAATAAAAAGGGGTGCACCCTGAGATCCCCACTAAAAGACCTCAATTGATGGTCCAGTGGTTTCGGGTTCCCCTGGGAGCATGACCCCTTGCCCTGATGCTTCCCTTGACCATAAATCATAATGAAGGCCCATGCTTCGGACAGGAATGGATTGGACTTGGCGATGCAGTGACCATATATTGGATGAACTTTATGGTTCTATACATCTATAGGATGTCATCCTGCTGACCTCTGGCTGGAGGAAGGAGAGTGGGTGGAGAGGAGGGTAAAAAGAGACTGTTGGGAGAATGAGACATGTATGGAGCAGAGAGAAATAGTGTGCTGTCACCAGGCAGGGAGAGCAGTGGAAGCTGCATATAGATGGGTATGTAAATTTATACGGGAATGTACATTTTCACTCAGTTATATTAAATAAAAAATTTAAAAAAAAAAGAAAAGGAAAAGAATTTCAGGAAATCTATGATTCCTCTAGATATCTCCTTTATATTTATAAAACTCATTGTCATCAAGTGGATTTGGATTCATAGCAACCCCCTGCATCGAAGTAAAACTGTACTCCATAGAGTTTTCAATGGCTGTGATCTTTGATAGCAGATTGACTGTCTTAGACTGGGTTTTCTAGGCAAGCAAAACCAGTAACACATATAGGTACAAGGAAACATTTATAATATACATAGATAGATAGATATAGATACAGGAAACAGCTTACGCAATCACAGAAGCTCAGTGTCCCAAGTTCTGGCACAAGCCTCATGTGGTCACGGAAGCTAAGGAAACCAAAGTCAGCAGGTCATACGCCAGAGTTCTAGATCACCGGTTGTGTAGGCCAGTGGATCCCAAGCTGGTGGCGAAACGAAGCAGCAGATCCTGGCGAACCCAGGATCGGCAGGTTAGGGAGCAGGACTCTCAAGTGCTGACTGTAAGGTCTGATGAATCCAACAGCTGCTAGTTCAAGTCCAGGAACCAGATGCCAGAAGAAGAGAGCAGGAGCTCCTGGCTACATGAGCAGACCAGCAGTAGTAGTGGAAGGTCGAGAGATGAGACCCAAGGGGCGGGAAGCCACCACAAACCCCGCCTCACCACTTAATACATCAGCCAAATATGGAGTAGCCAAGTTGACATAATCCTGACCACCACATTGCCAGACCTTTCTTTTTCTTCCTAGGTGCCTCTGGGAAGATTTTAACCACTAACCTTTGGTTAGTACATAGTCAAGTACTTAACTGTTTGCACTACCCAGGGACTCCTTCTATATACTGAAGCCATTACCATCAATTCTGATTCATAGCCATCCTATAGGATAGACTAAAACTGCCCCATAGGGTTTCTAAGGATCTGCTGGTAGATTTGAACTGCCAACCTTATGGTTAGCAGCCAAGCTCTTAACCACTGCATCATCAGGACTTTTATTTGTATAGCAAAGTCTGATTCACTGACTACAACATGAAATCTTAAGTGTAAGATACAAACTGGGCCAGAGAGTGGATTGGAACCTATTAGCTTCTTCTAGGTATCTAAGACCCTAATTCCCACACTGAACAGCTTATGTGTATCTGTCTCTCCATGTGCATGCATGCACACCTACAAACACATACACACACATATGTAAATGCATTAAATACTGCACAATATGGGATGGTTGTATATAGTCATCTGTATTACTACAGTCTAAGATTCTCCATAGCAGAAAAAATTTTCTCACATAGCATATTTAGAACCTAGCAGAGTAAATCTAAATGATATGCTTTCATGTTGAAATGGAAAATCAATTGCCAATTTATGATATAAAATTGTCCACAAACTGAACCGCATTTAAGTCAAAATTTCAATATCTGAAGAGATCTCTATGGACAGTCCTAGACATTTGCCTCTGAGTTTCATATCAATCCTGCAGATCTTTCTAATTGTCCAGTATTCAGTCTCCTCATTCCCTAACTATAATTCTTTTGGGGATAGAAATGTGTAAGGTGGAAATATGTCTACTTAAAAATACCTCCCCACAGGTCCTTTGCTGCTAGGGTGGCCATGTGACCAAGTTCTGACCAATGGTATATAAATGGAATTCAAGTGTGTTGGGCTTTCAAGATTCAGCATTCCTTAAACTTGTTTTCCTTGTACTCTTTTGCATATTCTTGCCTTGAGCAAAGGCTTGTTGCCTGTAGTGAAGCAGCCATCTTGCAACCATAATTAAAAGGTCATAAGGACAGGTCTCTGGATAGCACAAATGGTTTACACTTGAGTACTAGCCAAAAGGTTGGTGGTTTGAATCCAGGCAGCAGCACCGCATGAGTAAAGGCCTGGTGATCTACTTTTGTAACACAGCTATTGAAAACCCTGTGGAGTGCAGTTCTACTCTGACACACAGGGAATCACCATGAATCAGATCTGACTCAATAGCAACAGATTTGGTTTCTTTGGTTTTTATTATAAAGATAACGATGGGGAAAGGTTGAAAAATGTTGCAGAGTTGATACCTTTTTTTGTTTGTTTTTGTTTGTGTGTTTGCAAACAACTGCATTATGCCTGGATTTCATTTCTCTAGGCTTTTTGTAAGAAGTTCTGGTTGCACAATGGTTAATACCTCACTTACTGACCAAATGGTAGGCTGCTCAAGCCTATCCAATGGGTCTGCAGGAGATAAGACCTGGTCTACTCTGGTAAAGATTACAGCCTAGGAAACCATACGGGGGCAGTTCTGCTCTGTCATATAGGATTGCTATGAATTGGAATTGACTTCACATCATGTAACAACAAGGGCTTCTTGTTGCCTGAGAAAATAAGACCCCTGTTTGTTAATTGCCTGACAGGTAATATTTAATCACATTTTGGCTCAAGCATGAAATCTTTTTTGAAATTCAGTAAAAGTTAGATGAATGTCTATACATCAGTAAGTACACATAAATAGACAACCATACATTGTATAGGTATACACACTTGTGTTGGTTTCCCTGTTAATATTATTTAAGTCTATCAGTGGAGTAGGCTACCACAACTAACAATTTATATATTTCTTGACAGTAATATCCTTCAAGAAAATGTTATTGGGTGTCTAAGCTGAGACTTAAAAAAACAAAAAAAGACTTCATAAATATAAAACCCAAAACCCGTTGCCATCAAGTCCATTATGACTCATAGCAACACTATAGGACAGAGTAGAACTGCCCCATAGAGTTTCCAAGGAGTGCCTGGTGGATTTGAAATGCCAATCTTTATTTAGCAGATGTAGCACTTAACCCACCATATCCTCATTAGAGGCAATAAAACAGCACTGCATTTGTTCTTACTAAAATTCATCAATATTAAAGAAGATACATTTTATTAAATGTTTTTATTGAATCCACATAAAAATAAAAATTTCATTAAATATGTGTTGAAATTTTATTATTATTAAATTATTAAAATAATAATTTAAAAGCATCCAAAAATGAAAGAGTAAATAATTGTATTCTGGCTAGTGGCCTACTGTTTCAAGATGCAGTTTTGCAAAAAGTGATCTCTTCAGAGATTTGTTAAACATCATCTAATATAACATAAATATTGATTCTTGGATCTAATAAATACTAGAGGCGAGATGAAACGTCAAACATCTAACGTGGTTAGATCTCATAAAAACACTGGAAACATATGGCCATTTATTACCTTTTATTTTGTTTTGTGTGCATGTTTGTTTTTCATAATCCATGAGTGGCAGAGTAGAAAAAATATTAAAGGGCATTTTTGTTTGGGGAGATTAAGGGTTTGCTCTTACTGTTTCGTATAAAGTGCACATTGTATGCATATATTTGAGAACCAGAAATATTGTACACTTGGGATCATTTAAGAAAGACAAGATTTTGGTTGGTGAGGGAGAAAAAATTTATGATTCTGCATTGGATTAAGAAAACGTAGTCTTGGTGAATAGCAACAAGTGATTCAGTACTTTTTTGAAGAAACTCAGGTAAATAAAACCCATCGGTCCTATAGAAAAGACTCCATGTTTGGTAAGTTAATGATTGCATTTTCCCATTTATAACTAAAAAACCCCAAACCAGTTGCCCTTTAGTCAATTCTGACTTATGGTGACCACCTGTATGTCAGAGTAGAACTGTGCTCCATAGGATTTTCTATGGCTGAGTTTTTGGAAGTAGACTACCAGGCCTTTCATCTAAATCTTCTCTGGGTGAACTCAGATCTCCAGCCAGTCAGTTAGCTGCCGAGTTCTGAGCCATATATACCACTGAAGGATGCTTCTTTCATTCACAGCTAGAAGCTTTCTTCATAGGAAGGGACTATGTCAGCCTCCCTTTTTCCCCACTCTACTGCATTGCCATTTAAGGGTTAGTGGACTGTTAAAGTGATTTAAATAATAATTACTTTTGTACGTGAATTTCACAGTAAGTTAAATTAAAACACTCTCTAGGATTATGCTATATTACTTCTTCTACTCTTCAACTCTGTATCTAATCATAACTTTTATATTTTTAGATAATAGGATCTACCTCGGTAGCACAAAAGTTCAAATGCTCAACCACTAGATGAAAGGTTGGTGTTGTGAACCCACCCAAAGGTGTTTTTGAAGACAACTCTGGTGATCTGCTTCTGAAAGACTATCCAGAGAGTTTCTCCTGTAAGTATGTGGTGCATTGATGAGAATTAGACTGGATAAAAGTAGACCATTGAAAGGTCACAGCCTTGAAAATCCTAAGGAGTAGTTCTGCTCTGCACACATGGGTCACCATGAGTTGGATTAGACTCAATGGCAATTTTTTTTTTGTTAGATACTTACATGCTGTTTTTTAAGACAGGTCAATCAATGGGCTGCTTTTACCCAGTCTAGTGCTTATCAATGTGCCACATACTTACAAGAGAAATTCTTTGGATAGTCTTTAAACTGTTAATGAAACACTGTCTCATCTCTGATAATGTATGATCTCACCTGACCCCAGATAATTTTCCCAGAGAAAGCTATTTGCTGAGAAGGTTGTGATGGAGAAACCCTTGAAGGCTCCAAGGACTCCCATTGACTTGATGTTTGTGGGCAGAGACAAATATTCTATGGATTTTTCACAGTGACTTTTTTCCCCCTGAACTAGATAAAGGAAGTCTTTGCATTCCACTGAAAGTGATGAATGATTAACTTAAGTTTAAACTGTGCCTGAGGTTAAGTGATCTCAGGCTTTAGCGAGTTCTTGATTCCTCTCAGGAGAGCTTTCTGTGAGTAATAGCTTGTTTATTCATTTTGGAGCTATATCCCTGCCAGACTTTCTTGCAAGTAAAGAAGATAATGAGACATCAAGAGTAGCTGTGGCCTTATTATAACTTGTTGCCATGTTTTCATCTAGAAGTTTGAGTTCTTCCGCTTTGAAGTCTTAATGGTAGGAATGTGGAGGAGAGGAAACAAAATTTGTAAAGTACAGCCAAGAGCAAATTGAGACAATGTGAGGAGCCAAAGATTGCCATGGAAAGGTAGTATCAATATGGAGTCAAGTTTTCAATTTTAGAGAAGGGTCACAATCTTCAGAGTGAGATGTGTAAAAGAAACTCCATGTTTTAACCATTAATAAGTCCATGAGGTAGAGGGCAACTTCTTCACAATTTCCAGACAACCAAAATAAAACAGAATAGTGCCTTCATCTGCTGGTTAACATTTACATGTACGTGTGTGTGTGTGTGTGTGTGTGTGTGTGTACAGTTTCTTTGTCCACCACCCATCTATCAGTTTGTCATACTGTGGTGAGTTCAGTGTTGCTGAAATGCTGGAAGTTATGCAACTGGTACTTCAAATGCCAGCAGGGACACTCACGGTGGACAACTTTCTGCTAAGTTTCTGGACTAAGAGTAGGAGAAGGATGTGAAAGTCCACTTCTGAAAATCTGAAAAAATGGTAGAACATTGTCTCATATAGTGCTGGAGGATGAGCCCCTCATGTTGGAAGGGATTCAAAATAAGACTGAGGAAGAGTTGCCTCCTCAAAGTATCTAGCCAAGCCAAGTCCTGTTGAGTCAGATCCTCAAAGTAGAATCAACCTTAATAATGTGGATGAAGGAGAATTTTCAGAACCTTAACTTGCTAATGTGGCAGGACTCAAGATGAGAACAAAGAAATAGCTACAAACATACATTAATAATCAGAACATGAAATGTACAAAGTATGAATCTAGGAAAATTAGAAATTTCCAAAAGTGAAATGGAATGCGTAAACATTAATATCCTAGGCATTAGTGAGCAGAAATGGATTCTATGGACAAAACTGGTGAAAAACAAGGCTCAAGGATTTGATGGAATACCAGACGAGATAGTTCAACAAAGGGATGCAGCGATGGAAGAGCTCACTCATCTATGCTGAGAAATTTGGAAGACAGTTACCTGGCCAACCAACTGGGAAAGATCTGTATTTGTAACTATTTATAAAAAAGATGATCCAAAAGAATGCAAAAATCATTAAACAATATCATTAATATCATACACAAATAAAATTTTGGTGAAGATCATTCAAAGTGGTTGCAGCAGGACGTAGACAGGGAAATGCCAGAAATTAAAGTCAGATTTAGAAGGCGACATGAAAAGAGAGATAATAATTGCTAGTGCCAAATGGATCTTGGCTGAAAGCAGAGAATATCAGAAAGCTGTTTGCCAGTGTTTTATTGACTATGCAGACACATTCAACTATGTGAATCGTAATGAATTATGGGCAACATTGCAGAAACTGGAAATTCCAGAACACTTAGTTGTGCTCGTGAGGAACCTAAACATAGACCAAAAGGCAGTTATTTCAATAGAACAGGGGGATGTTGCATGGCTTAAAATCAGGAAATGTGTGTCAGGGGTGTATTCCTCCACCATACTGATTTAATCTGTATGTTGAGCAAATAACCTTAGAAGCTGTACTATATGAAGAAGAACACGGCACCTGGATTGGAGGTAGGTTCACCAACTGGATGGCAGTGGGGTGCAGTTTTACTATGAGGTAAGACAACTAAGTTCACAAAGTCATCATAGAAAAAGTGCTACATATCTCATTGCTGAATATCATCTGGTCACCTTTAAAGTAACCCCCTTAGGAAGCTATGTACCATTGCCAGCACCTAACCCACCCTTCAAAGCAATTTTGGAACTCTTTTTCTGGAATGGTTATCAATGCTGTTGTACCACCCTTGATGTCTTGAATGTCATCAAAATGTCTTCTTAGCATTTCCTTTATCTCCAGGTAAAGGAAAAAGTCATTGGGGGTCAGATCAGGTGAGTAGGGAGGGTGTTTCGATACAGTCTTTTGTTTACTGGCTAAAAACTCCCTCACAGACAACTATACAATTAAGTTTGCAAATTGGCCCCCTTGCCACTGTGCACAATGGCTATTCCAGAAAGAGTTCCAAAATTGCTTGGAAGGATGGACTAGATGCTGGCATCAGTGCATAGTTTCCCAAGGGCGTACTTTGAAGGTGACCATCGTGATAGTCAACAACAAGATATATAGCACTTACAACAATTAAGTTCATGAACTTAATTGTCAGACCTCATGTGCAGATGACTCAAACTTGATTGCTGAAAGTGAAGAGGACTTGAAGTACTTACTGATGAAAATCAAGCACATCCTTCAGTATGGTTTATATCTTAACATCAAGAACACAAAAATTCTCACAAATAGATCAATAAGCAACATCATGATAAATGGAGAAATGATTGAAGTTGTCAAGAATTCCATTTTACTATGATCCGTGATCAGCACCCATAGATGTAGCAGTCAAGCAATCAAATGACTCGCTGCATTGAGCAAGTCTGATGCAAAGGTCTCTTTAAAAATTTTAAAAGCAAAGATATCACTTTAGGGACTCTGGTGCACCTGACTCAAGCCAGGGTGGTTTCAATTGCTTCACATGCACATGAGAGCAGGACAATAAAGAAGACTGAGGAACTTATGCCTTTGATTTATGGTGTTGGCCAAAAATATAGAATACACCATGGTCTGGCAGAAGAACAAACAAATCTGTATTGGAAGATGTATAGCCAAAATGCTCTTTAGAACCAAGGATGGGAAGACTTTGTGTCACAAACTTTGGACACATTATCAGAAGGGACCGTTCTGAACTGCAGGTGGGTGGATCCAAGGTAGCAGACTAGACACACGTCTCCTAGATTCCCTCTGAGTACTAATGTCTAGAATAATAAATGTGGGCATTCTGGGAGCCCCAGGATCTGGTGGAGGGTTGTGAGATTGGACTGAGCAACAAGAAAGGGAAACTACCTCTGTCAGAGGCAAGGTAGCAGAACACCGAGTACTGCTTCTGCTGTTGCTTTGTTTGAGGCGACTGCAGGTACTCATGCCTTCTCTGTTGTATAGGAGACAGAGACTGGGTTGGCCAAGCCTCTGTGCCTGGCACACTAATGTCATGAACTGCAGTGCTTAAGTGAAAAGCACATACCACAGTAGAGACTGTGCTTGGGGCAGCCATATTTTGAGAGCCTGGCTGCCGACTGAGGTCACCAGTGCCTCTCCTCCCTCTCTTCTCTGTGCTGCACCATAGACTCTGCTGACTCACAGCAGGAAGGGTGGCTCGGGCAGGATGCCATCTTGTTCAGCTGAGAGGTGGAGTCAGCCATACCTGAGGTCTCAGTGGGGGGGACTGTCATGCTGAGTAACTAGAAAGCACTTCCCCAGCAGAATAACTGTTTTTGAGATGATCTTATCTAGGGATTATGGTGGGACCTGGTGGCTGAGGGCAGCAGGCCCTCACCCCTCCCTTCCTTGACATGTCATAACATCTGGGGATGGCTCATGAGGCACCGCTGTTGCCACCTTCAAGGCAGGGCCTTCCACCCCAGAAGGCCTGCCTGATCTTGGCAGCTGCTGGACACTGTCTATCTCAGCGGTAAGGCAGTTTTTAAAATAAGATCAGCTGGAGAATGCAACAGTGACAGGCAGCTGAGTGGGTTGGCAGTGTTTCCACCACCCTTCACTGAGCCACATCACAGTGTCAGCTGATGGCCCCCAGAGACTCCATAGGTAGGGTGCCATCTCTGCCAGCCAGGAGGTGGGGCCTGCCAATCCTGATGGCCCAGCTGCTCTTGGCACTTGCTGAATTGTTCCCCTTTTAGAAAAAAAGCAGTTTTTAAGTTGAAAGTACCTATAGAGCACAGTAGTCCTGGGCAACAGAGTGTGGTGGTATCCCTCTCTCCTCTCCTCCCAGAGCTATACCATAGGCTTGACTGATGTAATGACAAAGAGTCATCACAAGTAACCTTCCACCTTTAACAGCCAGGAGGTAGGGTCTGCCATCCCTGAGAGCTCAGTTGGGACCAGTACCCAGAGATTACACACATGGCTGGCAACCAAACCTAGTGGTGCCCATATTCCTCTCTTAGAACTATGCCACAGCTCCCATTGTTGTAACACTAGACAAATTGAACAGCTTCTTGATGGTGCAAAGACAACAATAAACATCTAATCATTTAAAGAAGCAGACCATCATTGCTCTGGAAAAATCCCCAAAATAAAGAATCAAAAACTTCCCAGGTGAAGAAGGCTTTCTGAAATTACTGGAGGTAGACTACAAAAGAATTATGTATAGAGCCCTCTTAGAGATTAAACAAAATGCAACAGAACAAAATGAAAAATTAAGTAAGCTATATGAACTGCAGGAACATCACTGATATGAAATCCAGCAGATCAATAATAAACTTACAGATTTAGACAATTCAATGCAAAACCAAAAAGAAAAAGATTGAGGAGTTGGAAGGCAACCTTAGTGAATTTGAAGACAGGGCAACTGACACTAGCATTTATGAGGAGAATTCAGACCAAGAAAAGTGAAGAAGCATTAAGAAACATGTGGCACTCTATCAAGAGGAATAATCTGTGATTAATTGGACTGACGGATAGCTGAAAACATAGATAATTGTCATTGAGTTTCTGACAGAAAACTTCCCTGAAATTATGAAAGAAGAAAACATAGATATCCAAGACATGTATCAAATGCCACAAAAAATAGACCCTGAAAGAAAGACACTAAGGCATATTATAACCAACTTTAAGAAGATGAAACATATGCAGAAACTCTTAAAAGCAGTGAAACTAAAAGCAAAGCTAACATACAGAGGGAAGCCCTGTAGGATTTCATCTGAATTCTCGGCAGAACTGATGTTGGCACTGAAGCAGTAGGATAACGCATTCAAAGCTTTGGAGGAGAAGACTTCCAACCAAGAATTATCCTGTAAAATTTGTCTCTCAAATATGAAGAGGAAATTAAGACATTTACTGATAAGCAGAAGTTTAGAGACTTTGTAAAAACCAAACCAAAATGACAAGAAATACTGAAAGAAGCTCTTTGTTTAGAAAAACAAAAACAGCAAATGTATATTTAAGGATGCAGTGCAGGACACAACATTCAGAATCCTATTCAGCCAGGGAAGTCACAAAGTTCAATCAAGGTTAAAATATTAAAAGAAGGGAACCAGTGATCTTAACATGAAAACTATAACATCACACTACAAAGAGGAATATATTATAGTAGTTATAACCCTTTCAGATGGAGAGAAAAGTAAGAAGATATACAGAAGTTAGAGATTGGTTTAAACTTAGAACATTAAGAGAGATCAAAGGTATAGCCACAAAGCAAACTAACAGTGTGACATATCAGCTCAAGAAATATCATACATGGCTCTCAAAAAACACAAAACCAACACTGAAAAACATGAAAAGTAAACCCATAAAGAAAAAAGACCCAGAACATACTATTAAGAGAAACAAAGAAAACTTCAACAACACAAAGATAAAGGCATCAAAATGACGGCACTAAACACATAACTATCAATAATTACACTGAATGTAAACGTACTAAATGCTCCAATAAAGAGGCAGAGAATGACAGCCCGGATCAAAAGACACAATATGTCTATATGCTGCTTACAAGAAACACACTTTAGACTCAAAGATATGAACAAACTGAAAATCTAAGGATGGAAGAATACATACCAAGCTAACAACACACAAAGAAGAGGAGTGGCAATACTAATCTCAGATAAAATAGATTTTAATGTAAGGAAGGTCCACCATTGTGGACAAGAATGGTAACTATCTGTTACTGAAAGGTTCAACAAATAAGCAGGATACAACAGTATTAAATATTTATGCACCCGATAACAGAGCATCTAAATATATTGAACAAATGCTGACAACACTGAAAAATGTGATAGCCCACTCCACAATAATAGTTGGAAACTTCAACACTCCACTTTCAGTAATGGACAGATCATCCAGAAAAAGCTCAGTAAAGATACATAAGATCTTGTGACTATCAACCAACTAGACCTTATCAACATGTACATAGCTTTTCACCCAACAACAGACAAGTGAACTTTCTTTTCTAATGCACATGGAACATTCTCCAGAATTGACCATGTATTAAGACATAAAGCAAGTATCAACAAAATTCAATCCACTGAATTATTGCAAAGCATCATCTTGGACAATAAATCTATAAAAGTTGAAACTGATAGCAGAAAAAACATAGATAGAGATTTGAACTCATGGAAACTGAACGACATCTTGCTCAAAAATCCCTGGGTTACAAAAGAAATCAAGGATGAAATACAGAAATTTATGGAATCAAATGAGAATGAAAACACAACCTATCAGAACCTGTGGGATACAGCAAAAGTAGTGCTCAGAGGTCACGTTATCTCTATAAATGTACACGCCTGGAAAGAGGAAAGACTCAGACTGAAGAATTAATTCTGCAAGTTGAACAAGTAGAAAGAGAGCAACAAAGAAACCCTTCAGGCACCAGAAGAAAACAGCTAATAAAGATTAGAACAGAACTAAATGAATTAGAGAATGAAAGAACAATTGAAAAAATTTACAAAACCAAAAGCTGGTTGTTTAAAAAAATCAACAATATTGGGTTAAGATGGAAGGAGTATTCAAGTTATGCTGAAGTCCACTTAATATTGTTCTTGCTTCTAACGTGTGCTATTACTGTTCTCTGCATTTATAGGCTATCATCCTGCTAACCTCTGGCTGGAGTAAGGGAAGTGGGTAGAGAGGAAGGGAAAGGAGACTGTTGGGAGGATGAGACATGTATGAAGTAGAGAGGAACAGTGCTTTGTCACCGGTCAGGGAGAGCAGTGGAAGCTGCATATAGGTGGGTGTGTAAATATATATGGGAATGTACATTTTCACTCAGTCATAATAAAAAAAAGAAGAAAAAGAAAAGATCAACAAAATTGATAAACCCTTGGCTAAACTTTCAAAAGAAAAACAGGAGAGGAAACAATCTGAATAAGAAATAAGATGGGAGATGTCATAACTGAACCAACTGAAATTAAAAGTATCATAACAGAATACTATGAAAGACTGTACTCTAACAGATTTGAAAACCTAGAGGAAAATGGGCACATTTCTAGATTCACATCACCTACCAAAATTATCAGTTGAAGAAGCAGAACAACTTAATAAACCTATCACAAAAGAAGAGATTGAAAAAGCCATGAAAAAGCTACCACCGAAAAAAAAGACCTGGACCTGATGGCTTCACTCAAGAAGTCTACAAAGCTTTTAGAGAGGAATTAATTCCAATACTACAGAGGTTATTTCACAACATAGAAAAGGACAAAATACTCCCAAATTCATTCTATGAAGCCAGCATAACCCTGATACCAAAGCCAGGGAAAGATCCACAAAAAAGGAAAATTGTAGACCAACATCACTCATGAAACTAGATACACAAACCTTCAACAAAATTCTAGTCCATAGAATTCAACAACATACCTCCCCCCCAAAAAAATCAGTCATGGCTAAGTTGGATTCATATCAGAGATACAAGACTAGTTCAACATCAGCAAAATAACTTGTGTGATTAACCACCTAAATAACTCAAAGGCTAAGAACCACCTCAGTAAGTCAATTGATACAGAGAAGGCATTTGATGAAGTCCCACACCCATTCATGTTAAAAAACTCTCAGCAAAATAAGAATAGAGGGGAAATTCCTCAATGCAATAAAGGGCATCTATGCAAAGCCAACTGCATACATCATCCTGAATGGAGAGAGACTGAAAAAATTTCCCTTGAGAATGGGAACTAGACAAGGATCCCCACTGTCACCACTTCTATTCGACATTGTTCTAGAGGTTCTAGCATAGCAATTATAGAAGACAAAGAAATAAAAAGCATCCACATCAGCAAGATGGAGTAAAAATCTCTCTATATCCAGATAACACGATTATACACACACAGAATCCTGAAGAATCCACAAGTAAACTACTCAAACTAATACAAGAGTTCAGCAAAGTATAAGGAGATAAGATAAACATAAGTAAATCAGTAGGATTCCTTTACACCACAGAATATCAAAGAGGAAATCACCAAATCAATACCATTTACTATAGCCCCCAAGAAGATAAAATACTTAGGAATAAATCTCACTGGAGAAACAAGAGACCTACACAAAGAGAATTACAAGACCTTACTGCAAGAAACCAGAAGAGACTTACATAAATGGAGAAACTTACCCTGCTCATGGATAGGAAGACTTAACATTGTGAAAATGTCTATTTCACCCAAGCCAAAGACAAGTGCTGTTGACCCAAAATGATCTACATATAAATTGCAATCCCCATACAAATTTCAGTGACATTTATTAATGAGATGGAGAAACAAATCAACAACTTTGTTTAGAAAGGGAAGAAACTCTGGGTAAGTAAAGCAGTATTGAAGAGGAACGCTGTGGGAGGCCTCACACTGTCCAACCTTAGAACCTATTACACGTGGTCAAAATAGCCTGACTGGTACAAAAGAGACAGATAGGCTAATGGAACAGAAGTGAGACCCCAGAAATATCACCATCCTGTAATGAACAGTTGATATTTGACAAAGGCCCAAAGGTTTGTAAACCGGGGTAAAGAGAATCTTTTTAATGAATGGTGTTGGCAAAACTGGATGTCTATCTGCAAAAAACTGAAACAGGACCTGTATCTCATACCTTATACAAAAACTAACTGAAACTGGATCAAAGACCTAAATATAAAACCTAAAACGATAAAGGTCATGCAAGAAAAAACAGTATCAACAACGGAAGTTCTTAACACACGGCTTAGACAGACCTCAAAATCTGACAAACAGCACGAAAAACGGAAGAGAAAGTAGGTAAATGGGATCTACGAAGAATCAAACACTTTTGCTCATCAAAAGGCTTTATCAAGAGAGTTAAAAGACTGCCTACATAATGGAAAAAAAAATATTTGGCAACTATACGTCGGACTGGTGTCTGATTTCCATAATCCACAAGGTACTGCAAAATATCAACAAGAAAAAAGTAAATAACCCAATTCAGCAATGGGCACACACTTTGCCAAGGAAGACATCTAGGCAGCCAAAGACACCTGAGGAAATGGTCATGATCCGTAGGTATTAGAGAAATCCAAATCAAATCTACAAGATTCCATCTCACCCCAATGAGGTTGGCAATAATCCAAAAAACACAAAACAACCAATGCTGGAGAGGCTGTGAAGAGATCGGAACTCTCTGGCACTGTTGGTGCAATTGCAAAATGGTACAACCTCTTTGGAAAGCAATTTGGAGCTTCATTAAAAATCTGGAAATAAATATAACATTTGATCCAGTAACCCCACTGCTAGGAATATATCCTATGGAATCAAGGGCAGTCATAGGAACAGATACATGCACACGAATGTTTATTGCAGCACAGTCCACAATAGCAAAAAGACGGAATCAACACAGATGCCCATCAACAGATGAATGGATAAACAGACTATGGTAGATACACTCAATGGAACACTATACAATGATAAACAACAATGATGATTTCAGGAAGCCTCTCATGACCTGGTTTCAACTGGGAGATATTATAGTGAGTGAAGTCAGTCAGTGGTAAAAGGACAAATATTGTATGAGATCCTTGCTATAAGGACTTAAAAATAGACTCATGAACAGGAGAAAAGACTCTTAAACAGCTATAAAGAAAAGACTCTTTAGCGGCTCTTTTTTTCTCGTATCTTTGTTGTTCTTGGTGACCGTTACTGATGAGTTGGGACTATTTGGTGTAGCTCATCTTTCAGTGTTAAAAAGCAAAGATGTTACTTTGGAATAAAGTGTGCCTGACCCAAGGATAATATTTTCAGTTTCCTCATATGCGTGCAAAAGCTGAACAGTGAATAAGGAAACCCAAAGAATTGATGCCTTTGAATTAAGGTGTTGACAAAAAAGATGAAGGAGTACATCAACAGGCAACTTTGAGAAATTCAAGCCAAGTAAAAAGAAGACATAGAATTAGGGATATCATTGCTGAAGTCAGATAGATGTTGGCTAAAAGCAGAGAATACCAGAAAGGTGTTTACCACTTGTTAATTGACTATGCAAAGGTATTGTACTGTGTGGATCATAAAAAATTACGAATAATGCTGGAAAGAATGGGAATTTCAGAAAAGTTACGTGTGCTCATGTACAGCCTATTCTTGAGAGGCAGTTAATTGAACAGAACAAGAAGATTCTTGTGTGGTTTAAAATCATGTAATGTGTGTGTCAGTGGTGTATTCTGCTACCATACTGTTTCGGTCTGTACGCTGAGCAAATACTCTGAGAAGATGGACTATATGAAAAGGAACATGTCATTAACAAACTGTGATATGCAGCTGACACAACCTTGCTTGCTGAAAGTGAAAAAGAAGCACTTACTAATGAAGATCAAAGACCACAGCCTTCAGCATGGATTACACCTCAGGCTCAAGAAAACCAAAATATTCACAACTGGACCAATAAACACAATCATGATGAAAGCATAAAACACTAAAGTTGTCAAGGATTTAATATTAATTAAATCCACAATCAACACCCATAAAAGCAGTAATCAGGAAATAAAAGTAGATCTGCACTGGACAAATCTGTTGCAAATATTTCTTTAAAGTGTTAAAAAGCAAAGATGTTATTCAGAATAAAGTGAGCCTGACCCAAGGGTGATATTTTCAATTTCCTCATATGCGTGCAAAAGCTGAACAGTGAATAAGGAAAACCAAAGAATTGATGCCTTTGATTTAAGGTGTTGACAAAGAATACTGAATGTTCTGTGGACTGCTGGAAGATTGAAGTCTGCCTTGGAAGTACAGCTAGAGTTCTTGGAAATGAGGACGGCAAGATTCATCTCATGTACTTTGGACATGCTATCAGGAGGGACTAGTCCCAGGAGAAGGACATTATGCTTAGTGAGGCTGCAACAATGGGCTCAAGCATAGCAAGGATTTTGAGGTTGGCATAGGATCGGGCAGTATTTTGTTCTATTGTACCTAAGGTCACTATGAGTTGGGGCAAACCCTACGCCACTTACCAACAAGAAGTACACTAGCAAAGAATGTTATGAAGAGAAATTTATTAACTCTCTCTACCTTCATTTTTATAAGGTGCTCCTCACCCACTGTCACCCTCATTCTGAACTCTAGTGTGAGTACTCTTATTCAACAGTGAACAATTAATCACTTGGTGGTTTGTGGAGAGGAAGACATTGAACTCAGAATTTACATATTCTTCTTATTTAGCTCTTAGGGGAGCTGTGCAACAATAAAGCATATCAGGAACAGTTACAAACTCAAACACCCCAGTGCCTATATTCTAGGGAAAGATGTTTGAAAATATGAAACTAAAAGAAGCATTGAGATTTTAATCTTGCCTGTCACAGTGACTACTTCAGATGGCTGTTAACAAAAGGTTGTATTCTTTGTGGGAAGAACTACAGAAGCATTTTAAAAAAGAAGTAGAAGAAGAAAGAAAAAAAGCCTATTGCCTTTGAGTTGATTCCGAATCAGAGATGCTGTAGAACAGAGTAGAACTGCTCCATAGGGTTTCCAAGGAGTGGCTGGTGGATCCTTTGGTTAGCAGTCAAATGCTTAATCCTAGAACCCCAGAACCCCAAATCCCCACAGCCCCCTAGATGCATAGAGGACTCTCCTAATTAGCAGTCTGGAGTAAAAATATCACTTCCTAGGGTTGTAATTTTGAGTAGGATAGGAACTGAAAAGCCTTGTAACTCCGGCGGAAGCCCTGGTGGCACATTTGTTAAAGGTTGTCAATTCAGTCCACCAGGCACTTCTTGGAATCCCTATGGGGAGGTTCTACTCTGTTTTATGGGTCGTTATGAATCAGAATCAACTCAATAGCAACTTAAAAAAAATTTTTTTTTAATATCTCTGGCAGTAGAGTCAAGCCAAATATTTGAGTTCTGACTCTGTCAAGTAATAATTGTATGATATGGGAAAGTTACTTGGCCCTGAAACAACAGTTTTCTCATCTGAGAAAAATGGGATCATGTCACTTACCTTCTTAATGGCTGAAAAGGCTGTACAAAATAGTACAGTGCTTGCTTGATACATAGAAAATGAACCAAGAAGTATATTAGAAGTATTAGAAGCAAATCATCCTCACTGTTTGTCATGGATTGAATTGCATCTCCCCAAAAATACGTGTAGTCATGTGCCTGAGCCATGATTCCCAGCATTTTGTGATGGTCCTCCATTTTGTGATTTTCCTATACTGTATGTTGAAGGATTAGGGTGGGATCGTAAATCCCTTCATAAGATCATCTCCCTTCTCCTCTGTAAAGGGAGTTTCCTTGGAGTGTGCCTTGCACCACCCTTAATCCTTTCATCCTGCAAAAGATAAAAGGAAAGGGAAAAAAGCAGAGAATTGGGAACCTCACACCATCAAGCAAGCACTGTGAGAAAAGAGTGTCCTTCAGACCTGAGGTTCCTGAGCCAAGATGCTACCTGGACAAAGACTGATGCAATACCAGAGCGGACGAGAGGAAAGCTTTCCTGTGGAGTGGACATCCTGAATTTGGACTTGTAGCCTACCAGACTATGTAAGAATAAACTTTCCTTTGTTAAAGCCATCCACTCTGTGGTATTTCTGTTAGAGCAGCACTAGCTGACTAAAACATTCTTTAAGAAAAAAGAAAAGCATAATTCTTCTAAATATGAATAGCGATTCTAGTTTAGTGAATAAAAATAATATGTAGACAGTGAAAAGAGGTAACATCTTATGTTTCTGTGAAAATTTGTGGTCTGAAGGATGCATTCTTCTCCTGGTGCTGCTTGCTTGATGGTGTGAGGTTCCCAAGTCTCTGCTTGCTTTCCTTTCCTTTTATCTCTTGCAGGATGAAAGGATTAAGGGTGGTGTTTTGCTCTAAATGCTTTTGTGTAAAAAAATGTGATGTAATCAAGATAATTAAAATTTCTAAAGCTAGTGCCATTAAAAGCCAAATGTTTTTGATTTTACTGTTTAGGTTCATAAGTAAAAAAAAAATTGTCATACCACAGTATTTTTAAATTGGTTACTTCTAATTCCTTGCAATCTTGCACTATAGTGTATTGCCATATTTTAAAAAGCTGTTGTGTCGAGGAAATGTCCATTGTCTTTGAGTTCCGTAACTTCTCTCTTTTTATTTGTACTTAAAATGTGCCTTCTCACCAGGTTTTTTTTTTTTACAATTTTATTTTTAAATGCACTATTCTTTCAATTCCGAAATTTTCCTGTTAATAGAGTTATGTGTGACATACCAAATTTTATAAAATTCTCATATGAAAACACAACAAATTTTCACAAAAACATAAGGTGTTACCTTTTTTCTCTGTCTACAAATTATTTTTATTCACTGAACTAGAATCCCCCTTGGTGGTATCAAATGTAGTTATATGTTCAGTTTTCAATGCATGAATATATGCTGCTATCATTTTAAAAGTCCATTGTCATGCTGACAGATTTATTTGTGACATTTCTATCCATCTTAATGTATTTGACACATTTGAAACCACACTATGATTTTTGAGGATTTATTTTTTATATTTTATATTCTCTTTGATGCAGTAGTTATCCGATATACTGCTTACTGCTTTTATGTATATTGTGTATTAACTCATATAATGATTTAATCTATTCATTTAATGTTGTGTTGTTTTCTTTTTGGCTTGTAATTTATTTCAAATTCCATTGCCTAGGGTGAAGGCATATTAGGTTAAATCCTTCAATGTGAAAGATATGAAACATATACATCATGTTGGTTCACATTCACTTTCAGAATGAAGCATAGCATATTGAGTTTTACAACAGTGGGAAAAAACACAGTTTTAACAAACTTAATAGCAAACCCTATTGGAGGAGTAGTTAAGAGCTGTGGCCATTCATCTGAGGTACACCAAATGGTCTCAACTCAGCAGGAATGGATGATCACCAAAGACCAAAATGACATGGGGGAAATAGAACCCAGAAGACAGAGAGGCCCTCGAGAGTGGGGGACTACATTGACATGTGACTGGAAGAACCAGATGGTGCCTGGCCACCACCAGTGATAGCCGTGATGGGGCTCACAAAGTTGAGTGTCACTGGCAACACAAGAATAAAAAGGGGTGCACCCTGAGGTCTCCACTAAAAGACCACAATTGATGGTCCAGGGGCCTTGAGATTCCCCTGGGAGCATGGCCCCTTGCCCTGATGCTGCCCCTGTCTGTAAATATTAATGGAAGTCAACTCTTCGGACAGGACTGGGTTGGACTTTGCGACAGAGGCAGACCATACTGTGTGTGCACCTTATGGTTGCATCTATAGGATGCTGTCCTGCTGACCTCTTACTGGAGGCAGGGGAGAGGGTGGAGAGGAGGGGATAGGAGATTGTTAGGAGGATATGATATGTATAGAATGGAGAGGAGGAGTGTGCTGTCACTGGGCAGGGAGAGCAGTGGGAGCTGCACATAGGTGGGCATGCAAATTTATATGGCAATGTACACTGTCACTCAGTCATAAAAAAAAAAAAGAGCTGTGGCCATTAACCAAAAGGCCAGCAGTTTGAATCCACCATGTCCTCTTTAGAAACTCTATAGGGAAGTTTTACCCTACACTATAGGGTTGCCATAGTTGGAATTGACTTGACAGCGGTGGGTTTGGTATTATTATTTTTTTAAGCAGGAAGCAGAGAAAATTTACAACTACATTAATTGCTCTGATAGGGTAGACAGAAAATCTTTGTGAAGCCAGAAAGACCTTTAGAAAGCAAACTACCTACCTGTGTTAGTTTAGGAAAAAAGAATAAATTTTTATAAAAGTCATTTTAATAACTTTGGATTCCTTTTAATCAGTCGTCTGGTATTTACTGATCATTTTCTATAGAATAGGACCAAACTCTCTGCCCCTGATGAAGTCAGAGTCTGAAGGATAAGCTCACAGCTTTACAGCTCTTAACCAGAGATAGTATATGTTCATTCAGCTTTACCAGAAAGCATTTTACAGAATTTTGAAAGTCGCTTGAGGGAAAGACACAAGTAAAGTTAATTTTTGGGTTATTTTAAATAGAGATATATTGGAAGAGACAGCCTCTGCCAATCAGAGGTAACAATTAAGATGCAGAAATAGATTCACCTGCAGTGATTGAAAAAGGGAAAACAATAGGAGCTGGTGAGGTTGTAGAGGAACTGGCTTGAATCCTTATTGATTGCTGTGCGAATTGTGGAAAAGAGTTCAGCGGTTGCTCAAAAAGTTGAACATAGAACTGCCGTCATAAGAAAAATCTGGTTGCAGATTTGTGCTGCCTGTTACTACCAAGCCAATTATGCAGAGACAGGGATTGAATTTTTAAAAGTGCTTAATTTAGTTTGCCGGCAACCTGAGAAGATGGCGGGTTAGCACCATGAAAACCATCTTTACATCTCAGTCCAGGCCAGTAAGTTTTATAGAAAGACTTAGTGGAGGGAAAGGGGGCAGGTGAGGGGTGCAGGCATGCAGGTGTTCAGAGCAGGCAAAGTTGGAGAAGACACAACATCTCTGTCTCAAGGCAAGCTGTCCTTGACATAGGCAGGCTGGTTACTTTTCTCAGAGATAGTGCACTGCAAATCAGCATCACCCTGCTCTATTATCAGTCAAGGATAGCCTGGGAAAACAAAGTCTGTGAGTACTGATCAGAAGGGAGTGTTACAATTTTCTTTATGTATTAGCATTCCTAAGGGAGAAAGGGGTTTTAGTATTAAGAAAGAAGATAGCTAAGAATTTTTAAAAAAAATTATTGTGATTGATTGCATGCCCACCTATGTGCAGCTTGCACTGCTCTCCCTGCCTGGTGACAGCACAGTCCATCTATCTGTTGTATACATGTCATATCCTCCTAACAGTCTCCTGTCCTCTCCTTTTCACCCTCTCCCCCACCTCCAGTAAAAGGCCAGCAGGATGACACCCTATAGATGCATAGAACCATAAAGTGCACACACAATATGGTCATTCTGTGTTGTTGAGTCCAGTCCATTCCTGTCCGAAGAGCTGACCTCAGTAATGATTTATGGACAGGGGAAGCATCCAGGGGCCATGCTCCCAGGGGAACCCCGAGTCCCCTGGACCATCAATTGTGGTCTTTTAGTGGAGATCTCAGGGTGCACCTCTTTTTATTCTAGTGTTGCTGAGACAACTTTGTGAACCCCATCATGGCTATCTCTGGTGGTGGCCAGGCAGCATCTGGTTCCTCAGGTCACATGTCAGTGCAGTCACTCACTCCCATGGGTCTCTCTGTCTTCTGGGTTCTCTTCCTGCCCATGTCATTTTGGCCCTTGGTGATCGTCAGTTCCTGCTGAGATGGGACCATCTGGTATGCCTCAGATGGCAGCTTGCCAACTAAGAATTTTTCTACAGCTATTAACCCTATCATTACCATATGAACCAGCAATCCCCATCCTAGGTATATACCGAGAAGTGAAAGCAGGAATGCAAACGAAAACTTGGACAGTAATATTTATTGCAGAACTTTTCACAATAGAAACAGTGTGGTAACATCCAAAATGTCCATCAACAAATGAATGAACGAAGTGTGATTTAGGCACACAATGGAATGTTACTTAGTCATAAAGAGATATGAAATTCTGATACATACTACAACATGGATGGACCTTGAAAGCATTATGCTGAACAAAATGAGTTGTAAAAGGACAGCTACTGTATGATCTCATTTATATGAAATGAGAATATAGAAATCTAAGATTATTAGTGGTTTCCAGATGTTAGAGCGAAGTGAGAGGGGGAATTTTTGTTTGGTGCGTATTGACTTTATGCTAATTGGGTGGAACAATTTGGAAAAGGATAGTGATAATGGTTGCATAACATGAACAATGTAATCAGTGTCACTGAATTACAAATGTAGAATTTGTTGGGGGGGAAAAAGCAGAGATAGATTCTTACTGAGTCTAAACCAGATCAGATTTAAGGAGAAAGTCAAGTGTTGAGTTAATAGTAGATAAACACTCAGATTTATTTATCCACCCATTCAAAAACTGGTATTTATAGGACTACTGTGCTAGGCACTCTTTATAGAGATGTAATAATGATCTTAAAACACACATAGTCCCAGCCCTCGTGGAGATGACAGCTTTGATAAACAGATCTGCTTAGACAGGATTTGAAGGAGTCCTGGTGGTGAAAGTGTTAAGTGCTCTAACCAAAAGTTTGGTGATTCAAACCTGCCCTGGAGAAAACTTCCTCAAGAGAGAGACCTGGTGATCTGCTCCCATAAACACTACAGCCTAGGAAATCCTATAGGGCACTTCTACTCTGGTAAATGGTACTGTGAGTCAAAATTGACTCAGTGGCACATAAAAACAGCAGACAGAATTTTTTTGACAATTATTAATTTTTTTCTGATATGTTTCCTTTTGAAAAAATAAAGTCTTCAACTGTTTCAAATTTTCTACACATATTTGAGAAAAATTCTAAGTGCAATCTAAATTTCCCCAACTTAATGGAGTATAATCACCACATTGTGAAAGAAGGTAGAGAAAATAGAGATTGAAATTGGTAAGCCAGGATGGAAGTTATCTGCAAACTCTGATCCTTCTAAATTGGCTGTGGAAAAGGCAATCTGCAATTATTGTGAATCCCTGGGACCTACTTGCCTTAGGTGGCTGAAATAAGGGCTCAGGGGAGATCGTACCCAGCACTGAAAATGTGTGAAGCCTCTTAGTGGAAGTCAGTACTGGCCACAGCAATCAGCCTGACACTTAAAGTGTAATAGACCTGATTCTTTTACAAAATCACATTGAGAAATGTTCGGGCTAGAAGTTGAAAGTATAAATACAGTCATGCTGCTTTGGCTTGCCTAAAGATGTTTCTGAGTTTTAATGTTATAACCAGAAAAAGAAAGGATATGCTCTGGGAAAAGGGGATAGTTGGCATAAATATAGAAGTGGGATTATCAAAAAGGAAAGATAAGACATCATTTTGGTGTTTGAAACATGGTTCCAATACAAGTCATGATAGTCCCGTGGACAAAGCTTTTCCAGTCTCAATGGCCACTATATCTCTACTTTGGACATGAATACATCTATCAAATTACATTGGGTGTGATAAGTACTTTCTTGGCTGGCTTGGCTGTATTATATAATTTTTATTAACTCAGATCAGGGGAAAAAAGGAAAACTTAGAGTGTGGTTATTGCAGAAACAAAAGTGAAAAGAATAAAGAACAGTTTGGCTAATTTTGCATTCACAATATAAATATGGGTTTCCATTAAGATATGTAAATTCTTATAAAAAAACTTTTCACAACTGGCAGTACAAATGGCAATTATTACAGCTATGAGTAATCTTTTATTTTGAGCTTTTGGGAGAATTGTTTTATTTCAATCTTTGTATCATGTTTTTATGTGAATAACCTGTGACTTTTGTGTTTCTTTGCCAACTGGACCTTCCCCCTGCAAGGTATTTTCCTAAGTGTGCTATGTTAATTTCTTTTTTTTTTTACAGCAACAGGTAAAAAAAGAAAAAATAATTGGTGTAGTGGCATAAATGAAAATATCTTGCAGAGGAAGGGCACGGTTGGCAAATAAAGGACATGCATTATTTGCATAAAAATATAGTATTCATTATTGTAGCTATACATTTAGCTAATTTATTGATATTATTTTTATTTTCATAAAGCTCTAATTTTCTAGATGATCCTTAGGGCTGTATGCACTAGAATGTATTTGAATTGCTTTAAAACCAGGGACTACTAAATTCAATACTTTATTTCTAGTTTAGATATACCTCTGTTTCCTCCTATTAACCAAAAGCCAAACCCTCTGCCATGGAGTCGATCCTGACTCATAGTGATCATATAAGACAGAGTAGAACTGCCCCACTGAGTTTATAAGAAGTGCCTGGCAGATTTGAACCACTCACCTTTTGATTAGCAGATGTAGCACTAAACCATTATGCCACCAAGATTTCCTTTCTCCTATTAGTCATTTAAAAAAAAAGTCACCTTGTGGTCCCAGTAAATATCTTCTTTTAAATTCCCATTTAATTTTCTGCTTGGATTCACACCAAGTTCTGTTTCATTGCTCACCCAGCCCCAGCTTTTTGTTCTCACCTATAGGTATAAAGCAGATTATTTTCTCTAAGGTATTATTTTGCATTTCTTTGAGTACATATCTGGTACAAGTTCTAAATTCTCTTTATCATTTGCACCATCTCCCCGCATCTAACTGAAAACATAGCCAAGCCAGCCAAGTGCCGTCGAGGGGTAAATGCTATTATATGGTGTGGCTCCTTCCTGACAACTGTATTGTTGCTTGTTGCCAGTTAGTTGATTGTATCTCATGGCAACCCCATGTGTGCAAAGTAGAACTGCTCCCTAGGATTTTGAAGGCCTTTCTTTAGAGTTACCTCTGTGTGGATTCGAACTACCAACCTTTTCAGCTAGTAATCAAGTGCTTAACTGTGCCACCCAGGAACTCCTGCAGTATCCCTAGTTTCATTTTATTTATCTAAGTTTAAAGCCCAACTCCGCTGAATGTACCCATAACTTGGATCCATACTTCCTCTCTCAATTCTTTAGTTACTGTGGCCCCTGGATTGAATAGAAAACTGAGTACCTCTTACAGACCTGCTCAGTGCTCCGCTCAGACCCACTTGAGTCCCTTTTATAGTTTCTATGTCTCCTTCAACTTTGATGTGCTTTTGCTTTAGAGAAACGTTTTGCCACATGAGTGGGTTTGTGTGCCCAGGAATTCCATAGTCAATGACTAATGTTTGAGGAAGTATGCCAAAGCCAAGTGCCATCGAGTCGGATCCGACTCATGGCGACCCTAGGGGCCAGGGTAGAACTGACTCCCAGAGTATATGAAACCTCAACTCCATTGTCTGTAGTCAGGAAATTTGGAGATACTACTTACAGTCCAAACATTCTCTGTTGGAATAAGCTCAAGCTACCTGAAACTATACATTTGTTTGGTTCTTCCTCTTTCCTATCCTGGGAGATTCTCCTGGGAACAAGTTCTTAATTAATCATTTTCACATGCATCCTTATCACGCAGTCTGCTTCTGAGGAAATCAAACCCAAGACAGTATCCTTGAAAAAGCACTTCATAGTAATACTCCAAGTAACTTGCCAATTTCTCCCTGTCTTCCACTTTAGGAACTGTTTTACTCATCTAGTGCTTCTTTAATAGAAATAACACAAGTCCATGGCTTTAACAAAGACCGATTTATTTTCTCACAGTCTAGGAGGCTATCAGTTCAAATTCAGGGCACCAGCTTTAAGGGAAGGTATTCTCTGTTTGCTCCGGGGGAAAGTCCTTATTACCTGGGCAAGTTAATTCTCTGAGCAGGAACCTCAGATCCAAAGCATGTGCTCTGTTCCAGGTGCTGTTTTCTTGGTCATATGAGGTCCCCAGCTCTCTGACTGCTTGCCTTTTATCTCTTGAAACATAAATGATGGTGCAAGTCATGCTCCAGGGATACTCCCTTTACAGAGAATCAGGGGAGTGACCTGCATGAGGGTGTTGCAATCCCACTCTAATCCTCTTCAACATAAAATTACAATCACAAAACGGAGGACAGCCACACATTACTGGGAATCATGGTCTAACCAACTCTATGTATATATATATGTATATATATATATATTAAAATTTTTTATTTAATATAACTGAGTGAAAATGTACATTCCTGTATAAATTTACATACCCACCTATATGCAGCTTCCACTGCTCTCCCTACCCGGTGACAGCACATTATTCCTCTCTGCTCCATACATGTCTCATTCTCCCAACAGTCTCTTTTTTCTCTCCTCTCCACCCACTCTCCTTCCTCCAGCCAGAGGTCAGCAGGATGACATCCTATAGATGTATAGAACCATAAAGTGCATCCAATATATGGTCACTGCATCGCCAAGTTCAATCCATTCCTGTCCGAAGCGTGGACCTTCGTTGTGATTTATGGTCAAGGGCAGCATCAGGGCGAGGGGGCATGCTCCCAGGGGAATCCCGAAACCACTGGACCATCAATTGAGGCCTTTTAGTGGGGATCTCAGGGTGCACCCCTTTTTATTTTTGTGTTGCCAGTGAGACTCAACTTAGCGAGCTCCATCGCGGCTATCACTGGTGGTGGCCAGGCACCATCCGGTTCTTCTGGTCCCAAGTTGATGTAGGCACCCACTGATGTGGGTATCTTTGTCTTCTGGGTTGTCTTTCCCCCATGTCATTTTGGTCCTCGGCGAGCATCTGTTCCTGCTGAGTTGGGACCATTTGCTGTGCCCTCGGATGGCAGCTTGGCAGCTTTTAAGAACCCAGACGCCACTCACCAACGTGGGGTGCAGAGAGCCCTCTTAGCAAAACGCTAGTTGTGCCAATTGGCCTCGCTTTCACCTAAGAGCATGGTCCCCCACCCCCTGCCCCAGCTACTCTATCCTTGCAGTATTGGGTTAAGATGGAAGGAGTACTCATGTTATGTTTCAGTCCACTTAATATTGTTCTTGTTTCTAATGTGTGCTATCACCGATTTCACCCACCCAGATACCTAGCAACTGTCTAATCTAAACCCTCCCCCTCCCTCCCTCCCTTCCCCCCTTGCAGCTGTCAAAGAGTCTTTTCTTCTATACACAAGTCTGTTTTTGAGATCTTATCATAGAGGTCTCATACAATATTTGTCCTGACTACTTTCACTCAACATAATGTCTTCCAGTTGAAACCAGGTCATGGGATGTTTCCTGAAGTCATCGTTGTTCTTTATCACTGCGTAGTGCTCCATTGAGTATATATACCATAGTTTACCTATCCATTCTTCTGTTGTTGGGCATCTGGGTTGATTCCATCTTTTTGCTACCGTGGACTGTGCTGCGATAAATATTCTGGTGCATGTGTCTGTTGGTGTGAAAGGCCTTGATTCTGTAGGATATATTCCAAGTAGTGGAATTACTGGGTCAAATGGTATATCTATATCCATTTTTTTAAGGAAGTGCCAGATTGCCTTCCAAAGAGGCTGGACCATTTTGCAACCCCACCAACAGTGTAGGAGGGTTCCACTTTCTCCACAGCCTCTCCAGTATTTGTTGTTTTGTGTTTTTTGGATCGTGGCCAACCTTGTTGGTCTACATATATTTTTTAGGGGACACAATTCAATCCATCACAAGACCTATGCTCTAAAACCAGGGAAAATTTGTACTCGAGAAAAGGAAGTAATAGGATTTTTCAGGGACTTTTTGCATTGGGAAAGCCTGGTAATGTAGTGGCTAAGTGCTATGTCTGCTAATCCAAATGTTGGCAGTTCAAATCTGCCAGGTGCTCCTTGTAAACTCTATGAGGTAGTTCTGTTATACCCTATAGGGTCACTAAGAGTCAGAATCAACTCATTGATACCAAGTTTGGTTTGGTTTTGAATTTTTTTGCCTTGATTCTGAAATATCCTACCTCCTATGACCCTGCAACACAAGTTTACTCTGCCTTTGAGTCTGGTAATTCTATAAAGGTCTAGTCATATTGAGTTATTTTCTAAATCTGCTTCATGGTAGAATCACAGTACTCTCAAAACATATCTTACATCCCTTTCATCAGTAATTGATTTTCTGGTTTATGAATAGTTTCAGAAAAAGAAGAAAAAGGTCAAGATCCCACATTGGCTATGTAACTTACGAAATACTGACTTTGATTGCATGGAAGCAAACGGATGTCTTTGAAATCATCCCCACAATAAGAAATAAAAAGAAAGTATAGCATCTTTGGAAGAATTACAAAGACAGTTCAAAGAACTGAAAGAAAAAAAAAATGAAGCAACTGAGGTATCTATCATGTCCTCATTCAACAACCCAGATTGACTAATGAAGGAGGTAGATGTATCTGAGAGAGTGACAGTGAGTTAACATAAATATACTCAATAAATGGCTGTTCCTTACAGGGTTACCTTAAGCTGGAGACAATCTGTGTAGCTCCTGACATCCTGTCACAGCTATCAATGAGAGAAAACAAAAATCAAACCACTTTGGAAATGAGCTAAAAAAACAGATGCTGTTTGCCATCACCTGAAAAGGACAGACATCTTGCCTCACAATTATGGAGTCTAAAAAAAAGTTTAACCTTGAATATTTCAATATCACACAGATTGACTTTATTAAGCCATCGTGCTGATAAAACACAAAGTTAATGGAAACTTCACATGCTTTGTAAGACATATGCTAACCAACGCATGCCTGACAGACAAATTTAATGAAAAAATATTTTGATATTTCTGTGAATCCAGTGGTCTGGACCTTGTTAAAGTATTCCCTCCAAAAATGGAGGATGGATTACACTTTCTACCATCTAAAATCAAAACAAAATGGTTGTCATTGAATCAATTCTGACTCACGAAGATTCCGAGTTATTACAGTAGAACTGCAGTTCATAAGACTTTCAGTAGCTGATTTTTCAGAGGTAGATTGCTGGGCCTTTCTTCCAAAGTGCCTCTGGGTAGACTTAAACACTGAACCTTTTGGTTAGCAGTGAGTACATTAACTCTTGCCACCACCAGAGATTCCTTCTACCATCAAGAATGGAACAATACATACGATCCTCCTTTGATTTTGAATTCAGCAACCTATGTGTGTACTATTCAATTTAAGCCAAGTGCCGTCGAGTCAGATACTGAGTTAATAAAAAGCGTGCTTTGAGTTAAATCTAGAAAATGTTCTCCAGCAAGTTTAGGATACACTTCAAGCAGATCTTTCATTTTGGGCATTATGTCAAAGCAGATTCAATATTGTTTAAAATATCCATGTTAGATATACGGAAACCATGGCAACATAAGAAAATTGCAACATAAGAGTACTAGGATATTCTGAAAAGGGTCTATCCTTTTCATGAAGTAGATCTAGATACAATTTCTTATTGTGATTGAATGAAAGTATGCAATCCAAGTTAAATTTTTATGCCTGCCTATCTGCAGCTCCCTATGTTCTCCTTGCCCAGTGACAGCACACTCCTCCTTTCCATGCTTATACATGTATATCGTCTTAATCTCATGTACCCTCCTCTCCACTCTCTCCTCTCCCTTCTAGTAAGATGCCAGTAGGACAGCATCCTATAGATGCATAGTGCACACATATGGTCACTTTGTGTCCCTGAGTCCAATCCATTTCTGTTTGAAGAGTTGACCTCAGTAATGAGATATGATCAGGGGCAGCAGCAGGTCTAGGGCACATGCTCCCAGGGGAACTCCTAGGCCTTTGGGCCACCAATTGAGGTCTCTACTGTAGTTCTTGAGGGGCATCTCTCTTTTCCTCGTATTACCACTGGGACTTGACATTGTGTGTCCCATAAACGCTGTCTTTGGTGGTGGCCGGGCACCATCTGCTTCTTCTGGCCACATGTTGATACACTCACCCGTTCACGTGGGTCCTCCTGTCTTCTAGGCCCTTTTTCCTTCATGTCTTTGTTGTCCTTGGTGATCCTATGTTCTGGTGATTTGAGACCATTTGGTGTACCTCAGACGGCAGCTTACTAGCTTTTAAGACCCCAGACACCACTCACCAATATGGGGTGGAGAGGACTTTCTTAGCAATAGGCTAGTTATGCCAATTGGCATTGATGTCCCCTGAGAGCATGGTCCCTGGACCCCCACCCCTACTACTGTATCCTTGCAATATTGGTTTAAGATTAGAAGAGCTTTCAGGTTATGTTCAAATCAAGTTAAGTTGATCTTCTTTCTAATGTGTGCTGTCACTGCTTTCACCCAACCAAATTTCTATCAACTGTCTAATCTATAATCAACCCTCTCCTTCCCTCCCTCTCCTCCCTTGCAGCCCTCAAAGAGTCTTTTCTACTGTACATGAGTCTGTTTTTAAGTCCTTATACAAGGAGACTCATACAATATTTGTCCTTGTGTCGCTGACTAATTTCACTTTACATAATGTCTTCCAGTTGAAACTAGGTTGTGAGATGCTTCCTAAAATTATCATTGTTCTTTATCATTGCATAGTGTTCCAATGAGTATATATACCTTAGTTTGTTTACCCATTCCTCTGTTGTTCGGCATCTGAGTTGATTCCATCTTCTTGCTATAGTGGACTGTGCTGCAATAAACATCTGTGTTCATATGACTGCCCTTGTTTCTGTAGGATATATTACAAGCAATAGGATTTCCAGCTTCTTAAGGAAGCACCAGATTGCTTTCCAAAGAAGTTGCACCATTTTGCAATCCTACCAGCACTGTTGGACAGTTTCAATTCTCCACAGCCTCTCCAGCATTTTTTTTTTTTTTTTTCTGGATCATAGCCAAACTTGTTGGGATGAGATGGTATCTCGTCATAGTTTGGATTTGGATTTCTTTAATAGCTAATGATTATGAACATTTCTTCATGTGTCTTTTGGCTGCCTGGACGTTCTCTTTAGTGAAGTGTCTGTCCATCTCTTTTGCCATTTAATTCAGTTATTTACCATTTTCTTGTGGATATTTTGCAGTACCGTGTAGATTATGGAGATCAGATGTCGATCAGACATATGGTGGCCTAAATATTTTTTCTCATTCCATAGGTGGCCTTTTAATTCTTTTGATAAAGTCTTTGGATGAGCAAAAGTGTTTGATTCTTAGTTCCCATTAATCTATTTTCTCTTCTGTTGATCGTGCTTTGTCAGATTTTGAAGTCTGTCTAAGATGTGTATTAAAACTTCCGTTGTTGACTTTACTTTTTCTTGCATGATCTTTGTCATTTTAGGTTTGATGTTTAGGTCTTCGATCCAATTTAAGTTGATTTTTGTGTAAGGTGTGTATATGGGTCTTGTTTCAATTTTTTGCAGATGGATATCCAATTTTACCAGCATTATTTGTTAGACTGTTTTTATCCCAGTTTACAATCTTAGGGCCTTTGTTGAATATCAAGTGTTCATAGGAGGATGATGGCATCTCTGGAGTCTCAACTCTGTTCCATCGGTCTATATGTCTGTTTTTGTACCAGTACCAGGCAGTTTTGACTACTATGACAGTGTAATAGGTTTTAAAGTGAGATAGTGAGAAGCCTCCAACTGTGTTCTTCTTCAGTGGTGCTTTGCTTATTTAGGGTTTCTTCCCTTTCCAAACAAAGTTGGTGATTTGTTTCTCCATCTCATTAAAAAATGTCCCTAAGCATTGTACCTAAGCATTGTATTAGGATTGCATTGTGTATAGATTGCCTTGGGTAAAATAAACATTTTCAAAATTTAAATCTTCCTATCCATGAGCAGCATAGGTTTTTCCATTTATGTAAGTCTCTCTTAGTTTCTTGCAGTAAGGCTTTGGTTCTCTTTCTATAGGTCTCTTATTTCTCTGGTTAGATTTATTCCTAGGTATTTTAACTTTTGGGGGGCTCTACTAAATGGTATTGATTTGGTGATTTCTTCTTTTATGATCTCGTTGTTGGTATAATAGAATCCTACTGATTTACTTATGTTTATCTTATCTCCTGATACTTTGCTGAACTCTTCTATTAGTTTTAGTAGTTTGCTTATGACTTCTATAGGATTCTCTGTGTATATAATCATATCATCTGCAAATTTTAGATTTTTACTTTTTCTTTGCTAATGCAGATGCCCTTTATTTCTTTGTCTTGTCTAATTGCTCTGGCCAGAACTTCTAGCACAATGTTGTAAAGAAGTGGTGAAAGTGGGCATCCTTGTCTAGTTCCCGTTCTTAAGGTGAATTGTTTCAGTCTCTCTCCATTCAGGATGATGTAGGCGGTTGACTTTGCATAGCTGCCCCTTTTGGGATTGAGGAATTTGCCTTCTATTCTTATTGTTCTGAGAGTTTTTAGCATGAATGTGTGTGGGACTTTGTCAAATGCCCTTTCTGCATCAATTGACAAAATCTGGTGATTCTTATCTTTTGTGTTATTTATGTGATGGATCACATTATTTGTTTTTATGATGTTGAACCAGCCTTGCATCCCTAGTATGAATCATACTTGGTCATGATGAATTATTTGTTTGATATATTGTTAAATTCTTTTGGCAAGGATTTTGTTGAAGATTTTTGCATCTAGGTTAATGAGTGATATTGGTCTGTAATTTTCTTTTTTTGTAGGATCTTTCCTTGGCTTTGGTATCAGGGTTATTATGCTGGTTTCATAGAACGAATGTGGGGGTATTGCATCTCTTTCTATGCTGTGAAATAGTCTCAGTGTTACTGGAGTTAATTCTTCTCTAAAAGTTTGGCAGAATTCTGCAGTGAAGCCATCTGGGCCAGGTCTTTTTTTGGTTGGTAGTTTTTTGATGACTTTTTCAATGTCTTCGAAGGCACTTGGCTGGCTGGCTCCTTTGTGATGGGTTTATTAAGTTGTTCTACTTCTCCTTGTGATAATTTTGGTAGGTGATTTGAATCTAGGAATTTGCCCATTTCCTCCAGGCTTTCAAGTCTGTTAGAGTACAATCTTTCATAGTATTCTGTTATGATACTTTTGATTTCTGATGGATCTGTTGTGACATCTCTCATCTTATTTCTTATTTGGGTTATTCATCTCCTCTCCTGTTTTTCTTTTGTAAGTTTAGACAATGATTTATAAATTTTGTTGATCTTTTCAAAAGTCCAGCTTTTAGTTTAATCAGTTTCTTCAATTGTTCTTCTATTCTCTAGTTCATTTAGGTCTGCCCTAAGTTTATGATCTGTTTTTTTTCTTGTGACTGAGGGGTTCATCTGTTGTTCTTTCTACTTATTCAAGCTGTAGGGTTAATTCTTTGGTTTTGGTCCTTTTTTTCCTTCCAAATGTGTGCATTCTTAGAGACAAACTGACCTCTGAGCACTGCTTTGGCTGGATCCCATAGGTTCTAGTAGGATGTGTTCTCACTATCATTTAATTTCATAAATTTCTTTATCTTGTCCTTGATTTCTCCTATAACACATGGGTTTTTCAGCAAGGCATTGTTCAGTTCCATGAGTTCCAGTTTCTATCTATGTTTTCTCTGCTGTTGATTTTGACTTTTATGGCTTCATGGTCTGAGAAGATGCTTTGCGATAATTCAGTGGTTTGGAATTTGTGGAGATTTGCTTTATGTCCTAACACGTGTTCTATTCTGGAAGGTATCTGAGATTGGTGCTGCCACAACTGCTCTTCTTTGTTCATTGTTAGGTTGATATATATTCTTCCATCCTTTCATTTTCAGTTTGTTCATATCTTTAATCTGAGGTGTGTTTCTTGTAAGCAACTTACAGATGAGTTATGTCTTTTGATACAAGATGTCACTCGTTGTGTCTTTACTGAAGCACTCAGTCTGTTTGCATTCAGCGTAATTATTGATAGGTCCTTGAATACTCTGGGGGTCAGTTCTACCCTGGCCCCTAGGGTCACCATGAGTTGGATCCAACTCGACGGCACTTGGCTGGCATGTGTTTAGTGCTGCCATTTTGGTGTATTTATTTTTGTGTTGGTGCTTTCTCTGTTGCTCTTATTATCCTGTTTTGGGTTGTTCTTCTTGATGGATGATCTTCATCATTTTCAGTGTTGGTTTTGTTTTTATTGAGACTCCTGTGTTACATTTCTTGTTTTGACATGTTGCATCTTTGATGTGCTTTGCAGCTACCTCTATGATCCCCTTAATATTCTAAGTTTAAACCCAATTTTAACTTCCACGTATCATATCGACTTCTCCATCTGAAAGTAGTATAACTACTGTAGTATATCCATCTTTTTAATGTGATTCTTTTAGTCAGCTAATGCTGTTCTAACAGAAATACCAGAGTGGATGGCTTTAACAAAGGAAAGTTTATTCTTACACAGTCTGGTAGGCTACAAGTCCAAATTCAGGATGTCCACTCCAGTGGAAGGCTTTCCCCCTTGTCGGCTCTGGAGGAAAGTCCAGTATTCCACCAGTCTTTGTCCAGGGAGCATTCTTGGTGCAGAAACCTCAGGGGTGAAGGATATACTCTTCTCCCAGTGCTGCTTTCTTGATGGTGTGAGGTTCCCAATTCTCTGCTTGCTTCCTTTTCCTTTTATCTCTAGTAAGATGAAAGGATTAAGGGTGGGGCAAACCATACTCCAGGGAAACTCCCTTTACAGTGGTGCAGGGAGGTGATCCTATGAAGGGATTTACAGTCCTACCCTGATCCTTTAACATACAGCATAGGAAAATCACAAAATGGAAGACAATCATAAAATACTGAGAATCATGGCTCAGCCACATGGCTACACATATTTTGGGGGGATGCAATTCAACTCATGACAGTGATGGTGTCTTAGTTTTCATGATATAATCACTTGTTCCCTTCTTTTAATATTATAGCTTTGATTGAGTTTTGTGCCTTCTCTAACTGAGTAGGTTTCTGGATGCTGTGTTCTGCATCTCCTTAAATATACACTGAATGGTTTTGTTTTTCTAAGCCAAGAGCTTCTTTTAGTATTTCTTGTAGTTTTGTTTTGGTTTTTACAAAGTCTCTAAGCTTCTGTTTATCTGCTAATGTCTTAATTTCATCTTCATATTTGAAAGACAGTTTTGCAGGATATATAATTCTTGATTGGAAATTTTCTTCCTTCAGTGCTTTGAATGTGTCATCCCACTGACTCCATGCCAGCATTGTTTCTGCCAAGAAGTCAGGTGAAAGCCTACAGGGCTTCCCTCTGAATGTTAGCTTTGCTTTGAATCTCACTGCCCTTAAGAGTTTCTGCTTATGTTTCATTTTGTTAAGCTTGATTATAACATGTCTTGGTGTCTTTCTTTTAGGATCTAATTTCTGTGGTGTTTGATACACATCTTGGATATCTGTGTTCTCTTTCATAATTTCAGGGAACTTCTCTGTCAGCAACTGAACAACTATACTGTCTGTGTTTTCAGCTTTCCCTTGCTGTTCAGAAACTCCAATTAATCATATATTATTTCTCTTGATACAGTCCCACTTGCTTCTTAATGCTTCTTTATTTTTCTTTTTTCTTTTTTTCTGATTTCTCCTCACAATCTGCCAGTTGCTGTGTCTTCAAGGTCACTAACTCTGATTTTCCATTTGTCAATTCTGCTCTTTTGGCTTTGAATTGAATTGTTTAATTCTGTAATTTTGTTACTGATCTGTCAGATTTCAGAACATTGATGTTCCATCTGTTTGAATAGCTTGCTTCATTTTTCATTTTGCTGTGCTGCATTTTGTTTTATCTCTAGGAAGGCTATCTATATAGTTCTTTTTACTCGACCTCTAATAGTTTCAGAAAGCCTTCTTCATCTGGGAAATTTTTTGATCCTCTATTTTGGGAGTTCTGGAGCCATAGTTGGTTGTTTCTTTAAATGCTTTGCAGTGGTCTGTTGCTTTGGGGACTTCTAGAGGCTGGTTAGTTTCTTTGATGTTGGCTCAACAGGAGTGGAAGTGTAGTTCAGAGAAGAGAGTTGATTACCAGTCTCCTCTGTGTACTCTTGTGACTGACCACAGTGGACTCTTTGAGGTGGCAAGTTCTGCCTCCCAGCTAGCAAAGATGCCACTCTACTTGCAGAGTGACTGGGGGGCCATCAACTGACCCTATGATGTGGGTCAGTAAAGGCTGGAAGAGATGCTGTTGAGCTGCATAACAGTTATTTCTCCAGGCAGTCTTATTTTAAAAAGCTGAAAGCTATCTGACAGCTTCCAAAATCAAACAGGCCATCAGGTGTGGCAGGCCCCTCCTTCTGGCTGACAATGGAGGCACCTTTTTGGCTGTCCCCAGATGCCATGATGTAGTTCAAAGTAGGGAGGGGCCTCTGCACTGTTGCCATCACCTGCCAGGCAGTACTCGTAAGGCAACACTGTGCTAAACACAGCCTTTCTGTTGGAAAAGTGCTTCCTAGACTGGCACTGCCTTCTAGCCTGTGAGTTAGCCTCTGCTGAGGCCTCTGGTTGGGTAACTCCCCCTCCCAGCTGAACAAGATGGTGTCCTGGTTTAGGTACCCCGCCTGCCATGAAGCAGTCAAATCTATGGCAGAGTTTCAAAAAGAGAGGGAGGAGGTCCTGTGGTGCCTTTTCTCTGCCCCCAGGCTCTCAAAACATGGCTGTTCCACACAGTGTTTCTCCGCTGCAGCACATGCTGTTCACTTTAGCACTGCAGCTCAGTGTAGTTGTTAGCTCATGCCCATCCCATGCCTACTGGCCAACAAAAAGAAAAAATAAGTTTAAAACTCCAGTACCTTCAGTTCATGTGAGCTGGCCATTCAGCAAGAGTAGGTCTCAGCAAGAAAGAGGAAGTTTCCTGTTTAGTGGCGTGTAGTTCAAACTGACAGGCCTATGCCATGTCCTAGGGCCCACTGGGTGTCCAGAAAGCTCCTTTCAGTTATCAATACAGGCCTTAGTTTTCAGATGGAATTAAGGAGACATGTGTCTAGTCCCCCAGCTTCCAGTTTTTTAAAAAAGAAATGAAATAATAGTAGAGTCTCAGCCCCTGACCATGGGAAAGCAGGCAATCATACAAACTGAGCTCTCTGATAGAAATGAAATGTTTCTGATTTACTACACCAAAGTCACTTATTAACAGGAGTACTTGACATCAAGTAAAATGAACAGAATGCTTGGAATTCTGGGTATGCCTACTTCTACCACATGGCCAGCCCCCTCCCTGCACCTGTATTTGTCGTCCATAATCAATGAGGTGAGGACAATATTTAAGACTAGATTACAAATGATTCTGCATGATATACTAAGCCATGCCAGAAACTGATGATCTTGTCACTTTGCTTGAAAAGAAAGATGGTCTGAGGCAAGCCTAAATAGCAATTTATGAGCAGAAGCTAACTGCGTATGATTTAATTGGATGATTAGGAACTTGAAAGGGATAAGACTGCACTGTCTTGCATGATGCAATGGAAGATTGCAATTGGTAGGTTACATATGGTGCTGGTTGTCACTAGCCAGCATTCATAATGTAAGTAATAAACAGGAAGAAGTGGAGATGGTGAGTTTCAGAATTAAACCTAATAACTCCTTCAAATTTACTTTAGATCTTCATGGTTCTCAGCTCTCATTTTCAAGGAAGAAGGGTGACTTTTCCCAGTGAAGTGAATTCTAATAGGGAGAGAACCCTGTTTTCCAAGACAAAAGCCATCACATCCAATGTTTTTTCTCTTACCCTTGTAGGCAGCTGTGAGACAAGCACATACCTTAGTCTTGGCAATTAGGGTGGCTTGATGGGACATTTTTTAAGCTTGAAGAATTAACAAAAAGGTCACAGGTATTTAAGATTCATGAGCAGTGTCATGAATCCAGTGGTGTGATGGATATTTATCCAGTAATGTGATATAGCAGAGGCTTCCTAACCAGACTTTGCATGTGTTTTCCATTTGACTGAATAGACAATTGCATATTTCCTTATAGTTTGATCCATTTTGTAAGTCCAATTCTTCATCCATCCCCTCAGCTCTGTGAACTTGGTAATCATCTAATAGTTATTTGTCTGCTTTTCGTTGATAGCTCACCTGTATTTCTTATGATGTAAATCCTTACTGGTATAGCAAGTAGCTAATAATCTACAGACTGATTTTTGTCTCAGAATTAAAGAGAATGAAGCTGACATTGTAAGAATCCTTGAATTTTTACATTTATTTGTAAAAAATTTAATGCATAAAAATATATGTTTTGAAAAAGCAAGAAAAATAAACCCACTGCCATCGAGTTGGTTCTGACTTATGCTGATCCTATAGGACAGAGTAGAACTTCTCCGTAGGATTGCCAAGGAATGGCTGGTGGATTTGAACTGTCAGCCTTTTGGTTAGCAGCCAAGTTTCTCTGACAAATGAATTAAATCATTCCAGTCATTCATTAATGGTATCTCCATAGAAAATGACTTGACAATTTTTATAAAGGAAATGCCATGGCTAAAAATCATACTATATTTTGTTCCAAAAAATCTATTTTTAATTTATAAAATGAGAATATACTTAACATGTGCATATTATACAAGCCAATGTTTGTACATATCTGCATTTGAATGTATTTTAATATAGTAAATATGATAATTAAGAAATTAATGGATGTTATCAGTCTAAATTCTGTATGAAAGTGATCTTTAAAACTGCCCCCCAAAAGATTACATTTAAGGAATTCCAATCTTAGTAATTTATTATTAGCCTATTTATATATTGGTGTCCCTGGTGAACAGTGGTTAAGAGTTCAGGCTGCTAACCAAAAGATCAGCTGTTTAAATTCACCAGCCACTCCTTGGAAGTTCTATGGGCAATTCTACTCTGTCCTTTAAGGTTGCTATCTTAATCATCTAGTGCTGTTTTAACATAAATATCACAGGTTGATGGCTTTAATAAGAGAAATTTTATTTTGTCACAGTCTGGTAGGCCAAAAGTCCAAATTCAGGGTGTCAGCTCCAGGTAAAGTCTTTCTCTGTTGGCTGTGGAAGAAGGCCCTTGTCATCAATCTTCCTCTGAATTGGGAGCTTCTGAAGCACAGGGACCCCTGGTCCTTTCCGAAGGATGCACGTAGCTCCTGGCACTGCTTCTTCGTGGTAAGAGGTCCCCCAATCTCTGCTTGGTTCCCTTTCCTTTATATTCCAAAATATTGCCTCAAGACACAGTGCAATCTTACACATTGAGTCCTGCTCCACTAACACAACTGCTGCTTATCCTCTCTTATTAACATCACAGAGGCAAGTTTTACAATATACAGGAACATTACACAATACCAGGAATCACTGACCAGCCAAATGGCTACACACATTTTGGGGGGGACATGATGCAATCTATAACAATTACTATGAGTTAGAATTGATTTATGGGCAGTGTGTTTGTTTATACATTAGAAAGATTTGGAAATGTCCTCTGTGGATCTGACTTGATGGCTCTTGGCTGGCTCTGTGCAGCTGGTAGTATGTAACTTGTGCTTCTGGAAAAAATACAATAAAAGCATCCAGACACCTCACTTTTGCAAAATATTCAGCATGCATGTGCTTGTTTAAATCATCAAGAAGTAAGCCAATAAAAAAACAAATATTAGAGTAATTTATTCTAACACAAATAACTTCTGTTCGATTATTGAGTTTTAGGAGGGAAAAAAACAAAACAATGTTTTGGATGAATAGTACCACTAATTGTTTTGAATCTTAAATCGCTTTGGTCATCTTTTACATTGTTGCCTAATGTTTAATAACTGAATAAAATCATTTATAATAGTGTTTCAATAGCAGTTACTTTTCTTTTCAAGGTTGATTTAAGAAATGATTTTTTTTTCTTTTGTACTACAGTGACTAAATACGATGATTAAAAAGCTGGTTGAGTAAGGATATATATCAGTCAAATAAAAATAAACAAGCAAGAAAACAACCCACTGCCTTTAAGTTGGTTCCAACTCAAAGCAATCCCATAGGGTTTCCAAGAGTATAAATCTCTATAAAAATAGACTGCCACAACTTTCTCCCACAGAGTGGCTGGCAGAAGCCACTAATAGTTTCGGACTGCAGTCGATCACTGTACGCTCTGCACTACCAGGGCTCCTACAATAAGTCCAAGAAAATCTATTTAGAAATATCAATTACAACAAATACAGTCCCTGTCTTTTCAAAATGTAAAGAGATAAAGCCAAGCATTTAACAAAAACCACAAAACACCTCCATCAGAAAATTCTCTGCTAAAGAAATATGTATTTCTTTATAACATTGCTAAGAAATATCTCTTGTGAATTCCAAACTGATGAAAATAAATCTTTTCCTAATTTTACAGTCAATATAATTTTAGTTATAAGAAATGCAACAAAAGCTTGTAGGAAAAAGAAACAAGTGTGGTCTTGAAGTCTTACCAATCATCTTACCCTTGCAATATAAAAAATTTAAAGATGTGTTAGAATAAAATATTCCTTGAATGTATTCTATGTATATGTATATAAATGTATGCCTACTTCTCACTTATCTAGTGTCTCATTATTTGACATTTTGCACTTACAACAGTAGTAAAAAGTCTACTATCCGACTATCTTGCACATTAATGGTATACATCTGGCAATAATAAATGCCAAGCTGCAAGGTGACAATAACACTTACTGTGATGGTTAAGGTTATGTGTCAACTTGATTGGGCCATGATTCTCAGTGGTTTGACAATAATGTAATTTGGCAGTCATGTAATGATGCAGTCATCCTCCATTTTCACATAACATGTATTTTTATACAATGACCTGGTCTTGGGAAACTAACCATGTCAATAAATGATCTAGGGAAACTAATCATGTCATAAGTGGAGGAGCTCTGGTAGCACAATGGTTAAAGTGATCAATTGCTAACTGAAAGTTTGGCAGTTTGAAACCACCAGTGAGGCCACAGGAGAAAGACATGACAGTCTGCTTTCATAGAGATTTATAGCCTGGAAATCTTATGAGTCAGAATTGGCTTGATGGCAGTGGGTTTATATATATATATGTATGTATATGATGTATGTATATAAATATCAAAAGGCTAGCTGTTAAAATCAGTATATATACCTAAATTTTTTTTATACCTTTTGTTTTGAAAAGTGAAAATTATGCTATACTTTGAACCAAAGAGTTTTAAATCAAATTTGGTTTATTAATGTGAGATATAAAAAGCATTTAACTCTTATCTATTTTAACTATATAGTTATCTCTTCATCCACAGAAACCTTATTGGGAATTCTATGTATTAACAGAACAATTATTGGATATATGTGTTGTTAAACAAATATAGTTCATAGGACAAAACAAAAGCTAAGAATTAAAGAACACAAATTTTATCAATTTCAAATAATCAATTTTTTTCTCTCAAGTTTCATAGGTTTGGTATATCCTTATATGGAAACAGAATCATCATTTTATTCAAAGATAGTAATGTTTAAGGATATAAAACCAAAAAACAAACAAACAAAAAAAATCAAAAAAACAAACCCAGTGCTATCAAGTCAGTTTCGACTCATAGTGACTCTATAGGGCAGAGTAGGACTGCTCTGTATAGTTTCCAAGGAGCACCTGGTAGATTCGAACTGCCAACTTTTTGGTTAGCAGACAAAGCACTTAAGCACTATGCCACCAGGGTTTCCCACTTAAGGATATATATGCATATAAATGGAAACCTTGGTGGTGAGTGGTTAAGAGCTACAGCTGCTAACCAAAAGGTTGGCATTTTCTATAAGACAGGTGCTCCTTGGAAACTCTATGGGGAAGTTCTACTCTGCCCTATAGGGTCACTGTGAGTCTGACTGTACCGGACAGCAATGGGTTTACGTGTATCAATGTACTGTTTTATTTTTTATTACAAATATATAAGTAGAAGGATATGTATATGTGTATGTACTAATATATATATATATATATATATATGGAGCACACTAGCCCTCTTCTGTCAAGGTGATTCTGATTCATAATGACCCTATTGGTCAGAGTAGAACTGCCCCATCGAGTTTCCAAGGAGCACCTGGTGGATTTGAACAGCTGACTATTTGGTTATCAGATGTAGTGCTTAACCACTATGGCACCAGTTGTTACCAAAAATTAGCAGTTTGAACTCTCCAGCCACTCCTTGTAAAACTTATGGGGAAGTTCTACTCTGTTCTATAGGGTCAATATGTCAGAAACAATTAATGGTAATGGATTTGGTTTGATTTTGGTACTATTATATATATAATGTATACAATGTATACAATGTATACAATGTATATAATGCATATACATTATATATATAACGTACATAATGTATATATTATATGTATATAATATATTATATACATATACATGTATATATTATATACATATAATATATTATATGTATATAATATATTATAATGTATATATATACATAATGTGTATATATATAATGTACATGTGCATATTGAAATTCTGTTAATCTGTCTCTCTCACACACACATGCATAAATAGACACAGAAAAACATACTGAACAAAGACTGCTTCTGCTCATACAGGACAAACAATTAAGGAGGCCAAAACAATATATATATCATCCTGATTCTGAAGTATATGGTTTTCATCCAATTATGAAATTCCATTTTCTTTTCATATGCACCTGCTTCTGTTTAATATTATACAAATTATTCATCTAGACTCTCCATTTCTAGAATTGAACTTCATACTTTACTGAAGATGACCATCTGTTGAATGAATAACTAGTGGACCAATTTTTCCACTAGAAAACAACAAGAGGGACATATGATCCTGAGATAATGCTCTTGACTACACATATGCATTTTTTTCATTGAAAATTTGGAGTTTTCTTTCAAAAATATGCTAGAAAAAATTAAGTAGGCCTTTCTTTTCCACAATTTCAGGGGTTTCATGGTGGTTCTTTAGGTAAAGATAGATTTAGAATGATTAAAAGTTTCAGACAAATCACTCAAGCACCCATATGTGTGTGTGTGTGCATGCGTGGGCGTGCACACTTTACATTTTCTTATTTCAAAGTACTCTCAAGTACAGAATTTAAAATTTGTGTAATTCGATTTTTGGTGCTTGTCCTCTGAGTCTGGAAACATGTTGGAAAGAACCAGAGTATGAGACTATGTTTTCCATTGTTTGCTACTTTTAACACAGTATTATATAAAAGATATCAGTTCACTCCAAAATCAGTCTTCAAGCCAAGCCAAGTGCCGCTGAGTCGGATCCGACTCGCCATGAGTCTTCAAGCTGACATAAAAAAAGATAGACAAGTCACAGATATGAAAAACCTGTGTTTTCTTGTATACGGTGCAAGCCAAGCCAGCCAAGCATCATCAAGTTGGATCTGACTCATGGTCGCCATGAATATATGGTGCAAACATATCATAAACCCAGTATGTTTCTCAGAAAACCATCCAATGTTTGGTCTGTAGAATTGACCTAGATTGACATGGCCTGACAATCTCTACCTCAAGGAGCAAACACTGTCAAGTCCATTGTAGACACAGCCGTGGAGCTAATGATAAATGAATTTTCTTGCAGAGACCAAAACCAGAATCTAATCAAAGACTTTCCCATGGCAAGAATTCTTCATAATACCTGTCTGACACACTGTTACTGTGCTGTGTACCAGTGACTTTTGTGTATTCCCCATTATTCTCTTTGTTTTCTAGGTCTCCAAACACAGGAAATCACATTCACATCTGGTAGAAGGGATTGTGCATTCTCCATACCTTCACTTTGATATAGCTGCAGTGACCAACTTGGACTTACCTCTCTTTTTTGGGATGGACAGTAGAAGGGTTATAATTATAGGGAGAAGATTTCAAAGGGATATTTATTTAACAACAAAAACAGTTATGTATGACAAAGGCTGCTAATTATTTGTAAAAATCAATGTTTTTTTTTTTTTCCAGAAACACTGGTGGCATAGTGGTTACAAGCTATGGTTGCTAACCAAAAGGTCAACAGTTCAAATTCACCAAGCTGTCCCTGGAAACCCTATGGGGCAGTTCTACTTTATCTTTAGGGTTGCAAAAGTTGGAATCAACTGAAAGCAGTGGGTTGTTTTTGGTCTCTTCTTCCAGTAGACAGCACTAACCTATATTTTTGAGCATCCCTTGAAATTAGTCTTGTTAGTCGTAGTGTGCTGAGGAAAAACAAAAACAAGAATGAAGCTGCAATGGAGCAATCAGGAGCTCAGTAGTAAAAAACTACATGGTAGGTTAGTAAAATCCAGATTATGTAGGCCTTTATAGGCTGTGTTATTGATGGGATATTTTTAGATGATTTTGGTCAGATGAATAATGCGCTTTTATTGATATGTTTTTAAAATAATGCTGCTTTCTGTATGGCACACTAGTATAGCAAATATGGTTGTCACAAGACAACTACACATGTCAATGACAGAGCCTTGCAAACAATGTACGACATATTTACTAGTAAAGGATACGAAGAATGTCTTTTTATATGGTTAGAAAAGTGGTAGAGAATGCAGCCTGCTGTCAGACAAAGATAGAGTTGTATCTACCCAGAATTCCACAAGAGGACATTTAGTTGCAAACAATGTTGCCTTTTGGAGTGAGGTTTTTGCAAAGCCTGACAAATTTGTTTCCACCACTTTAGTGGGATAAATCAAAAGACATATTGCATTGGGCAAATGGGCTGCGAAAGACCTCGTTCAAGTGTTGAAAAGCAAAGTTGTAACCGTGAGGACTAAGGTGTATCTGATGCAAGCCATGGTGTTTTCAGTCACTTCATGTGCATGTAAAATCTGGACAGTAAATAAGGAATACAGAAGAAGAACTGACCCTTGGTGAAGTATAGGGTCAATTAAAGGAAGCCCCTCAAAGAGGTTGATTGATTGACACAGTGAATGCAACAATGGGCTCAAGCATAGCAATAGTTGGGAGGATGAGTCAGGACTGGGTAGTGCTTCATTCTGTTGTGCTTACATCTCTATGAGTCAGAACGGACTGAATAGCACCTAACAACAACAGTGGGATATTTTAAGCATAGTCTACTGATAACCTTAAGATTGGTGATTCAGATCTATCCAGCAGTACCACGGAAGAAAAAAATGGTGATATTTTTATATAGAGATTACAAGCAATAAAAAGTTATGGGGTAAGTTTGCTTTGTAACATGTGGAATTGCCATGAGTCAGAATTAACTCCAGGATGGCAATTAACAAGTGAGATATTTACCCTCCTGCCCTACTCCCCTCCAGCCTGACTAATGGAAACTCTCTTTTTGTGTCAAGCTATTAAATTGTGCAAGTAATGAAGACAAATTTTACCTAGTAACCACTACAAATCACCACCATAGCAAACTTTGTATCAGTAGTCATTTACAACATATGCATGTTTTAGTTGGATTAAGGTGAGTTCTATTCTTGCAAATATCAAGGATGAAAGTAGACAGATGAGAAAAATTGATGCCATAGACAGCACTTGGCTGGCTAGCAAGGTTGGCATCTCAGCTGTCATCTTAGTTATGTACCGCTACTATAACAGAAATACCACAAGTAGAGGGCTTTAACAAACAGAAGTTTATTCTTAGGGTGGAGTCAAGATGGCGGACTAGAAACATGTCTCCTTAATTCTCTCTGAAAACTAAGGCCTGGATTGCTAATTAAATGGAGCTTTCTGGACATCCAGTGAGCCCAAGGACACAGCATAGGGCTGTCAGTTTCAACTACATGTCACTGAATGGGAAGCTGCTTGTCTTTGGCTAAACCCTGCTCTAGTTGAATCAGCCAGGTAGCATGGACTGAAGGTAACTGGCATTTTTAACTTTTTTTTCTTTTTTTTCGACTGGCAGGCAGGTGAGCAGCTAAAAAAAAGCAGCTACCCAGACTTGTAGCACTAAAGTGATCAGCAGGTGGAACAGCCACATTTTGAGAGCCCAGCTCTGGACTCAGAGCACCACAGCCCCTCCACTCTCTCTTTTCAGATCTTCACCATTGATTATGCTGTTTCTTGGGGGTGGAACAGCTTGGCCAGGATGCCATCTTGCTTGACTGGGAGCCAGAAATAATCAGAGGCCTCAGCAGGAGCTAATTCCCGGGCTAAGAGGAAGTCTCAGCCCAAGGAGCACTTTTCCAGTGGAAAAGCTGTATTTAGCACAAGGTAGCCTTACATGTGGGGCCTGACAAGGGATGTCAGCAGGGCAGTAGCTTGTCCCTTGAACTATATCACAGTGTCTATGGACAGCTGATCAAGTGTTTCTTTTCTCAGCTGCAAGGAGTGGCTTCCCACACCTGCTGGCCTGACTGATTATGGAAGAGTTCAGATAGCTTTTACCTTTTAAAATAAGACTACCTAGAGAAATAACTGTGGTGCAGCCTGATGGCATTCTTCCAGCCTTTATTGACCCACATCATAGGATTATCTGATGACTTCCCTGTGACTCTGTAAGTAGGGCTGTGTCTTTGCCAGCAAGGAAGCAGAACCTACTACCCCGAAGATTCCACTGGGCCCACTCACCAGAGTACACAGAGGTGGCTGGTGATCAACTTCCATCTCAGAACTGTGCCTCAACTACTGTTAAGGCAAGACCACAGAAACTAAACAGCCTGTAGATGTCCAGGAAGCAACAGACCCTAATGAAGCATTTCAGAAAACATTCATCCATGGCTCCAGAAAACTCCCCAAATGAAGAATCAAAGAACTTCCCAGATGAAGAAGCCTTTCTGAAACTATTATAGGTTGAGTATAAGAGAATTATATCTAGAGCCTTCCTAGATATTATATAAAATACGGCAGAGCAAAATGAAAAATTAAGCAAGCTATTTGAACTGGTGGAACATTAGCATTCTGAAATGTGACAGATCAATAACAAAATTACAGAATTAGACAATTCAGTTCAAAGCCACGAGAAAAGAACTGAACAACTGGAAACTAGAATTTCTGACCTTGAACACAGAGCTACTGACACCAGCATTTATGAGGAGAAATCAGAGAAAAGAAAAAGAAAAATGATGCATTAAGAAATATGTTGGAATCTATCAAGAGGAACGATCTACTATTACTTGGAGTTCCTGAACAGGGAGTGGTACCTGAAAACACAGAGTATTGTTGCTCAGTTGATGACAGAAAACCTCCCTGAAACCATGAAAGAATAGAACATAGATGTCCAAGATGTGTATTGAATGCCACATAAAATTGACCACACAAGAAAGACACCAGCCAAAGCTAAGTGCCATTGACAAGACATATCATAATCAAGCTTAACAAAATGAAACATAGCAGAAACTCTTAAACGCAACAAGACTCAAACCAAAGATAACATTCAGAGGGACACCCTGTAGGCTTTCATCTGACTTCTAGGCAGAAATGATGTTGGGAAGGAGATAGTGGGATGATACATTCAAAACCTTGAAGGAGGAAAACTTCCAATCAAGAATTATATGTCCTGCAAAATTGTTTTTCAAATACGAAGATGAAATTAAGACATTTGCACATAAACAGAAGCTTACAGACTTTGTAAAAACCAAGCCAAAGCTACAAGAAATATTGAACGAAGCTCTTGGCTTAGATAAAAAACAAAAACAAAAACATTAAGTCTGTATTTAAGGAGGCAATCCAAGACACAACATACAGAAACCTACTCAGTTATGGAAGGCACAAAACTCAATCAAAGCCATAATATTTAAAGAAGGGATCCAGTGATCATATTATAAAAACTAACATACCATCACATTAAAAAGAGGGATAAACCACAGTAGTTATAGTACTCCCAGATGGTGAGGAAGGTAAGGATATATGTAGAAGTTAAAAATTGGGCTTAAACTTAGATTATTAAGGGGGGTCATACAAGTAGCTGCAAAGCACACTAAAGATGTAGCATATCAAAACAAGAAATGTAACACAAGAGTCTCAACAAACACAAAACCAACACTGAAAAAGATGAAAAATCAAACCATAAAGAATGATCCAGAACAGAAAACTAAGAGCAACAGAGAAAGCACCAACACAAAAATAAATACATGAAAATGACAGCACTAAACATATGCCTATCAATAATTACAATGGGTGAAAACGGACTGAACACTCCAGTAGAGACACAACGAGTGACATCTTGGATCAAAAGATGCAACCCGTCTATATGTTGCTTACAATAAACACACCTTAGACTTAAAGATACAAACTGAAAATTAAAGGATGAAATAATATATACCAAGCTAACAATAGACAAAGATGAGCAGGTGTGGCAATACTAATCTCAGATGAAACAGATTTTAATGTAAAATCCACCATCATGGACAAGGATGGTCACTACTTACTGCTGAAAGGTTGACTACACAAGCAGGACTTAACAATATTAAATATTTATTCATCCAATACTAGAGCATCTAAATCCATCGAAGAAACACTGACTGCATTGAAAAATGAGATAGATCACTCCACAATAATAGTGGGAGACTTCAACACTCCAATTTCAGTATTGGACAGATCTTCTAGAAAAAAGCTCAGTAAAGACACAGAGGATCTTATTGACACAATTAACCAACTAGACCTCGTTAATGTACACTGAACTTTTTATCCATCAATAGATAAGTACACCTTCTTCTCCAATGCACATGGAACATTTCCCAGAATACACCATGTGTTAGGACATAAAGCAAATCTCCACAAAATCCAAGCCATTAAATTACTGCAAAGCATCTTCTCAGACCATAAAGCCATAAAAGATGAAAACAATAGCAGAAAAAACTTAGACAGAAATCAGAACTCATGGAAACTGAACAACACCTTGCTGAAAAACTCATGAGTTATAGAAGAAATCAAGGATGAAATAAAGAAATTTATGGATTCAAATGAGAACTTCCTACCAGAAGTTACGGGATACAGCCAAAGCAGTGCTCAGAGGTCAGTTTATCTCTATAAATGCATGTACCCAGAAGGAAGAAAGGACCCGAATCAAAGAATTAGCCCCATAGCTTGAACAAGTAGAAAGAGAGCAAAAGATGAACCGCTCAGGCACCAGAAGAACACCGATCACAAAGATTAGAGCAGAACTAAATGAATCAGAGAATAGAAGAACAATTGAAAAAATTGAAAAGACCAAAAGCTGGTTTTTTGAAAAGATTAATAAAATTGACAAACCATTGGCTAAACTTACTACAGAAAAACAGAAGAGGAAACAAATAACTCGAATAAGAAATGCGATGGGAGATGTCATAACAGATCCAACTGAAATCAAAAGCATCATAACAGAATACTGCAAAAGACTGTACTCTAACAGATTTGAAAACTTAGAAGAAGTGGACAAATTCCTAGATTCACATCACCTGTGAAAATAATCACAAGGAGAAGCAGAACGACTTAATAAATCCATCACAAAGGGAGAGATTGAAAAAGTCATCAAAAAACTACCAACCAAAAAAAGCCCCAGCCCAGACGGCTTCACTGCAGAATTCTACCAATCTCTTAGAGAAGAGTTAACCCCAATACTACTGATACTATTTCACAGCACAGAAAGGGATGGAATACTCCCAAATTTATTCTATGAAGCTAGCATAACCCTGATACCAAAGCCAGGGAAACATCCAACAAAATGAGAATTACAGACCAATATCAGTCATGAACCTAGATGCAAAAATCTTCAAGAAAATCCTTGCCAGTAAAATTCAATAACATATCAAAAAAAAGTCATCAGGACCAAGTTGAGTTCATACCAGAGATGCAAGTCTGGTTCAGCATCAGAAGAAGAATTAATGTAATCAACCACATAAATAACACAAAAGATAAGAATCATTTGATCATATCAACCCGTGCAGAAGAGGCATTTGGCAAAGTCCAACACCCATTCATGCTAAAAACTCTCATCATGATAGGAATAGAAGGCAAATTCCTCAATCCAATCAGGGCCATCTACACAAAGACAACCGCCTACATCATCATGACTGGAGAGAGACTGAAACAGTTCCTCCTGAGAAGGGGAACTAGACAAGGATGCTCACTCTCACCACTTCTATTCAACGTTGTGCTAGAAGTTCTGGCCAGAGCAATTAGACAAGACAAAGAAATAAAGGGCATCTCCACTGGCAAAAAACGAAGTAAAAATCTCCCTATTTGCAGATGATATCATTGTATATGAAGAGAATCCTAAAGAATCCATAAGTAAACTAATCAAACTAATACAGGAGTTTAGCAAAGTATTATGATACAAGATAAATATAAGTAAATCAGTAGGATTCTATTATACCAACAAAGAAATCATTAAAGAAGAAATCACCAAATCAGTACCATTTGCTATAGTCCCCAAGAAGATGAAATACCTAGGAATAAAGCTAACTAGAAAAATAAGAGACCTATACAAAGAGAACTATAAGCCTTACTGCAAGAAACTAAGAGAAAATTACATAAATGAAGAAAACTATCCTGCTCATGGATAGGAAGACTTAAGATGGTGAAAATGTCTATTTTACCCATAGTGATCTTCTTGTGCAATGCAATCCAAATACAAATTCCAGTGGCATTTTTCAATGAAATGGAGAAACAAATCAAGAACTTTGTTTGGAAAGGAAAGAAACTCCGGAGAAGCAAAGCACTACTGAAGAAGAATACACTAGGAGGCCTCTCATTACCCGACTTTAGAACCTATGATACTGCCACAGTAGTCAAAACTGCCTGGTACTAGTACAAAAAGAGACATATAGTCAATGGAATAAAGTTGAGACTCCAGAGATGCCACCATCCTCTTACGAACAGCTGATCTTTGAAAAAGGCCCCAAGATTGTAAAACAGGGGTAAAAACAATATCTTTAACAAATACTGCTGGCAAAATTGGATATCTGTCTGCAAAAAATTAAAACAAGAACCATATCTCACACCTTACTGAAAAACCAACTCAAACTGGATAAATGACCTAAATATGAAACATAAAATGATTAAGCTCATCCAAGAAAAAAATAGGACCAACAATGAAAATTTTAATACACAACATAGACAGACTTCAAAATCTGACAAAGCATGATCAACAGAAAACAGATAAATGGGAACTACTAAGAATCAAACACTTTTGCTCATCTGAAGACTTTATCAAAAGAATTAAAAGACCATTGTGGTGGTCAGGATTATGTCAACTTGGCTACTCCATATTTGGCTGCTGTATTAAGTGGCAGGGTGGGGTTTGTGGTGGCAGGGACAGTGGTTACGCATGGGCCCGGCAACACAGACTCCCGCTCACCAAGGCTGGCTTGGCTACAGCCACTGCTGAGTGCCCAGTCTGCCAGCAGTAGAGACCAACACTGAGTCCTCGATACGGCACTATTCCTTGAGGTGATCAGCCGGCAACCTGGTGGCAAGTTGATTACATTGGACCTCTTCCATCATGGAAAGAACAATGTTTTGTCCTTACTGGAATAGATACTTACTCTGGATATGGATTTGCCTACCGGCATGACATGCTTCTGCCCAAACTACCGTCCGTGGACTTACAGAATGCCTCATCCACCGTCATGGAATCCCACACAGCATTGCCTCTAATCAAGGGACTCGCTTCACAGCAAATGAAATGCAGCAGTGGGCCCACACTCATGGAATTCACTTGTCTTACCATGTTCCCATCATCCTGAAGCAGCTGGCTTGATAGAACAATGGAATGGCCTCCTGAAGACACAGTTACACTGCCAGCTAGGTGGCGATACCTTGCAGGGTTGGGGGAGTGTTCTCCAGGAGGCTGTGTGTGCTCTAAACCAGCGTCCAATATATGGTGCTGTTTCTCCTATAGCCAGGATTCATGGGTCCAGGAATCAAGGGGTGGAAATGAGAGTGGCACCACTCACTGTTCCCCTAGTGACCCACTTGTAAGATTTTTGCTTCCTGTCCCCATGACTTTATGCTCTGCAAACTTAAATGTCTTAGTTCAGAAGGGAGGAATGCTGCCACCTGGAGACACATCAACGATTGCACTGAACCGGAAGCTAAAATTGCTACCAGGACATTTTGGGCTCCTCATGACTCTGGATCAACAGACAAAGAGGGGAGCTACAATACTGGCTGGTGTGACTGATCCTGACTGCCAAACCAAGAAGATGAAATTGGATTGACATTACATAACAGAGGTAAAGAAGAGTATGTTTGGAATGCAGGAGATCCCTTAGGACGCCTCCTAGTACTACCATGTCCTGTGATTAAGGTCAATGGAAAACTACAGCAACCCAACTCCAAAATGACTGATAATAGCCCAGACCCTTCAGGAATGAAGGTTTGGGTCACCTCACCAGGCAAGGAACCACGACCAGCTGGTGCTTACTGAGGGCAAAGGGAATACAGAATGGGTTGTAGAAGGTAGTTCTAAATATCAGTTACAGCCATGTGACCAGTTGCAGAAACGAGGACTGTAATTGTTATGAGTATTCCTGCTTTGTGTGTGTGTGTTGGATATTTTGTTTACTTATGAAACATAAGATGTAAATGGACTAATGCATTTTCAGTTGTACATGTGTTAGTTATATCATGTTAGACATAAGTATAACTTTGTAACTGCATTCCTTCAGAGACTGTGGATGGTAAGGTGAGATGTGTGTAGATGCCAGGTTGACAAGGGGTGTACTGTGGTGTTCAAGATTATGTCAACTTGGCTACTCCATATTTGATTGCTGTATTAAGTGGCAGGGCGGGGTTTGTGGTGGCTTCCTGCCCCTCAGCTCTCATCTCTCGACCTTCCACTACTACTGCTGGCCTGCTCACATAGCCAGGAGCCGATTCTGGGTTTGCCAGTCTCTGCTGCTCTGTCTCACCACGAGCTTGGGATCCACCAACCTACACACCCAGTGATCTAGAACTCTGGTCTCTGACCTGCTGACTTTGGTTTCCTCAGCTTCCGTGGCCACGTGAGGCTTGTGCCAGAACTTGGGACACTGAGCTTCTGTGATTGCGTGAGCTGTTTCCTATATCTCTATCTATCTATCTGTCTATCTATATTATAAATTTTTCCTTGTACCTACACGTGTTACTGGTTTTGCTTCCCTAGAAAATCCAGCCTAAGACAACTGTCTACAGAATGGGAAAGAATATTTGGCAACTATATGTCAAACCAATGTCTGATCTCCATAATCTACAAGTTACTGCAAAATATCAACAAGAAAAGGATAACTGACCCATTTAAGCACTGGGCAAAGGAGATGGACAGACGCTTCTCTAAAGAGGATGTTCAGGCAACCAAGAGACACATGTGGTAATGCTCACGATCATTAGCTATTAAAGAAATCCAAATACAAACTACAGAGATACTATTGCACCACAACAAGGTCGGTCGTTATCCAAAACACACACACACACACACACACACACACACACACACACACACACACAAAACAAATGATGGAGATGCTGCGGAGAGATCAGAACTCTCCAACACTGCTGGTGGGATTTCAAAATGGTAAAACCTCTTTGGAAAGCAACCTGGTGCTTCCTTAAAAAGCTGGAAGTAGATATACCATTTGACCCAGTAATCCCACAGCTTCGAATATATCATACAGAAGCAAAGGCAGTCACACGACCAGATACATGCACACGAATGTTGATTGCAGCACAGTACACAATAGCAAAATGATGGAATCAACCCAGATGCCCAACAACACAAGAATGGATAAACTATGGTATATTAAACTCAGTGGAACACTATGCAATGATAAAGAACAATGATGATTTTAGGAAGCATCTCATAACCTGGTTTCAATTGTAAGACATTATGTTGAATGAAATTAGTCAGCAGCACAAGGACAAATATTGTATAAGATTCCTATTATAAGGAGTTAAAAACAGACTCAAGTACAGAAGAAAAGACTCTTACGGCTGCAAGGGTGGAGAGGGAGGGAAGGAGATGATTGGTTATAGATCAGATAACTGATAGAAATTTGGTTGGGTGAAATCAGTGACAGCACACATTAGAAAGATCAATTTAACTGGACTTCAACATAAACTGAAAACTCTTCCAATCTTAACCCGATATTGCAAGGATAGAGCAGCAGGGGTGAGGGTTTGGAGACCATGATTTCAGGGGACATCGAGGCCAACTGGCATGACTAGCCTATTGCTAAGAGAGTCTTCTGCACCCCATATCGGTGAGTGGTGTCTGAGGTCTTAAAAGCTAGCAAGCTGCCAGCTGAGGTGCACCAAATAGTCCCAATTCAGCTGAAACAGATCATCACCAAGTACAGCAACAACATGAGGGAAAAAGAACTCAAAAGACAGAAAGACCCATGTGAATGGGTGACTATATCAACATGCCACCAGAAAAACCAGATGGTGCCAAGCCGTCAATGACAGCCATGATGGAGCTCACAATGTTGAGTCCCATTGGCAACCCGAGAAAAAAAAGGGGTGCACTCTAAGAACGCCACAGAAAGACTGAGATTGATGATCTGAAGGCCTGGGAGCATGGCCCCTAGACCTGATGCTGCCCCTGATCACAAATTTTTACTGAGGTCAACTCTTTGGACACGAATGGATTGGACCCAGGGACACAGAGTGACCATATTGTGTGTGCAGTTTATGGCTCTATGCATCTATGAGATGTCATCCTACTGGCCTCTTACTAAAGGGGAGTGGAGAGGGTGGACAGGAGGGGACAGGAGATTGTTAAGAGGGTATGGCACATATAGAATGGAAAGGAGGAGTGTGCGTCACTGGGCAAGGAGAGCAGAAGGAGCTGCAGATAGGCAGGCATGCAAATTTAAATGAATTGTACACTTGCACTCAATCATAAGAAGAAGAAAGAAGAAAGAGAACAAGAACAAGAATGAGAAGAAGAACAACAGCAAAGACAAAAAGAACAAGAACAAGAACAGATTTATTTTCTCACAGCCTAGGATGTTAGAAGTCCAAATTCAGGATGCCAGCTCCAATGAGTAGTGGAAAGGTTTCTGTCTCTGTAGGCCCTGGGGAAGTTCCTTATCATCAGTCTTCCCTGATCTAAATACTTCTCTGTGCAGGAACCCTGGGTCCAAAAGATGTGCTGTGCTCCCTGCACTATATTCTTGGTGGTATGATGTCCCCTGGTCTCTCTGCTCTCTTCTGTCTTTTATATCTCAAAAGAGACTGATGTAACACATAACCTAATATAGTAGATTAAATCCTGCCTTATTAACATAACTGCCTGTAATCCTACCTCGTTAATATTATAGAGGCAGAATTTATAACACATGGGCAAGTCACATCATACAACAAAATGGTGGACAATAACACAATACTGAGGATCATGACACAGCCCAGTTGACACATATTTTCGGGGGACACAATTCAATCCATGACAGCTGGGAAATCGGTGTAAAGTTTTTATGTTTGGGTTATGCTTGAAAACTAGGGTGGGCAGAAGTAATGATTAGAATTCAGGTATCGTAAGAAGGAAAAACAGTTTCTAGCTCTATGGCCTGAATAACTGGAGAAACTGTGGTAATGATACTGAACAGAAGGCTAGCAAAATTAAGATCTCTGTCGATCACATTGGAACTCTGGTGATGCAGTGGTTAAGTGCTACAGCTGCTAACCAAAAGGTCAGCAGTTTGAATCCACCAGCTGCACTTTGGAAACCATAGCAGTTTTACTCTGTCCTATGGGATTGCTACGAGTTGGAATCTACTAGAGGGCATTGTGTGGATCTCTGAGCCTATATCCAGTTCAGAAGTTTCTTCTCAATGATTTCAATGAAGAATGAGATAACAATCCTGAGAGGCAAATATTGCTATGTTCCTACTTCTAATGGATTGACACTAGTGCTAAGAGGTCTAGCAGTTTGATCTTGATAAAAAGAAGTAAAGGAAAATGTATATGTAAAAGAAAATTGCCTTATGTTTGATCAGATTCACTAGAGGCAGGATGGTGAAGCAGAAAGCCTAACTTGGAAGTGTCCCAGTGTTGGAGAAGACAGAGGACAATTTTATTTAAATGATAAAAGTTCTTAATATTTAATTAAGCACAAAAATTTTATATAACTCAAAGCAATTATCTTTTTTGCAATTGTTTAACATTTCATTGTAAAATCTAGAACCATAAATATATCAATTTTAAAATTTCTGTTTAATGAGTTGTTATAAATCAAATCACTCATGTTACCACCGCTCAGTTCAGACAAATACAGGATTGTCCACTAGAGTTCTTCACAGATCGCAACTGTCTCTTAAAAATAAGAGAAGAGAAAACTCCTGACATTTAGTAGTAATATTTGCTTTTGTTTATGACGTTACCCCCAATTGTGCGTTGTTAAAAAATACTTAAAGTGTATGCAATTTTTTTGTAACTGACTTCTTTCACTTAGAACTATATAATTCGTCATGTAGCTGTAACTCATCAAGTGTTATTCTAGCCCAGTTGACACATATTTTGGGGACACAATTCAATCCATGACAGTTGGGCAATTGAATAAATATTAAATATACCACAATTCATTGAAACAGTCTCCTATTTATGAAAATTTGGGCTATTGTGAACAATGTTGCAATGGGTATACTTGAACATGTTCCTTTGTGCACATGGGGGCTATTGAATATATATCTTGAACTGGAATTGTATCATCATAGCATATGAATAGATTTTACCATAACACATACTGCCCAACTTTCCCAAGAGGTTGCACTCATCAAGTACATGTGTGTTCTTTATGTTCTACCTCTTGAACACAATTTGTTGTTTTCTGTCTTCTTCAAGTTTTTCCAGTGTGAGTGGTATGTTATGGCATCTCATCGTGGTTTTAATTTACATTTTCCAAATAACTCATGCAGTTGTCCAGCTTTGTGTGTATTTGTTAGTAATTCAGGTATCTTTGTAAGAATATACTTCCTCATAAAGACTTGTTCAGGAATGTTTTTAGCAACTTCATTCATAATAACCACAAACTGGACATCACTCAAGTGTCCATCAACAAATGAATGGATTTAAAAAAAAGGATAGCATTTTGTGGCATAACCATGTATTGGCATACTACTCTGCAATAAAAATGAACAAAGCAGTTATACACACATCATCGATGAATCCCAAAAATACATTTGGGATACAAGAAGGCAGTCACAAAGAGTGTATGCGGTATGAACCCACATATATAAAAACAGATCTAATGTGACCCCAAAAAGATGATGTTAGCTGGGGGATAACTGCACAGGGACTTGACAGGTTTTGGGTGATGAAAATGTTCTATACCTTGATTGTGGTGGTGGCTGGATGAGTGTTTACCTGTTAAAAATAAATTGAACTGAACATTTATAAATGAACCATTTTCTTGTCTGTGAAATATGTAAATTATAGGCAAAATAAAGACTTTCAAAATAAAAACAAAAATTAACAATGCTTATCTTTAAAAGCCATAAGGAAATATCACACCCTACCCAGCGCAGATGGCTAAAAGTAAATTAAAAATTATGTTTCACAATATCAAGAACTAGCTAGTTGATGAAAATAAATTGGTAATCCACTTTTGAAGTCTTTGGCAGTACTTATTAAAATAAATATCCATTTATATACCTATGACCTGTCTGAGCTATATACTCAAGATAAATGCCAATGATTGTTCAAGAATATTCATAGTAGTATTAGTTGTAATATTCCTCAACTAGAAGGAATTTAAGCATCAATCAATAACATAGAAAAATATAAACAAACTAGACTGCCACATCTAACATCGTGGATGAATCTTACAACCACAATATTGAGCAAAAGAAACAAAACACAAATGATATGATAAAAGTTCAAAAAGAAATGCATCATGATGTGTCAGGGATTGAACTGTGTCCCCCCACAATGTATGTAGTCATTTAGTTGGGCCGTGATTTCCAATATTTTGTGATTGTCCTGCATTTTGTGGTTCTTCTACGCTATACGTTAAAGAAGGTTAGGGTGGACTGTAAATCTCTTCTCAATGTTGCCTCCCTTCTCCACTGCAAAGCGAGTTTACCTGGAGGGTGGCCTGCACCACTTTTTATGCTATTATCTTACAAGAGGTAAAAGGAAAAGGAAGCAAGCAGAGTGAGGAACTTCACACCATCAAGAAAGTAACACTGGGAGTATAGCTCATCCTTCAGACTTGAGATTGCTGTGCAAAGATGCTCCCTGAACAAAGACTGATGCAATGCAAGGACCTTCCTCCAGAGCCAACAGTTGGGAAAGATCTTCTCCTGGAACTGACGCCCTGAATGTTGTCTTGTAACCTGTTGGACGGTATAAGACTATTTATCTTTTTAAAGCCATCACTCTGGTATTTCTGTTAGAGCAACACTAGATGACCAAAGCATGATGGAAGTCAGAAGCATCATTATCTTTGGTAGCATAGTGACATGAGTTTATGGTAGGTTGACAATGTTCTACTTCCTAATCTGCTTTTTACTAGGTCAAGTCTGTTGCCTTTGACTAGATTCCAATTCAAAGCAACAGTATAGGACAAATTAGAACTGCCCCATAGAGTTTTCAGGGAACAGCTGATAGATTTGGTCTCTCAACCTTCTCATTAGCAGCTGAGCTCTTAATCACTATGTCACCAGGGCTCCTCTTTTATTAGGTACCTGAAAAATTCAAACCCATTGCCATGAAGTTGGTTCTGACTCATAGCAACCCTGCAGTACCAAGTAGAATTGCTGTTTAGAGTTTCCAATGAGAGTCTGGTGGATTTAATCTCTGACTTTTTGGCTAGCAGAGATAGCTCTTAACTTCCACACCCGCTCCCCACCCCCCGCCAAAAACAAAAACCAACCAACAAAAAACTCGCTGCCTTGGAATGGATTCCAGCTCATAGCAACCCTATAGGACAGAGTAGAATGGCCCAATAGAGTTTCCAAGGAGTTCCTGGAAGATTCGAACTGCCGACTTTTTGGTTAGAAGATATAGCATTTAACCACTAAATCTTTTACTAGGTCGGCTGTGTTTATTCTATTTCATTTCTTAAAAATTATCAAGATGTATAATTGTGATGAATGGACTTTTATGTCTGTATAAAATTTTAAACCAGATCATGTCATTCCTTTTCTTAAACTTCAGTGGTTTCCCACTGCACTTCTAATTAAATCCCAACTCGTCATCATGGTTTACAGCTTCTTATCTTTTTGCTCCCTGACTTCCTTCTTAAGCTGTAGCCATGCAGGCCTTTATTCTCTTTCTGGAACCATAGAATGAAGCATGCTCATTGTTATACATTTTCTTTTTTTATTCATTAAAAAAAAAAACACAAACATTTTATTGTGTTGTAAGTGAAAGTTTACAGTCCAAGCCAATTTGCCATACAAAAACTCTTACACACATTACTATGCAACTCTAGCTGCTCTCCCCACCCTATGACAGCACACTATTCCCCTCTACTCTGTATTTCCATATCCTCATCTAGCTCCTGTCCCCCTCTCCCTTCTCATTTTGCCTCTGGATAGGAGACACCCAGTTAGTCTCATGTATCTACTTAAGCCAAGAAGCACACTCTTTGCTAGTATCATTTTATGTCTTATAGTCCAGTCTAGTCTTTGAAGAGTTGGCTTCTGAAATGGTTTCAACTCTGTGCTAGCAGTGAATCCAGAGGCCATGTCTTCCAGGGAACTTCTAGTCTGCTGGATCATCAAGTCTGGTGTTTTTAATAGGGTTCAAATTCTGCGACCATTTTTCTCCTGCTTTGTCAGGGACTCTTTTGTGTTTCCTGTCATGGTAGTTACTGTGATGACCGTGTACCATCTGTGTCTTCCAGTCTCATGCTGATGTAGTCTCAGGATTATGTGGTCCTTTCTGTCTCTTGGGCTTGTATTTTCCTTATGTCTTTAATGTTCTCCATTCTCATCCACTTCAGTTGGGATTTTCTTACACATTTTCACTTGCAGTTTCCTTGGCCTGGAGTACAATTTTCCAAAGTCTTTACCTAGCTTGCCTTTTATTGATATTGAGGTCTCTAACTACTGAAATCTCAAAGCATTTCCTCTGTCAGTCTTTAATGGAGCCCTGCTTTTCTTTTTTTTTTAAAAAAAACCACAAAACAACAAATGCTGGAGAGGCTGTGGAGAAAGTGGAACTCTCCTACACTGCTGGTGGGATTGCAAAATGGTCCAGCCTCTTTGGAAAGCAATCTGACACTTCCTTAAAAAAATGGATATAGATACACCATTTGACCCAGTAATTCCACTACTTGGAATATATCCTACAGAATCAAGGCCTTTCACACCAACGGACACATGCACAAGAATGTTTATCGCAGCATAGTCCACGATAGTAAAAAGATGGAATCAACCCAGATGCCCAACAACAGAGGAATGGATAGGTAAATATGGTATATATACTCAATGGAGCACTAAGCAGTGATAAAGAATAATGATGATTCCGGGAAACATCTCATGACCTGGTTTCAACTGGAAGACATTATGTTGAGTGAAAGTAGTCAACAACAAAAGGACAAATATTGTATGAGACCCCTACGATAAGATCTCAAAAACAGACTTATCTATAGAAGAAAAGACTCTCTGACAGCTGCAAGGGAGAGATGGAGGGAGGGCAAGGGGGGAAGGGCTTAGATTAGATAGTTGCTAGAAATCTGGTTGGGTGAAATCGGTGATAGCACACATTAGAAACAAGAACAATATTAAGTGAACTTCAGCATAACTTGAATACTCCTTCCATCTTAACCCAATATTTCAAGGATAGAGTAGCTGGGGCAGGGGGCGGGGGACCATGCTCTTAGGTGAAATCGAGGCCAGTTGGCACAACTAGCATTTTGCTAAGAGGACTCTCTGCACTCCACATTGGTGAGTGGCGTCTGGGGTCTTAAAAGCTGCCAAGCTGCCATCCAGGGCACAGCAACTGGTCCCAACTCAGCAGGAATGGATGATCACTGAGGACCAAAATGACATGGGGTAAAGACAACCCAGAAGATAGAGAGACCCACATGAGTGGGTGCATACGTAGACTCAGGACTGGAAGAACCAGATGGTGCCCAGACACCACCAGTGATAGCCGCGATAGAGCTCAGTAGGTTGAGTCTCACTGGTAACACAAAAATAAGAAGGGGTGCACACTGACATCTCCACTAAAAGACCACCATTGACGGTCCAGCGGCTTCAGGGTTTCCCTGGGAGCATGGCCCCTCGCCCTGATGCTGCCCTTGTCCGTAAATGATAACGAAGGTCCACTCTTCAGACACGAATGGATTGGACTTGGCAATGCAGAGTGACCATATATTGGATGCACTTTATGGTTCTGTGCATCTATAGGATATCATCCTGCTGACCTCTGGCTGGAGGAAGGAGAGTGGGTGGAGAGGAGGGGAAAGGAGACTATTGGGAGAATGAGACATGTATGGAGCAGAGAGGAATAGTGTGTTATCACTGGGCGGTGAGAGCAGTGGAAGCTGTATATAGGTGAGCATGTAAATTTATATGGGAATGCACATTTTCACTCAGTCATAATTTAAAAAAAAGAAAAAAAAACAACTTTATTGTAATTGTCACATCTGAAATTACCTCATCTTATCTATTTACCGTATTACTTATTTTATGGTTCCCCAAGGTAGAATTTAGCATCTATGACTACAGCGACTTTGCCCTGCTTGCTGCTGTATCTTCATTGACTAGAATCTTGCCAGACAAGTAGGTGTACAGTAAATAATTGACATTTGAATAAATCTATAGATGAATGAGTGAATTAAAAAATAAATAAATTAGTAAATTTATTACATTGAAATTAATAGCTATTGATTAAATTCTAAATGTTTTGGTGGGATTTCATTAGGTAGTGGAAAGTGTTGTCATGAGTGAGATTTTATGTTTACCCCTTTACATGATATCATTGAGAGGACCATCTATTATGTTTTAGATGTAACTCAGGTGTAAGGTCTTGATGATAATGAATTTCAGTAGATTTCACAAGTCTTTTTCTTGCAATTTCAAATAAAATAACTTGAAATTATTATTTCAATACTGATGCTTAATCTTTCATTGTCCTACATTACTGCTGAAATTTCAAAAGTAAATAATTTTGCATATTGATTATATGCTACATGAATAATCTGAATAGTATGAACATGCATTTTCCTGATAAAGTAAATATATGTTATAAACAAATTATTCATAAAACATGTAGACATACTATATTTTTGCACAAAAAGTGACTTATCATCTAATTTGTTTTGTTCACTTTCTACTGAGCTACAGGTGCAAGTGGGCACTTAAGTGCTTTTTGATGATGATAATTTACTGATATTGCTTATGAAATAACATTTTCTTTATAATGCTTCAGCACATATGTTCTGTCTTATTCTTGCTAAATTTTGCCACTTGTAATATTTCATTTTACCAGCTTGAATTATTATAATGTTTACAGTTCACAAAAAATTTCAACTTTTATTCTTACAATTGTGTGAGCTAGTATATGAATTCCCTCAATGCCTAATATTGTAGTCAATAATAGTAGGTAAAAATAAAATATGTATATATTTTAGCAAACATTCGTGGAAGGCTGCTATCTTAAAGCTAAATGAATTAAAGTAATGTATTATTAGCAAAGCAGGTAGCTTTCATAAAAGTAAACACTGAATAGCTATTTATACTGGTGGCAAAGACAGAAATTCAATCATAGCAAACAAGGTGTATTCCTAGGAAGGCACAATGAAGCATAGCAGAACTAAGTGTCATAATCCCATTCCCATCTCTGAGTCTGAAATAATTACTTCTGAGATGATTGGTGTTCTGGATATGTAAGTATTAAATATTTGTGCATACATGATTTCACTTGATCTGTTTCCTAACCTTATGTGATAAATATTTAGCACATTAACTGTGGTTATTTTGATATTTTTGTCTTCCATTTACAATATCATCTCTGGGATTGATTTTATTAGCAAGTTTTCCATCACTTTTTACTGCTTTTCATTCAGCGAGTGCTGCTCTAACAGAAATACCACTAAGTAGATGGATTTAACAAAGGAGAGTTTATTCTTACACAGTCTGGTAGGCTACAAGTCCAAATTCAGGATGCCCACTCCAGGGGAGGGTTTTCCTCCTTGCTGTCTCTGGAGGAAAGTCCTTGTGTTGCATCAGTCTTTGTTCAGGGAACATCTTGGCTCAGGAACCTCAGGTCTGAAGGACGTCCTCTTCTCTTGGTGCTGCTTTCTTGATGGCGTGAGGTTCTCAGTTCTCCACTTGTTTTCCTTTTCTTTTAACTCTTGTAGGATGAAAGGATAAAGCATGGTGCAAGCTATACTCCAGGGAAATTCCCTTTACACTGGAGCAGGGAGGTGATCTTATCAAGGGTTTTTCAGTTCCACCCTAATCCTCTAACATACAGCATAGGAAAATCACAAAATGGAGGACAATCATAAAATATTGGGGATCACAGCCCAGCCACATGGCTAAATATATTTTTGGGGGAGACACAGTTCAATCCATGACACTTGATACATGTATTTTTTATTTTTTGTAGAACACCAGGCACTGTAGAAGACTGTAGAGCCTATTGTTTTTATTATCCTCCTCTTAAGAATGGTAAGTTTTCTTGGTTGACCACCACAATTCTCTCAAGACTTAGTTTTTTGTTTTTTTTTTTATGTTTGTTTATGGAACAAAGTAACTTCTTATTAAACAGTACTCATATTATTTCATGGCATTGTTTAACTACCTCGAGACGTGTCAACACGCAAAACTTAGCTGTAAGCTTTTTTTTTTTTTTTTTAAAAAGGGCTTATTTCCATTTTTGCCTGTAATCTTAGGGTATGATCTTTAGTTCTAGGGCATGGCTTTTGGGGAGCATCAAGTGAAAATTTGGAGTATTCATGAACTTCTTTTCCCTTTGGATTTCCCCAGAATTATGCTATCTCTGAAACCTTTGTCTACCTCTCTAGCCTCTTGCTGCTCTTCTTTGCTTGGCCTTCCACAGTCTTAGCCTGAACACGCTCAACTTAGGAGCACCAAAGACCTCAGAGGGAATCTACCTGTGTATGTTTGCCCTTCTTTTCTTACAACTCTCTTTTCTCGGTTCTCTAACCCCCCAAAACTTTTATCTGTCTCTCCTTCACCAGTGAGCTCATTTCTCTACTTATACTCTGTTAATTTGTGCTATGATTTGCGAAATACCTTCAAATACATGACTGCCTCCTCTTCCAGTTCGTACCTCATATCACCTTGTTGTGGGGCTACCATAATCATCCATGGTATTTCCTGTCACCTAAAGTGGCAAATTCTGCCTAACTGCATCATATGGAAATCCTGGTGGTGTGGTGGTCAAGTGATATGCTGTTCACCAACAGATCAGCAGTTGAAATCCACCAAATGTTCCTTGGAAACTCTATGGAACAGTTCTATACTGTCCTATAGTGTTGCTAGGTTTCTATGAGTTGGAATCGACCCAGTGTCAAAAGGTTTTCTTTTTTTGTTTGTTTCAGGTGGCAAGCCCTGCCTAACTGCATCATTAGTTCTAGACCTGCCTGTTCAAAGTTTTTCTGACAATAAACTCAGTCCTACATCCAAAGATTATACAATATCTACCTTACCATTCTAAAACCTTAAAACTTTTCTGGCTGCAAACTTTGTTGTGGAGATCAGTGCCTGATCAAAAAATAATTTTTAGTACAATGCCCTTGCCATGAAGATTATATTCAGTCACCTAGACTCTGTTATCTAGTGTGGATCTATGTCCTCATTTCTGCAATATCAGCATTATTCATCTGTGAAGCCAGTGGAGCTAAGACAAAACTCAGTTTTCTTCTATTAGAATTTACATTAAGATGTTTTCAAACTCAGAAGTTCTCCTTGAGCAGGGAGAAGTCTTTTTTTCTGTTGAGCATCAATTAACTTGAACACCACCTCTGAAACTAAGAAAAGATTGAAGGGACTGAAGATCTCCTGACTGAAGACAAGTGAGTAATATCAGCCTCTTATCTTCATTTTTTCCATTTTGAAGATGGTCAGTTTTATAAATGGGTATATTCAATTCCAGATATGTCCAATACATTGTGCACAATGGAACGAAAACAGAGAAAAATTGGTACACAATAAAAGGTGAAGACTCCCAGAAACTTAGTCCTCTAGAATAAGTGGAAATTTTTCTTTCAGCTTTTGAAAGATTTCTTTTTATAGGTCTGCTGAGTTGTATTTTGTCAGTTCCTATTAAATTGTGTTGTCATAGATACCTATGAATCTTATAGTTGTACAGAGTCTTTATTCCAGCTTTTATAAGCTTCTACAAACAAGGGGGAAAAAAGATTTAGAATCTCTGATTTTAGTGAGACTGTTCAAGTTCTTGTTTGTTTTCTATTTTAAGCTCCTTGCGCTAAGGAGTCACACCTTTTGTACATAGGCTAATGAAGAAGTCTTAAGTAATTGGGAGTGTATGTTAATAGTCTTATGTTTTCTCAAACATGTGTGAAGTGGAAGTATAATTATTTTATGAATGCTTGATGTATTTCAGTAACTACATCCAGCATATGACTTCCTGATCAGAAATACACACCTGGCATGTGTGTTTTTGTGTGTATGCATATGTGTGTGTGTGTGTGTGTGTGTGTGCATATGTTAATTTGTATTTCTGCTCTTTTGAAGAAGATCCAAATAGTGGTATAACTTGTGTGCCTTAGCTATAATGCATTCTGGGACTTCATCTATGGACTGTTAATAGCCAAGCCAGCCAAGTGCCACTGAGTCGGATCCAACTCATGGAGACCCTAGGGGCTAGAGTAGAACTGATCCCCAGAGTATTCAAGGAGCACCTGGTGGATTTGAACTGCTGACCTTGTGGTTAGCAGTGGTAGCACTTTAACAAGGAAAAAAGAAATTAAGTCTAAGGCTAGGGAAAAGAGCCCTGATGGTGCAATGGCTAAGCACTTGGCTGCTGACCAAAGATTGGTAGTGCAAACTACCCAGCACTTCTATAGAAGAAAGTCCTGGAGATCTGTTACCGTAACATTATCACCTAGGAAACCCGATGAGAGAGCCTTATTCTGTAATATGGCGTTATTATGAGTGGGAATTGACTCGACAGCACCTACCAACAACAACATCAATGAAATAAATGTTGAGAAGAATGTGGTTTCAGAAAAGATTAAGTAGTTGAAATGTTTATAGTCAGGTGGATAACAATATTTGAAGATGGTCTTTTTATGCTGGAGCTCAATCTGAAGAAGTTGGTAGGAAACAGGAAGAGAAGGTTGGAGAAACTAGACCTGTTATGAGGGTGCAAGTTGAACAAGTTTGTCTTTAGTACATGTTTCTAGGGCCTCAGGTAAAACAGAATTCATTCAGGAAATAGAAGTTCAGACCTGCCAAATAGTTAAACCTAGATAGATTAGGGACAAAAGAGTTAGTTTGGTGAAATGTAGATACCTAGTGAATCATGGCAGGCTTACGGCAAAAAGGTAATTCTAGTAGCTATATGATGATAACCCTGATTTTCTACTACATTGACATAGTAGTCTGGGTTTCTCCATGAGTAGTCTTTTCAGTATATTGAGATATACAGCGGTGAGAAGAAGAGGTAAATTATATTAAATGTTATTACCTTTGTTGAAACTTATGATAGGTAGAATAAAAATATTTTAAAAGTGATCTGCAAAAGTTCATTTTCAGTAGGATCCACTGCTTAAGGGAAACATTGCCACAATATCTCAGACTAACTTGGTGCTATGTGAATACTATCATATGGAAACAGCTTTGAAAATAAACTTACTTTTTGGGGGGCGCATACTGGAACTGAGGCCACAGAACAAACTACCATCTCTAAATCTGAAGAGACAAGTGAATTTGCAGAGCCAGAGTAAAGATCTACTCACCAAGCTGAAAAACCATTAGTCATAAACTGGTTGTTGTTGTTAGATTCTAACTTATAGTGACCCCATGGACAACAGAAGGAAAAACTGCCCAGATCTGCACCACCCTTTTAATTGTTATGCTTCAGCCCATTGTTGCAGCCATTGTGTCTTTGCTTATCAACACTTCAAAGAGTTATTTTGCAGCAAATCTGTCTAACTCACTATGTAGTCTGGTTTGTTGACTGCTGATTCCAATAGTGTTTCTTGTGCCTAGGAGTAAAATGAAATCCTTGACAACTTCAGTCTTTTCTCCATTTATCATGATATTGCTTATTGTTTCAATTGTGAGGATTTTGTTTTCTTGATGTTGAGGTGCAATGTATACTGAAGGCTGTGGTCTTTGATGTTCATCAATAAGTGCTTCATTTCCTCTTCACTTTTAGCAAACAAGGTTGTGTCATGTGCATATGGCATTTTGTTAATGAGTCTTCTCCGACCCTGTTGCTGCATTCTTCTTCATATAGCCCAGTTTCTCAGATTATTTGCTCAGTATACAGATTGAATAAGTACGGTGAAAGAATGCAACCCTGATGCACACCTTTCCTGACTTTAAACCATGCAATATCCCCTTGTTCTGTTTGAAAGACTGTCTCTTGGTCTACGAGGTCTATTAACTTTGTGAATTTAATTGTTTTAAGTGCTACATACCTCATAGTTGAATATCACTATGGTCACCTTCAAAGTGTTCCCCTGGGGAAGCTATGCACCGATGCCACTGCCTAGTCCATCCTTCAAAGCAATTTTGGAACTCTTTCTAGAATGGCTATTGCACATGGTGGCACAGTGGCAAGTTCACGAACTTGATTGTCTAGTTGTCTGTGAGGGAGTTTTTATCCAGTAAGCAAATTACTGGACCAACCCCCCTACTCACCTGACCTGGGCCTCAGTGACTTTTTTCTTTACCTGAGGACAAAGGAAATATTGAAAAGAAGACATTTTGATGATATTCAGGACATCAAGTGTAATACAGCAACAGCTCTGATGGACATTCCAGAAAAAAGTTCCAAAATTCCTTTGAAGAGTGGACTAGGCACTGGCATCGGTGCATGGCCTCCCAAGAGGAATACTTCGAAGATGAGTGTAGTGATACTCCACAATGAGATATTTCACGCCTTTTCTAGGATGAGTTCGTGGACTTAATTGGCAATCATCATATGTACAGGTCTTTATGAGCACAATTAACAGTTATAGAATTCTCATTCTTCACAATGTTATCCAAATTTTGTTGCGATCCACACAATAGAGTTCCTTTGCATAGTCAATAAAATATAGATAAACATCTTTCTGGTATTGTCCGCTTTCAGCCAATATCCATCCAACACAGCAACGACATCCCTCGTGCCATTCCCACTTCTGGCTTTAATTTGTCTTAGTCTGATAGCTCCCCCTAAATCTTGTCCACCGTGGGTGATACCTGTGGCATAGCTTCTAGCGTCATAGCAACGCACAAACCACAGTAGTACAACAAACTGACAGACTTATGGGGCATAAACTGGTAGAAGCTCTTAAATGGTAATTTTGACAAAATCAAACCAAACAAGCAAACAAAAACCTCCTGAAACTAATAAGTGAGTATATATTAATGTTACAGAATGTAAAGTTAATATACAAAGAGCAGTTGATTTAATACAGGCCAGCAGTAAACAATTGGAATTTGAAATAAAATAAAATTTTTTCCCAGTAGCACCAGGAAAAAAAAAATCCTAATTTCCCAAAGAATGACAAAAAACAAGCAAACAACAGCAACAAAAAAACTTCTGGAACCTAATAAGGGTGTATAGCAAAGTAGCAGGATAGACGTTAATAAATAAAATTAATTGTTTTCTTATGTAGCAGCAACGAACTACTGGAATTTAAAATATATATATACATGTGTGGAAACCCTGGCATAGTGGTTAAGTGCTACGTCTGCTAACCAAAAGGTCAGCAGTTCAAATCTGCTAGGTGTTCCTTGGAAACTCTATGGAACAGTTCTACTCTGTCCTATAGGGTCGCTATGAGTCAGAATTGAATCAACGGCACTGGGTTTGGTTTTTGTTTTTATATGTATATAATTTGTAGTAGCAACCAAAAATATACTGAGGCATGAAGTTAATGGATTAAGTAAAGGATCTACATGCAGAAAAATAGAAAAGTCTGATGAAAGAAATCATGGAAGACCTAAACACAGTGGAGAAGTATTCCATGATTGTGTATCTGAAGACTTAATATTATTAGGATGTTAGTTCTCCCAGTCTGGAGCTATAGATTCTCTGAAATCTCAGTCAAAATCTCAGTAAACTATTTTATAGAAAGCTTATTCGTGTGTATTAATTGTTAGATGCGAAGACAAAAAGACTTAAAATAGCCAACTAATACTGAAGAAGAGCAATGTTAAAGGACTTATACCACTAGATATCAAGGTACAATAAAGCTACAGTAATTAGGACAACGTATTATTAGCAAAAAAACAACAACAACAAAACACAGATCTCCGTGGAACAGAACAGAGAGCCCAGAAATAGACCCACACAAATACAGTCAGCTGCTCTTTGCCAAAGGAGCAAAGGCATAGACTTCCAATGGAGAAAGGATAGACTTTTCAGTAAAAGATTCTAGAATCATTGGATGCCCATAAGCAAAATAATAAGCATAGACACAGACTTCATACCTTTCATAAAACATAACTTAAAATTGATTGTAGACATAATATAAAACAGAAAGTTATAAAACTTATAGAAGAAAACACAGAAAATCTAGGTTACATTGGGTTTGGTCATGAGTACTTAGATTCAAAATCAGCAACAGATCCATGAAAGAAAAAACTGAGAAGTTGAACTTTATTAAACTTAAAACTTCTATACTGCAAAAGACAATGTTAAGAGATCAAAAGGCAAGGCACAAAATGGGAGAAAATATTTTTAAACCCATATCTGATAAAGAATTTGTGTCTAAATATGCAAAGAACTTTTAAACCTCAACAAGGAAATAACCTAATTAAAAAAAAATTTATCAAGAAACTTGAACACTTGAAAAGACACCTCACCAAAGAACATATAGAGACGGAGAACAAACACATGAAAAGATGCTCAAGATCATTTACCATTATTAAAATAAAAAAACCCACTGCCATCAAGTCGATTCCGACTTGCAGCAACCCTATAGGATAGTGTCGAACTGCTCCATAGCATTTGAAGAGGCGCCTGGTGGACTAAACTGCCAATCTTTTGTTTAGTAGATGTATCACTTAACCACTATGACACCAAAACCAAACCACCAAACTCACTGACATGGAGGCAGGTCTGACTCATAGTAACCCTAGAGGTCAGAGTAGAACTGCCCCAGAGAGTTTCCAAGTTGCTCCTGGTGATCTTAACTGCTGACTTTTTGGTTAGCAGACATAGCACTTAAACTGCTATGCCACCAGGGTTTCTACTGCGACACCAGGGTTTCTCATTTGCCATTACGCACTACCATCGAGTCGATTCTGCTTCATAGTGACCCTGTAAGACAGAGTAGAACTGCCACATAGAGTTTCCAACGAGCATCCAGCAGATTTGAATTGTCAACCTTTTGTTTAGCAGCTGTAGCACTTAACTGCTATACAACCAGGCTTACCTACTAGGGAATTGGAAATTAACAATCAGTTAGATACTACTAATCTGTTGTCATCAAGACAATTCAAACATAGAGGGACCCCATAGGGCAAAGTAGAATTGCTCGTAGTTTCCAAGGATCTAGTCTTTCGGGAAAAAGACTGCTCCTGTGGAGCAGCTGAGGGGCTTGAACCACCGACTTTTCAATTAGCAGGCTAGCATTTAACCACCACAGCACTATTGCCCCCTTGGGATACTACTAATGGAGCAGTGTCTAAGCGCTTGGTTGCTAGCAGATGTCAGCAATTTGAAGCCACCAGCCACTCCAAGGGAGAAAGGCATGGCAGCCACACTGAGGGAGAAAGACCACCTAGCTGTCAGCTTTCAAAAAGTTTAGAGTCTTGAAAACTCTTTGGGACATTTCTAGTAAGAGATAACACTACAGATTTATTACCCAAACCAAACCCACTGCTGTTGAGTTCAATCTGAGTTACAGTGATACTAGAGGACAGAGTAGAGAACCCCATGGTGTTCCCAAGTTGGTCAGTCTTCACAGCAGCAGACTGCCACATCTTTTTCCCATATTGTGACTGGTGGGTTCAAACTGGTGATATGGCTGTTAGCAGCTGAGAGTGCCATCAGAGCTCCTACACACCTATTTAGTATGGTTAATACCTCAAAACTGACAATATCAGTTACTGGTGAGGACGCTGAGCAACAGGTAATTTTATCTGTTGCTGAGAAGAAATGCAATGTTATAACTCCTTGCAGTATAGTTTGGCAGCTTGTTACAAAGCTAAATGTTGTTGTATCACACAGTCCAGGAATTGCACAGCTAGGTATTTACCTAATTTATTTGAAAGCTTATGTACACCCAAAACCAGAATGGGAGTGTTTATAGCAACTTTATTCATAATCACTAAAAACTGCAAGAAACCTAGGCATCCTTCACTAGGTGAATGGCTAAACAAATTGGTATCTCCATACAATGAAATATTAATGGGTGATGAAAAGAAATGAGCTATTAAGTCACAAAAAACATAGGTGAGTCTTAAATGGCATATTGCTGATTGAAAAAAGTCAGTCTGAAGAAACTTCATGTTGTTTGATTCCAACTACATGACTTTTTGGAAAAGGCACAACTCTTTAAAGTGTTCAAAAGTAAAGATGTCTCTTTGAGGACTAAGGTGCTCCTGACCCAATCCTTGGTATTGTCAATTGCATCATATACACGCAAAAGCAGGATGCTGAAAAAGGAAGGCCAACAAAGATTTGATGCATTTGAATTATGGTAAGCCAGAACGCTCCGTAGAAGCAAGAATGACGAGACTTGTCTCGCGTACTTGCATTTTCAACATGTTGTCAGGAGGGGCTAGTCCCTGGAGTAGGACATAATGCCTGGTTAAGTAGAGGGTCAGTAAAAATGAGAAAGACCCTCAGCATGATGGATTAACACGGTGGGTCCAAGAACGGCCTTCAACACAGCAAAGACTGTGTGGACGATGTGGGGTCAGGCAATGTTTCATGCTGTTGTACATATGGTCACTGTGAGTCACAACTGAATTTATGGCATCTAAAAGCAACACTCCACACACACACACTCATGAATGAGACAGAATTATTATTTTTATAAATGACTAAAAATGTATACATACCATTCATGAAGGATAAATGCTCTCTATGGCAGTTATTGCCATGGTTACAAAGCCTTTGGTTTCAACTATGCTAAATGACTAATCTTACTTACATCATTTCTCTTCCTTTTTTAGTTCTCGATCACCCAGATAATGAAATACCATTTCTATCTCTCTCTGATCAGCATGACAATTTATTAAGAGAATTACAAAAGAAGAACATTTAGTTACCAATACATTATTAGAGTTGTGTAATACTTGTTTAAAACTGTTCTAAACCAATTATGTGTTTCTGCTTCACTGCTAAAGACATGGCAAAAAGGAATGTAATTTTGTTTTCAGTCAATGAAAGCTTTTGCTTTATAAAGAATTACTGTAGTCTGGCTAAAGAGAAAGGACTTCAAGATCACCTTTTTTAATGCTAATCACCTTTTCAAGTAAATGTCTCTTATGTGGATAACTCTTTTAAATAACCATCATTAATTGATCAGGGTCAGGCACATTTTACACGGTCAAAGACAATTGAAATTATACCTTCCTCTAAGTCCAACTATCTAGTGAATAGTTTCCTTCGGGAAACACCTTACATATGCCTGGTGATTATCTTTCTGTTACCTTACTGGAAGAACCTGCAAACAATTTGAAACCATTAAAGAATAGGCAGACCTCCACATTCTCAAGTCCTTTTCGCTGGAAGAAAATAAGTGTTCATATTTATTTCACATAAATAATGATAGATAGGAGCCCTTGTTGCAGTGCTTAACAGCCTGGCTTTTAACCAAAAGACTGGTAGTTCAAATCCACCAGCTGCTCTTTGGAAATCCTATGGGGCAGTTCCACTCTGTCCTACAAGGTCGTTATGAGTTGGAATGAACTCAACGGCAGGAGGTTTGATTTGTTTTGGTTAATGACAGATAATGATGTACATTATTCTAGATTTAGAAAACTGATGAAAGTGACAAATTAATATTCTGAAAAGAAACAGTGCCAATTAGTATTTAAACTAAACTCAACTTTTCAACTGGAAAGATGAATCTGTTTAATACATGTACATGCGTGTGTATATGCATACAGAAACACGATATTTTATTAAATCAAATACTTTCTTATTTTGCTGAGTAGTGCAGTATGAATAGATCTTTGTTTGGCAAGGTTTTACTTAGAGTAAATCATTGCCTGTTTATCTCCTTATTTGCATTTTCCTGCTGTTTTTTTCTTCACTGTAAGTATCATCCACTAAATATTTCAGCATCTCTTTCTCACAGGGCTTGAAGTAATATTTCATACATGAGTTGGATTTTGTTCTCTTTAGAGTCTCTCCTTTTGAGGTTTCTATTATCTCCAAGGTACACTAACTCCTTTCCAGACTGTATCCAGAACCATGTATCCTGGGTTAGGGAGCTCTATCATCTTTGAACTTTACAGTGCCATGTTGCATCTCCTAACTTTCAAGACCTGTGTTTTACTCTTTCTTCTTTTATACCGTCATTTTCTGGATGCACATATTCCATAAACTTCCTAAGACAAGGCATCTAACCATACAAATACAAATCCGTTGCCATCGAGTCAATGCTGACTCATAGTAACCCTATAGGTCAAAGTAGAACTGTTTTCTATAGAGTTTTCGAGGTGTGCCTGGTAGATTTGAACTGCTGACCTTTTGGTTAATGCCTGTAATTCTTTACCACTATTCCACCAGGGTTTCCGAAAGGACTCTAGCCTCTGGTAAGTCAAAAAAAAAAAAAAAAAGAAAGAAAGAAACGAAAATATTTACATCTGGTAATATGTCTGTTCTAGTGTCACATGCAATTTGTCATTTGTGAATATCAGTATCTAGGCTAATAAGTAAACTCTGTTCGCAGTCTAAAGGATTTTTTTTTCCCTTTGCCCTCTTGCTTTTAGTATAGTTTTAAAAAAATTCAGTGTCCTGTTGATGTCTGTTCTCTTCTTTCATCATGTGCTAGAATTTATTTCTTCTAAAAATTTTAAGGATCATCTCCTCGGCACTGACATTCTGAAAGGAATGTCAGATGCTACTAAAGGTGTGAAGGAAAAAAAGACTTAAAACTGGCCACTGGATTTAGCAATATGTAAGTCATTAGTGATCTTGCTGAGAGAAGTTACTGAGAACAGTTAACTGAAGGCATGACAGGATGAATTCCAGGGACAAAGAAGAGAGAGAAAACAGAGATATTCAACTCCTTACCTTATATTGATACAACACATATTACCAACAGCAAGTAATATCATCAAATCTTAAAATACTTTAAAGAATCATTAAACAATTAAGATACATCTTATCAAACTTTATTTTCCAAGAGAGTAATTCTAATCCTTATCCATGTGGGTATAATCTTGTTTGCGAATAAGGTTCGATTTGTTATATTAATGAGGTCATATCAGTGTAGAGTGTGCCCTAAACCTAATCACTTATACGTTATATGCATATACACAGAGATAGGTAAGCAGAAACAGAATAAAATAGATGCCACATGAATATTACTTAAGAACTGAGGAACACCTGGCTAAAGAAGCTGTGACAAGGACTGACAGAGAAAGACATCACCTAGTACCAGTGCTCTGAATTCAGACTTCTATCCTCCTAAACTGTAACAAAGTAAATTTCTGTTCCTTAAAACCAATCATTTGGGGCATTGTTATTATAGCAGCACTAAGAAACTAAGACACCCCAGATTGTGACAGAGTGGCCTGGAATGCACAAAACTATATAGTTTTTTCCTGTGTGACACAGAGTTCCATGATAGCATTGTGAGTGCTCTAGCGCATTGAAGATGATGCTAAATAAAATCAGTAATGGAATTCTGTCTCTTGTCATGTAATAAATTTCCAATAGGCACAGAAGTTTACTTAACATGTTCCATAGGAGGACCAGAGTCACCCTGAAATATTGTTTAATTTTTTAATACATGTAAGAAAATCTTCAATGAATTTCTCAAATAATTTAGCAATATTTTACTTTAAAAGGACATATGTGGTGGCCACAGGAAATATCAAAATTTGAGTGATTTTTTTATTATGATTGAATGAAAATATACATTCTCATATAAATTTGCATGCTCACATATATGCAGCTTCCACTGCTCTTCATGCACAGTGGCAGCAAATTCTTCATTTCTGCTCCATAAATGTCCTATCCTCCCGACAGTGTCCTATCTCCTCACCTCCACCCACTCCCCTTCCTCTAGCATGAGGTCAGCAGGATGACATCCTATAGATGCATAGAACCATAAAGTGTCCACAAAATATGGTCACTCTGTGACCATTCCATTGCTGTCTGAAAAGTTGACCTTCATTATGATTCATGGACAGGGGCAGCATCAGGGCCAGTGGTCATGCTCCCAGGGGAGCCCCAAAGCCCCTGGACCATGAGTTGTGGTCTTTTAGTGGAGATCTCAAGGTACACCCCTATTTATTCTTCTGTTTCCAGTGAGACTCAACTTTGTGAGCTCCATCGCAGCTATAACTGGTGGTGACTGGGCACCATCTGGTTCTTTTCAGTCACAAGTTGATATAGAGACCCACTCACGTGGGTCTCTCTGCCTTCTGGGTTCTCTTTCCCCCGTGTCATTATGGAGCTCGGTGATCATCTGTTCCTGCTGAGTTGGGACCATTTGCTGTACCCTCAGATGGCAGCTTTTAAGATCCCAGATGCCACTCACCAATGTGGGGTGCAGAGAGTCCTCATTAGCAAAATGCTAGTGTGCTGATTGGCTTCGATTTCCCCTGAAAGCACTATCCCTGGACCCCATCCCAGCTACTCTGTCCTTGCAATATTGAGTGAAGATGGGAGGAGTACTCACGCTATGTTGAAGTCCAGTTGATATTGATCTTCTTACTCATGTGTGCTGTCACCGAGTTCACCCAATGAAATTTCTAGCAACTGTCTAATCTAAACCCTCCCTGCCTCGCCCTCCTGCCCTCCCCACCCTGGCAGCCGTCAGAGAGTCTTTTCTTCCATACATGAGTCTGATTTTAAGTTCTTATCGTAGGGGTTTCATACAGTATTTGTCCTTCTGTCGCTGACTACTTTCACTCAACATAATGTCCTCCCGTTGAAACCAGGTTATGAGATGTTTTCTGAAATCATCATTGTTCTTTATCATTGCATAGTATTCCATTGAGTATATATACCATAGTTTACCTATCGAGTCATTATTGTTGCTAGTCTTATTCACATCACAAGATTATGGAGGCAGGGTGCAAGAATTTGTTTATATTTATAATTATTTGTGTATATGTAGCCCAGTCTGTCTATGCTTTTATGCCTTTATCAAAGTGCTCTCACTTGCTTGAAAGAGTTAATAACATATTCCTCAAAAGATACGTTCTGCTTTTCCTTGAGCACAAAACATGGCTTAGTCACTAATAGAACTGAGCAAGAGAAATTCTGAAAACATTTAGAGGACAGTAAAACCATGCAAAATAAACACAGTGGAATCATTAACAGTAAATCATGAAGGGCCAAGTTAAGAGTTTTTTGACAGATTATAAAATTAGTGTACAAAGGGAGGATGATGAATAATAAATGTCTGAACTTCAATAAGGTGGTTGATATAGTGGTTCATGTAAGTGTATAAAAATTGTCAAATCAGTTTTGATAAGAACACAATAAAATGGATTAAAAACAAACTCAGAGATCATAAACGTGGGGAATGATGGATGAGAATGGGCCTTTGGAAGTACCAGAAAATGATTTTGGCTCTATTAAATGTATTTCTGACCATAAATAGAGGGCAAATAGGGCTTGAATTAGATCGGCAGTTTGGAAGGTGCTATGAAAAACCAGTTTGGAGAAAAATGATATAAATTGTTGTAAATAAGTTAAGCATGTGGACAGAAAAGAATAAATGAGATTCAACTTGTAAAAGAGTAAGCAGGAAAAATATTACTCAACAAATGTATAATAATACCTGTTCTTGCTAGTAAATGCAATGGAGTAGCTTTGTATAATATATAGCATGCCTAGTAAGTACTTATTTTTATGTGCTTAATTGTGCAGCAAGCCAAGTGGACAGACTACTTTCTGGAATAAAGGTTGATTATTCAAGGGAAGTCATTGAGTTCTCTTTGGACTGCACATTAGAGTCAGTGTATTTGGCAGATGGGCCAGCTGTGTATCTTTTTCCCATCTCCATCTGGCTCCTTCTGATTCTTGGGGCCTTTTCTGCATGTTAGGAAACAGACAGAAAATACCTCTCATCAGTATAGCAACATGTCCATAATGCTTTCTGATGCTCAGTCAGAGGCTACCTTCTCTGTTGTGTCACACTATAGCTTCCATACATGTTCTCCTCTAATATTTTTAAACTGTTGTCAAGTTGTACTAGATGACAAAGACATCTGTTAAATATAATTTCTTTAAATGAGCATGTAACTATCATCCACCACACATGGTCTAAATGAAAAAGAAAAGAGAAACAGAAATCTGTTTGTGGTTTGATGAACCACTGGTAAGGAATTGCATTAATAAGGGATACAAAATTTTCTTCAGGTAAAAATATGCAATTAGCTTGAATTTTTAAAATTTAAACTCAAGTAAGAAAACATGAAAGGGAAGTCATGAGTTGTGTTGAAAGTTAGTTTTTTTTAACATGACTTTGCCAAGCCAAAAAGCCAAGTGCCGTCGAGTCAAATCTGACTCATGGTGACTTTACACACAGAAAAAATAAATGGAAACAGTGAGTTTTTTTATTTTGCTTTTTTATTTTTTTATTGTGATTAAGTGAAAGCATACAATTCAAATTAATTTTGCATGCCCACCTGTCTGCAGCTCCTTCTGTTCTCCTTGCCAAGTGACAGCACACTTGTCCTTTTCATTCTATACTTGTCGTATCCTCTTAACAAACCTCTATCCCCTCCTCAGCACCCATTTCTCTCCTGTCTAGGAAGAGACCAGAAGGATATCATCCTATAAACACAAAGAACCATAAAGTATGCACACCATATGGTTACATTGTGTCCCTGAGTCCAGTCCATTTTTTTTCCGAAGAGTTGACCTCAGTAGTGCTTTCTGGTCATGCGCAGCAACAGGTCTAGGGGCCATGCTCTCAGGGGATCCCCCAGGCTTTCAGACCATAAATTGTGGTCTTTTAATAGAGTTCTTGAGATGCACCACTCTTTTTCTTGTGTTGCTACAGGGACTCAACATTATGTGCCCCATCATTGCTGTCGGTGGTGGCCAGGCACTATCTGGTTCTTCTGGTCACATGTTGATACAGTTATCCATTCACACGCATCCTTCTGTCTCCTGAACTCATTTTTCCTCATGTCTTTGTTGTTCTCAGTGAGCATCTGTTCTGGATGAGTTAGGACCACTTGGTGTACCTCAGATGGCAATTTGCTAGCTTTTAAGACCCCAGAAGCCACTCACCAATATGAGGTATAGAAGACTCTCTTAACAATAGTCTAATTATGCCACTTGGCCTTGATGTCTTTATTTTGCATCTTTGAAATAAGGTTTGTTCATTAGCCCAAAACACTGCTGTGTTAGTTTCTTTACAACCTTACTAACTGCTCTTTAACAGCAATTATGACTCAGCACATTCCTTCACATCTAATATGTATATGTTAAAATATCATCAAAGTAATTAATCTGAGATTATCTCTTAATTACTTAATTTCCTCTCTGGAGGTATCAGTGACTTTCAGGTCTTAGAATGCTAAATGAAGCAAAAAAACAAAAGTTGTAGAAGTGATTTAAAGGGTAATAGATGCTTTAAAGAGTTCCATTAGAATAGAGTGGAAAAGGAAAAAAGTAGACCAAGAGGTATTTAGGCTAAGAAAACCAAGTCATTTCATCATAAAATACAAAAACTGAAAGTACTTTCAGAGAAAAAAACTACATGTGAAATATAAACTTGCTTCAAATGTGGATCTATTGCTACTTACAGACACACACACACACACACACACACACAAGTGAAACCTGTTGTGATCAAGTCAATTCTAACTTACAACAACCCTACAACACAGAGTAGAAATTCTACATAGGGTTTCCAAGGAGTGGTTAGTGGATTCAAACTACTAATCTTTAGGCCAGCAACCTGAACTCTTACTGTTAACCACTGTGCAGCCAGGGAGAGTAAATATGATGATGTAATTCAATGTGTTTGCATTTGGTTTTCCAAATAAGATAGTATTTCAACAGAAGTTATGGAGTGCTCTTAAGTGAAGAATTACCTTTGACAACAGACACAGAAACTGGGTCAAGAGACAGCTGTTGAGGTCTCTAAACAGGGCAAAATAGTATTGGAAAGAAAGCTGAGTCAAGAATACTAGTGTAAGTTGAACAAAGGAAGAATCAACATTCTCAGTTATTTATTTTCTGGCTAAGCTGTAATTGTCAAGAAGAATTGAGGTCAGGATCAAAATGACATCTTAGGTGCATGCTCAATAATGACCACCTGACAATGAAGACTTGAAATTAAGTAAATTAGACAAAAAAGGATACAGCTCCCAGAGCATCAAACTAAGAACTGAAGAAACAGACTGTGATAAAGAGTTCAAAAGACATATAGTATCCTCAAAGAGGTGAAGGAAAGCACGAACAAAAGTCTGGGAGAATTCAGGAAAACAATATGAGAACAAAATGACAAAATAAATAGACATCACAAACCATACAAAACAACCAGAAATCCAGATATTAACAACAAAATGTTAGAAATAGATAACTTAGTGGAAGGGCACAGAAGTGGAATTGAATTATTGGGTGAAAGAATCAGAAAAATAAAATACAAATCCCTTCATATTAGTTTATTTGAGGATCAGAAAAGAGACTGAAGAAAAATAAAGTATTAAGCCTAAGGCTTATGTGGGATACTATCAAAAGGAATATATACATGTAATTGGAATTCCAGAACAACAGGAGGAAAAGAAGCATAGAGAGAATTGTTGAAGTTTTATTGGCAGAAAATATCCTGAATATCATGAAAGATGAGTAGATTTCCATCCAAGATGCTTAATGAACTCCACACAGAATAAATCTCAACAGAAAGTTGCCAAAGCATATCACAATCAAATGTTCCAAAACCAAAGACAAGGAAAGAATTCTGAGAGCATCTGGTGAAAAATAAAATGTCACCTACAAAGTAGAACCAGTAAGACTATACAAGGTCTGGCAATTAAGTCTGAGAACTTAATTGTTCTAAGTGCTACATACCTCATTGTTGAATATCTCTATGGTCATCTTTGAAGTACTCCCTTGGGAAGCCAGGCACTAATGCCAGTGCCTAGTTCACCCTTCAAAGCAATTTTGGAACTCTTTCTGGGATGGCTTTTTTGTGCATGATGGCAGCTTGGTAAGTTTGTGAACTTAAATGTATAGTTATCTGTGAGGGAGTTTTCAGCCAGTAAATAAATCAGTGTATTGGAACACCATCCCTACTTACCTGATCTGGCCACCAGTGACTTTTTTCTTTACCTAAAAATAAGGGAAATGTTGAAAGGAAGACATTTTGAGGACATTCAGGATATCAAAGGTAATATGACGACAACTCTGATGGCCATTCCAGAAAAAGAGATCCAAAATTGCTTTGAAGGGTGGATTAGGTGCTGGCATTGGTGCATAGCTTTCCAAGGGGAGTACTTCAAAGGTGATCATAGTGATATTCAGCAATGAGGTATGTAGCACTTTTTCTAGGATGAGTTCATGAACTCAGTTGTGAGACCTCCTATATTAATTTCTTGGCAAAAACCACTCAGGCAAGAAGGCAATGGGGTGACATATAAAACAGCTTTAAACTACTATTGATAAGACAAGCCACTCCACTAAGTTCTGGTTCCCGAATAGAGGGATCATTTTGTCTTTATCAATTCTTTTTTATATAGTTTTGTCATCTGAGGGATAAAGTAGACCAGTCTTCCTTCAAAAATGACTCAAGAATATACTCCTAATTTCTGTTTTTCATTCATCATATCCTGTTTCCAAAGCTGCTCACTGCCATCTAGAACACAGTGCTCAAAGTTCACAGAGGATGTATTAGACTATGAAGGGATTTGAGAATTCTAATATTGCATGCGAGGAAATGAATCTTCTGCTTCAGGCCTGGAGGATGCTACTAAGCCTAATTTCTAAGAGAAACAGATCTTCCACTGTTGGGCCAAGTCTTCTATTTCAGTGTTCTGGAACCCACTTGAGTTATTGACTTGCCTGAGGCTGAAGACACGGACAGTACTATTTATTCTTATTAAATAGGTTCTTTCTAATACTGATGACATGAAAATTGATTCCTTCTTCATTCTACATAAATGTACTGAAAGCTTCATATGAACCAAATAGTGTTCTTTGAATTGGGAACATGGTGGTACATGAAACTAACAAAATTGCTGTTTGCCCAGAATCCATGTTATAAGGCAGGGGACAGACAATATTCTTCAGTAAAAAAAAAGAATAGATGAATAAAATTACAGGAGGTAGTAAGTAGTCTGAATTAAAAAAAAAATCAGAGTAAGATGATAGAGTGCAAAAACAAGTAAAAAAGACTTTGAAGTTCTCAAAAGCAAAGATATCACTTTGATAACTGAAGTGTGCCTAATCCAAGCCGTGGTCTTTTCAGTCATTTAATTTGCATGTGAAAAGTGGACAAAGAATAAAGAAGACTGAACAAGAATTAATGCACCTGAATTGTGCTTTTGGCAAAGAATATTGAATATACCATGGACTGCTATAAGAGTGAACGAATCAGTCTTAGCGGATGTGTAACTAGAATGGTCATTAGACTCAAGGATTGTAAGACTTCGTGTTGTTTATTTTGGAGACATCATTGGGAAATACCAATAGCTAGAAAAGGACATTATGTTTGCTAAATAGAGGGAATCCTTCAATGAGATGAACTGACACAATAGCCTCAACAATGAGCTGTCAGAATGTCACAGAGTTGGTGTAACATTGGGTAACTTTTCCTTCATAAGGTTGTTATGAATTGGAGGAACTTGACAACAACTGACAACAAAGACAGCAGAAAAGGATAGTGTTACTAATTCTGATAGAAAGTTTAGGAAAGTCTGCTCAAAGGAAGAGATAACTACAGACTGGAAGAGAATGAGGGAGGCAGTCCTGTAAACTTCTGGAGGAAAAGAGTTCCCCAAACCGCACATGAAAGTCTCTATCAGGGGGAGGTCTTTGGCATGTTTAAGGAGCAGCCAGTGACCCAGGTAGTTAAAGTGGAGTAAACAAGGCAGAAAGAGTAGGTGTTGAAGACAGAGAGGTAATCAAGGATGAAATATCATTATGTCTTCCCCCTCCGAAGCTAACCTCCTATTTGTCTGCCATTTTGTCATACTGTGGAGGCTTGCGTGTTGCTGTGATACGAGATGCTATGGTACCAGTATTCAGAGATCAGCAGGGTCACCCATGGTGGAAGGCTTCAGCTGAGCTTCCAGACTACGACAGACGTGGAAAAAGGATGCGGAAATCTGTTTCTAAAAAGAATTAGCCAGTGAAAATCTTGTTAACAGCAGTGGAACTTTGTCAAATATAGAGCATAAAAATGAGCCCCGAGATTGGAAGGCACTCAAAGGACAACTGGGCAAGAGCAGCCTCCTCAAAGTAGAATTGACCTTAATGATGTAGATGAGGTAAAGTCATTCAGACTTTCATTTGCTGATGTGGCAAGACTCAAAGTGAAAAGAAATAGCTGTAAAAATATTCATTAATAATTGGATTGTGGAATGTAAAAAGTATGAACATAGGAAAATTGGAAATTGTCAGTAATAAAATGGAACATACAACCATCGACATCTTAGGCATTACTGAACTGAAATGGACTGGTGTTGGCCATTTTAAATCAGACAATCATATAATCTTCTACACTGGGAACAAAAACTTGAACATGAATGGTGTTGCATTCATGGTCAGAAAGAACATTTCAAGAATTGTCCTGAAGTACAGTGTTGTCAGGGATAGCATAATATCCATATGCCTATGGGGAAAGCCAGTTAATATGACTACTATTCAAATTTACGAACCAACCACTAAGGCCAAAGGTGAAGAAATTGAAGATTTTTACTAGTTTTTACAGGCTGAAATTGATCCAACATGCAATCAGGATGCGTTGATAATTACTGGTGACTGAAATGCAAAAGTTGGAAACAAGGAAGAAGGATCAGTACTTGGAAACTACAGCCTTGTTGACAGAAATGATGCCGGTGATTGAATGACAGAATGTTGCAAGACCAACGACTTCTTCATTGCAAATAGTTTTTTTGACCAATGCAAACAGTGATTATACACGTGAACCTCACCAGATGAAATACGCAAGAATTAAATTGACTACATTTGTGGAAAGAGGCAACGGAAAAACTCAATGTCAGTAGCCAGAACAAGACCAGGTGCTGACTGTGGCACAGACCATCAATTGCTCATAAGTTTTGAACGCTAATGTCTGAAGATGAGACGAGTTGTGAAATGACATCAAAGACATCATCCATGAAAACTGCAAGAGGTCATTAAAAAGACAAGAAAGAAAGAAAAGACCAAATTGGATGTCATAAGAGACTGCAACTTGCTCTTGAACATCAAATAGCTAAAGCAAGAGGAAGGAAGACCGAAGTAAAAGAACTGAACAGAAAATTTCAAAGAGTGGCTCAAGAAGACGAAGTATTATAATGACATGTAAAGAGCTGGAAATAGAAAGCCAAAAGGGAACCTACTCTGCATTTCCCAAGCTAAAATAAATGAAAAAAAAATCAAGCCTTGAGTTGCAATAGTGAAGGATTCTTCCAGGAAAATATTAAATGACTCAGGAAGCATAAAAGAAGATGCAAGAAATACACAGAGTCATTATACCATAAAGAACCGGTTGACATTCAACCACTGTAAGAGGCAGCATATGATCAGGAACCAATGGTAGTGAAGGAAGAATTAGAAGATTCACTGAAGCAGCTGGAGAAAAACAAGGCTCCAAGAATTAATGGAATATCGGTTGAGATGTTTCAACAAACAGATGCAGCACTGGAAGTACTCACTCATCTATGTGAAGAAATATGGAGGACAGCTACCTGGCCAATTGACTGGTGATCCAACTGAATGTAGAAATTATCCAACAATATCATTACTGTTATAGACAAGTAAAATTTTGCTCAACACCATTCAGAAGTAATTGCAGCAGTATATTGACAGGGAACTTCCAGAAATTCAAGCCAGCTTCAGAAGAGGATGTAGAACCAGGGATATCGTTGCTGATGTCAGATCTTGGCTGAAAGCATGGAATACAAGAAAGATGCATACCTGTGTTTCATTGACTATACAAAGGCATCTGACTGTGTGGATCATAACAAATTATGGATAACATTGTGGAGACTGTGAATTCCAGAACAGTTAATTATGTTCATGAGGGATCTGTATATGGATCAAGAGGTAGTCACGCAAACAGAACAAGGGGACACTGCATGATTTAAAGTCAGGAAAGGTGTGCGTAAGGGTTATATCCTTTTGCCATATTTTTTCAATCTGTATGCTGAGCAAATAATCTGAGAAGCTGGATTACATGAAGAAGAACGAGGCATCAGGATTGGAGGAAGGCTTATTAAAAACCTGCAGTATGCAGATAATATAACCTTGCTGGCTGAGAATGAAGAGGATTTGAAGCACTTATGAAAATCAAAGACCACAGCTTTCTGTACAGATTGTACTTCGACATCAAGAAAACAAAAATCCTCACAAGTGGACCAGTCAGCAATGTTGTAATAAATGGAGGAAGGGTTCAGGTTGTCAAGGATTTCATTTTACTTGTTTCCATAGTCAATGCCCCTGGAAGCAGCAGTCAGGAAATCAAAAGCACGTTGGATTGGGATAATCTGCTGCAAAGGACCTCTTTAAAGTACTCAAAAGTAAAGATGGTACCTTGAAGACTAAAGTATGTGCTTGACCCACACCATGGTATTTTCAGTCGCATCATATGCATGCATAAGTTGGACAATGAAGGAGGAAGACAGAAGAATTGATGCCTTTGAATTGTGATTTTGGAGTAGAATATTGAATGTACCATGAATCCCCGAAAGAACAAACAGATGGGTTCCGGAAGAAGTACAACCAGAGTGCTCCTTGGAAACAAAGATAGTGAGACTGTGTCTCACATATCTCAACATGTGTCAGGAGGGAATAATCTCTGGAGAAAGACATTATGCTTGGGAGACTGGAGGGTCCATGAAAAAGAGGAAGACCCTCAATGAGACGGATTGACACAGTGCCTGCAGCAATGGGTTTAAATGTAAAAAGAAAGTCAGTATGGCACAGGACTGGGCAGTGTGTTGTCCTGTTGTGCATAGGGTCTCTATGAGTCGGAACCAACTCTACAGCACCTAACAGCAACAACTGTCTAAACCCATCATTTTCATCAATATTTCCATAGTCTCATTATGCTATCCTATTCCACTCACCCTCTAAGGACTTGTTCCAGGTCTATCTTTTCATCCTTTTCCCTCTACCTTTTACTAATAACCCTTTCCCGTCCCTCTGCATATGTGTGATTTGTCTTGCTTGTGCTAATAATTGGGAACAAATATATTTGTATTTGTCAAGAGATTTTACATATGCTTATTTACAATATTCTTTATAATAGTAAATTTCTTAAGATAAACACATAGAAGGCTGTAAGTACTTATTTTAGGCTTCAGGTAATGGGCAGAGGAAAGCAAGTATCTGTAATAACAGATGCCAAATTAATTATATATGTATGTATATAAACATAAAGATACATATTTCATAGCAATTATCTTAATATACAAAGAGAGTTGGTGGGGCAGCGCCACCGCAGGTTGGCTAAATCAAGAAATTTCTGTTATGCATTATCCTGCAGCTACAACAGTGGTTATCATGTCAGTCACCAGACATAACCCAATGAAGTATCAGAAACATTGACCGAAAAAAAAAAACCCACTGTGATCGGGTCAATTCAGACTCAAAGTGACCCAATAGGACAGAGTAGAACTGCTCCCATGAAGTTTCCAAGGAGCACCTGGTGGATTCGAACTGCTGTTCTTTCAGTTAGCAGCTGTTGCACTTAACCACAACACCACCAGGGTTTCCAAAACGTTGATACAACTACTTAAAAATGGAGATTTAGAAAGCATATCCATGTTAAGTTTCCCTGAGAATCCTCTGCCTTTTCTACTCATCAACCTCGGTGGAATGATAAGAGACTCTCACATGTCATTTGATCCAAGAGTCTGAAGAAGAAAGTAATTGTCTAATACTTCCACCTCACTTTCTTTCTTTTTAAAAAATATTGCTGCTGTCCTTTAGGTAAATAAAGGAAATGGAAATAAGGAAAAAACAGAAGGGGGTAAATCCTAAAAAAAAATCTATTCTTTGTCCTTTTTTTCACCCTTGGTCTGTAAATAATCTCTGGGCAAAATTATATGTTATAGGAAAAGCATTACAAAACTTAATTAGGGCTTTTAAAATTCAAGCCCAACATATTATTTTACTTAATTTCTATGGAGAACAGGAAGCTTTAACTCACAGGAAACAATTCAGTTGTAGACTACTCTCCCGAGGAGGGAGGCCAAATCACATTTGCCTTTCAGTTCAATAAAGATCCATATTAATCTTCAATATGCATTTCATTCTAGTCCTGGTGAATCAGTTCACCTAAGGACTGTCGTTTATGACAGCAGTTTGACTTCTAGCTTTCTGGGATCCAGAATTGTCTTCACCTGGGGTTTTTCACAGAACAAAATATTCTACACCAATACAGTTCAGGTAAGCAAACAGACCTAAACTTTAACCTACATCTTTTAAGAACTCCTTGGTATTTCATTAAGCTCTACTTGCACTGATATTTCATTGTGCCTTGACTTTACAAAGTATTGTTCAACTTCAAGGACTTCTGTGGGATGCTTTCTTCCAGTAACTAGCTCAGCTCAATATCTTCTCTGAAAAAACTTCCTGTGTTAACATTAGCAGATGAATCCCTCCACTGCAATTCTTTCCACTACATTGCATCATCCCTTTACATTTCTTTCAAAGTGTTACTATCTATAAGATTCTTGTTTATTTTCTTAATCTCTATTTTTTTATCTGTTTTCACCTATCATGACTTGAGCTACATTATTTTCTCCATCTCTCAGAACAGTGCCTGTGATATACACTGTTTAATAACCATTAAAAAAAAACCTTTTTATTCTTAGTGATTTCAAAATCTCAAAAAAATTGCAAGGGAAGAGCAAAGGATGCCCATATACCCTTCAACCAGATCCATCAGTTGTTAACATTATTCTACCTTTGCTTTATTACATTTTTCCTAAATACCTCTATCATCTTTCTTTTTTATCTATCTCGCTGTCTATCTATCTACCTATGTACTTCCTAAGAATATCCTAATACTTAGCCACAGTGCAAATAGAAAAGTTAGGAAATTTATTAACAGTATTATTAGTCAATCCGCTAACCATATTTAAATTCTGCAACTGTCCCCCAAATATTCTATTACTTTTGCTAGTATGAGATCTCTATGGCCAACGTTGCAGAGAACAGGAATTCAAGAACACCTAACTGTGCTCTTAAGGAATCTGTATATGGATCAAGAGGCAGTCGTGTGCACCGAACAAGAGGACACTGCATCGTTTAAAGTGAGCAAAGGTGTGCGTCAGGGTTTTATCCTTTCACCATGCCTTTTTAATCTGTATGCTGAACAAATAATCCCAGAAGATGGATTATATGAAGAACAAGGCGTCAGGATTGGAGGACGACTTATTAACAACCTGTGTTATGCAGACGACACCACCTTACTTGCTGGAAATGAAGAAGATTTGAGACATCTACGGATGAAGATCAAGGACCACAGCCTTCAGTATGGACTGCACCTCAACAACAGGAAAACAAAAATTCTCACAACTCGACCAGTAAAGAACATTGTCATAAGTGGAGAAAAGACTGGGTTTGTCAAGGATTTAATTGTACTTGGTTCCACAATCAACGCAAGAAAGCAGCAGTCAAGAAATCAAAAGACGGTGCACTGGGAAAACGTGCTGCAAAGGACCTCCTTAAAGTATTCAAAAGTAAAGATGTCACCTTGAAGACTAAAATGTGCCTGACCTAAGCCATGGCATTTTCAACCACATCATATGTGTAGGAAAGCTGTACAGTGAACAAAGCAGACAGAAGAATTGATGCCCTTGAATTGTGGTGCTGGAGAAGAATGTTGAATGTACCATGGACTGCCAAAAGAACAAACAGATCTGTTCTGAAAAGAAGTACAACCAGAGTGCTCCATGGAAACAAAGATGGCAAGACTGCATCTCACAAGCTTTAGACATGTTGTCAGGAAGGATCGGTCCCTGGAGAAGGACATCACGATCGGTAGAGTGGAGGGTCAGCGAAAAAGAGGAAGACCCTCAATGAGATGAATTGACACAGTGGCCGCAACAATGCGCTTAAGCAAAGAAACAATTGTGGACTTGGCGCAAGACCAGGCAGTGTTTCGTTCTGTTGGTCATAGGGTCACTATGAGTCGGAACTGACTTGACGGCACGTAACAGCAACAGTATGAGATCTAATCCATAATCATGCATTGAATTTAATTGTTTTATTTTTGTAAACTCCTTTAATCTGAAATACTTTCTCATCTTTTTTTTTTTTTTTTGTCTTTCATGACCTGGAAATTCTTAAGATTACAGGACAGTTATTTTATAGAATGTCCATTGTTACTTTTTGGGAGTTGAACACATGAATGTTTACTGACATGGAGAATTACCTAATCTCTATAGAAGATATGTGAGAATTACAATTACTTATGCATATAAATACACACATTGTTGCTGTTGTTAGGTACCATCAAGACAGCTCTGATTCATAGTGGCCCTGTGTACAACAGAAGGAAACACTGCTGGGTCCCGATGCATCCTTACAGTTGTTACGCTTAAGGCTATTGTTGCAGCTACTGTGTCAATCCACCTCATTGAGGGTCTTCCTCTTTTTCGAAGACCCTCTGCTTTAACAAGTATGATGTCCTTTTCTAGGGACTAATCCTTCCTGATAACATGTCCAAAGTATGCGAGATATAGTCTCGCCATCCTTGCTTCTAGGAAACATTCCGATAATGGTCCTTCCAAAGCAGATTTTTTAGTTCTTTTGGCAGCCCACAGTTATATAAATATATATGTGCATATTTAATTTTCAAAACTTTCTTTATTGCATTCAAAGAGCTAAGAATAAAATGAATACTAAGTCATACTTTGGGAGAGTCTCAACTTCCTGTCTTCCAAAGCTTCCACTTTCCATTAACTAAGTAAATAATCTCAACAGATTTCCTGAGTTCTTTTTATTAAGCTACTTAAGACTCACTAGGGAAATTCAATTAAACTATCAGAGTATATTCACATGAGACTCCTTTAAGGAGTAGAAATCAAAGATCATTATTAGTCTTATTTTACAATTTCTTCTTTCATAAATACACTTATTTGACCATAAAAGCAAAAAAAGGCATTGTGTCTCATAAAGCTTATTTTCAATAAAGTTCTCAAGATGGAAGTTGCCATGTGCCAATCTATCATTATCCAGAGGACAGAACTCAGATATGTCAATCTAAATCAATTAATCATGTCTGATTTTACAGTTTCAGAGCCCCAGTACAAATATATAATATCTTGGCTATTGTGTCTACTTGTCTTCCATGAAAATGTTGGCTGACAGTTTAATCCCTTCAATGAATCAGTTATCTTCTGCTTTAAATTTTTTGTTGATATCGTCTGTTTTCATTAATGGGAGCAAGGTGAATCATTAAATGTGCCTGGATTTTTCGTAGGTAGTACGGATATTTTCCTCTTGCCCTTTCCACAGACTTACTGTAAGTGTTTAGTGGTACATATGAAGTACCACATATATACAAAAAAAAAAAAAAAGTTGCCATTGAGTCAGTTTCAATTCAGAGCAACTCTAAAGGACAGAAAACTTAATTGGCCCCTAGAGGTACACATGAGCATGAAAGGGTTAAATAAATTTATTAAATAACTGAGAGCTAAGCTTTCTTTTATAGAATATTTTAAAATAATTGCACCATGACAAGTTTCTAAAAACTTTAATCTGTGTCCAATTTTCCCATAATCTGAAAGGAAAATATGGTTCATATTTCCAGTCTATTCTGTGGGTTCACCTTGGATACTCATTACAATCACCTGGGGAACTTTGAAAAGATAACTATTCTTGAATCTTACCGCTAAAGTGTGCCCTAATAATTGATGTTGTTTAAAGGCACTCAAGGTACTTCTAAAGTGGGACTAGGGTTGAGAATTACTGATCTGAACTAATGAAATCCCCATCCTTCAATTGCATCAGTCAAATATGCATACCAAATCCACTGCTACTGAGTTGATTCTGACTCATAGCAACCCTATAGGACAGGGTAGAACTGCCCCCAGAGAGTTTCCAGACAGGGCCTGATGGATTAAACCTACTGATCTTTTGGTTGGCAACCTAACTCTTCAATGTTATGCTACCAGGGTTTCCATCAGTCAAGTAGAATGCTGAAATATCTTTCAATCTGATAGTCTTGCTCATTATATATTACACTCACCTTTATCCTTACAGTTTTTGACAATTCAGTGTCTCTGGTTGACTCTAATCTTACTCTCCTTTCTTTTTTTTTTTAAAAAAAAATTTAGATCCAGTGCATTAAAACTGTTGGCCAGAGTAAACTGACTCATTATGCTGCATGAACTGGTGACTAAAGAAGCCATGCTGATTAACCCTGTCAATATCAATGACATTAAAACTGTGGAGTTGATTATGTATCTCATTTTTTAAAATTATGTTAAATATTTGATCATTTCGTTGATTCTTTCTTTAGTAGTCATCATGATTTTTATTGCAATGGTGTCTTATTTAAGTACCAAAATATACAGAAAATAAAACATTTGATTTTTTCAAAATAATAAAAATATTTTAGATTATAAATCTATCCAGGAGATCAGCATCCAATTAAATCATTGTTATATCCTCTGTTTTTTATTGACTTGGCAAAATGAACATTATCATGTAAACAGTTATCAAAAAGAAAAAAATCAATCTTAGTGTCATTCAAACATTTACTCCCTAACCAAATTTTGGAAATTAGACTACTCATTTTTAAACTCATTAATGGTTCTTGAATGGAAAATGCACCTTTATTTAATCAATAACTAAACCTTCATTAGGCTCAATGAGCTACCGATATGTACCTTTATTCGCAACCTGTCCAATATAAATACTAACTGGGTCTTTATTGAATGAAAAGGTCAAGTCAGGTACCTCTTGGAAATGATGCTAGCTCTTTCAGATTCTCATTATGTGAACCATGTGCTACTGCACAAAGAATGCTTATAAGAGAAAAAAAGTATTTACCTCAGTATGATATTGTACGTGTTCTGAAAATATTTAGAAATGGTCTTTAGTTACAGATGCAAGGAACATCAGAGCTTATTGATTATGCAAATATGTTCTCTACATTCAATTAAAAATAGCCAATTAGTGCAAGGGTTGGCAAACTTTGTCTTTAATACAAACAAGCCCTTTGCCCTCAAGTAGATTCTGACTCATAGCAACCCTGTAGGACAGAGTAGAAGTGTAGAACTGCCTCAAAGAGTTTCCAAGGAGCTTCTGATGGGTTTGAACCATCAACCATTTGGTTAGCAGCCATAGCACTTAACTGCCACACAGCCAGTGTTTCCCTTAAAGGGCTAGAATGTAACATTGTAGGCTTTGCTGGCTGAGCAGTCTGTCATGGTTATTCAACTTTGCCATTATGGTGCAAAAGCAGCCATAGACAGCATGTAAAGAATGAATGTGACTATGTTCCAATAAAACTTATTTTATAGAAATGTTTGAGAGGCCTATGGGTTGTCGTTTGCTGGTCACCAAATTTGTAGGATAAAATATGGCATATATGTAATATGCATATTGCTGTATGCACACCAATTTTTGTTTAAAAAATAGAACTGAATGTCTCTTTCAGCATGTGAACACCTTGCAGTAAACCTGCAAGAAGTCTGATGAAAAAATTTTCTACGCATTTGAAGCTGCTACATCTTTTGTTCAGAATCAGCATGTCTCATTGGAAACTGTGGTCAAGAAGCTCTACCTATGCCACCTTTATTTTAGTAAATCCTTCTCTGAAGGCATGTGGTATTGTTTTTCTTAAAGGAAGCCAACGAGAAGAAAGACTAAGCCATCCATTAACTCATCGCATTGGAAAGAAATAAAGAACTCTCCTATTTAATTGTTTGGATATGCTCTTGGATTTTATCTATATTGTGTTGTCCTGACAGAGGTCATCATCTAAGAGAAGGCACATGTGGTCATGTTCCAAGAGGCTTTCTAGTTGTTTCATATGGTGAAGATAGAGCTGTATCATTAAATCTAACTGCACTTAATTTGGAAAAGAGAATTGGTTAAATGGAAGGCATCAAAGTAAGGAATATATTAAAATTAAAGAGAAGGAGTGTTCCTAAAATGGTCTAGACAGATGCATTCTGATATCAGTCTCAACTATTGCAAGTTTGCAGCCTCAAGGGTTTCTGATGCTTTTTCCTGATGCCTGATAATGGGGATAAACTCACTGGAAGAAACAAAACAAAACAAAAACTGGCATGTTACCTGACCTCACCCCAACTTTTCTGCTCTGTTTAAGCTACCAAGGCAGTGTGTCCACTTGTGCAGTCATCTGTTAACTTTCTATTCACTGAACTGTTAAATTTGTACCTCGTGTATCTAACAGTGATGATTGCAACAAGACTATCTCACACATACTCCAAGATAAAGATAGAAACATTCTAGATAATGCTCAGATATAATATTTCAGGACAGAAATATGACTAGTCAGTGAGACTCTCACTAGTGCCTGGTTCACAGAAACACTGAAGCACAGGAGCAATTTTGCAGAATTTGTGTTGCAATTTACATTTCTACAGCATAAAGTAGCTCGATTTACACCCTTTATATATGTTTGTCTATCATTTGTATGTTTCTTATATTCACTCAAGATAAAAGATTAAAAAAACCAAACCTGTTGCTGTCAAGTGGATCCCAACTCATAACAACCCTATAAGACAAAGTAGAACTGCCCTGCACAGTTTCCAAGGAGCTGCTGGTGGATTTGAATTGCCAGCCTTTTGATTGACACTTGAGCCCTTAATCACTGAGCCATTCAAGACAAGGATATACATTTTTAAGCAACTGAATAGTACATTTCCTTAAAAGTAAAAACACTGATATTGCAAATATTTCTACCAATAGCTATGGAGGCATAACTCACTCTGCTGTGTTATTGTTGCTAGGCAGCACGGAGTTGGTTCCAACTCATAGTGACCCTTTGAAAAATAGAACGAAGCACTGCCTGGTCCTGTGCCATGTCCACAATCATTTTTATGCTTAAGCCCATTGTTGCAGGCACTGTGTCAGTTCATCTTGTTGAGGATCTTTCTCCCTTTGGCTGACTCTACTTTACCAAGCATGATGTCCTTCTCCAGGGATTGATCCCTTCTGACATGTCCAAAAGTATGTAAGATGCAGTCTTACTATCCTTGCTTCCAAAGACCACTCTGGTTGTACTTCTTCTAGGACAGATCTTTTTGTTCTTTTGGCAGTCCACAGTATATTCAATATTCTTCTCCAACACCATAATTCAAAGGTGTCAATTCTTCTGTCTTCCTTCTTCATTGTCCAGCTTTCACATCCATATGGCGCTATTGAAAATACCATAGCTTGGGTCAGGCACACCGTAGACTTCAAGGTGACTGACGTCTTTACTATTAAATACCTTCAAAAAGTATTTGGCAACACATTTTCCCAATACAATGCTTTTTTTGATTTCTTGACTGCAGCTTCCCATGGGTATTGACTGTAGAATTGAGTAAAATGAAATTCTTGACAACCTCAATCCTTTCTCCACTTATGATGATGTTGCTTACCGGTCCTGTTGTGAGGATTTTTGTTTTCTTGATGTTTTGGTGCAATCCATACTGAGGGCTGTGGTTTTCACTTCATCAGCAGATGTTTCAGATCCTCTTCACTTTCAGCAATCAAGATTGTGTCATCTGCATAACACAAGTTGTTAATGACTCTCCTTCCAGTCCTGATGCCTCATTCTTCTTCATATAGTCTAGTTTCTCAGGTTATTTGTTCTGCCTATAGATTGAAAACTTGTGGTGAAAGGATACAACACTGACACACACCTTTCCTGACTTTAAACCATGCAATATCCCCTTGTTCTGTTAGCACAACTCTCTCTTGATCCACTTGTGGGTTCCTCAGGAGAACAATTACGTGTTCCTCCATAATGTTATCCATAATTTGTTGAATGACTTTGCACAGTCAATGAAACATAGGTAAACATCTTTCTGATATTCTCTGCTTTCTGCAAAGATCTGTCTGACATCAACAATGATATCCCTGGTTCCACACCCTCTTCTGAATCCAGCCTGAATTTCTGGAAGCTCCCTGTCAATATGCTGCTGCAGCTGCTTTTGAATAATCTTTAGCAAAATTTCACTTGTGTGTGATATTAATGATATTGTTTAATAATTTTTGCATTTGGTTGGATCACCTTTCTTGGGACTATGCATAAATACGGACCTCTTCTAGTCAGTTGGCAAAGCAGCTGTCCTCCAAAACCTGAAAAACTATAAATAGAATGTAAATAGATGATATTTGAATTAGCCATCCTTTAGAGGGTAAGAAATGAATATGTATCAACTTTAAATGTTTGCATGAAATATAAAAATTAATATGAATACTGTCTTAGGACATAAAGCAAATCTCAACAAAATCAAAACCATTGAATTATTGCAAAGCATCTTGTCAGAAAATAAAGCCATAAAAGTCAAAATCAATATCAGAAAAAACAGATAGAAATTAGAACTCATGGAAACTGAACAACAACTTGCTAAAAAGCAAGGAATGTAGAATAAATCAAGGATGAAATAAAGAAATTTATGGATTCAAATGGGAATGAAAACACATCCTACCAGAAACTATGGGAGCCAGCCAAAGCAGTATTCAGAGGTCAGTTTATCTCTATAAAAGCTCTTGCCCAGGTGGATTCACCACAGAATTCTCCCAAGCTTTTAGAAAAGAGTTAACTCCAATAGTGCTGAAATTATTTCACAGCATAGAAAGGGATGGAATACTCCCAAATTCATTCTATGAAGCCAGTATTACCTTGATAATAAAGCCAGGAAAAGATCTCATAAAATAGGAAAATTACAGACCAATACAACTCATGAATCTAGACGGAAAAATCTTCAACAAAATCCTTGCCAATAGAATTCAACAACATATCAAAAAAATAATTCATCATGATGAAGTGGAATTCAGACCAGGGATGCAAGGCTGCTTCAACATCAGAAAAACAAATGATGTCATTAACCATGTAAATAACACAAAAGATAAGAATTACCTGATCCTCTCAATTGATGCAGAGAAGTCATTTGATAAATTCCAATACCAATTCATGCCAAAAACTCTCAACAAAACAGGTATAGAAGGGAAATTCCTCAACTCAGTAAGGGGCATCTATGCAAAGCCAACCACTTACCTCATCCTGAATGGAGAGACATTGAAAGAAATCCCTTTGATGATGGGAACTAGATAAGGATGCCCACTCTCACCACTTCTATTCAGCACTGTACTAGAAGTTCCGGCTAGAGTAATCAGACAACACAAAGAAATAAAGGGCATCCGCATCAGCAAAGAAGAAGTAAAAATCTCCATTTGAAGACGATATTATTGTATATGCAGAGAATCCTAAAGACTCCGTAAGTAAACTACTCTAATAGAAGAGTTCAGCAAAGTATCAGGATATAAGATAAACATAAGTAAATCAGTAAGATTCCTTTACACCTACAAAGAGATCATTAAAGAAGAAATCACCAAATCAATATCACTTACTATAGCCCCCAAGATGATAAAATTAACTAGGAATAAATCTAATTAGAGAAATAAGAAACCTATACAAAGAGAACTACAAAACCTTACAGCAAGAAACTGAGAGAGACTTCTATAAATGGAGAAACTTACCCTGCTCATGCATAGGAAGATTTAACACTGTGAAAATGTCTATTTTATGTGAAGCAATCTACATGTGCAATGCAATCCAAATACAAACTCTAGTGACATTTTTCTTTCTTTCTTTTTTTTTATTATGACTGAGTAAAAATGTACATTCCCGTATAAATTTACATGTCCACCTATATGCAGCTTCCTCTGCTCTCCCTGTCCGGGGACAACACACTATTCCTCTCTGCTCCATACATGTCTCATCCTCCCTGCAGTCTCCTTTCCCATCCTCTCCACCCACTCTCCTTCCTCTAGCCAGAGGTCAGCTGGGTGATATCTTATAGACTGATAGAACCATAAAGTGCATCCAATATATGATCACTCTGCATCGCCAATTCCAATCCACTCATGTCCAAAGAATGGACCTTTGTTATGATTTATGGGCAAGGGCAGCATCAGGGCCAGGAGCCATGCTCCCAAGGGAACCCCGAAACCACTGGACCATCAGTTGAGGTCTTTTAGTGGAGATCTCACGAGGCACCCCTTTTTATTCCTGTGTTGCCAGTGAGACTCAACTTAGTGAGCTCCATCGCTGCTATCACTGGTGGTGGCTGTGCACCATCCAGTTCTTCTGGTCCGAAGTCGATGTAGGCACCCACTTATGTTGGTTTCTCTATCTTCTATGTTGTCTTTACCCCATGTCATTTTGGTCCTCGGTGATCATCCATTCCCGCTGAGTTGAGACCATTTGCTGTGCCGTCAGATGGCAGGTTGGCAGCTTTTAAGACCCCAGATGCCACTCACCAATGTGGGGTGCAGAGAGCCTTCTTAGCAAAACACTAGTTGTGCCAATTGGCCTGGATTTTGCCTAAGAACATGGTCCCCTGCCCCCTCCCCCAGCTACTCTGTCCTTGCAATACTGGGTTAAGATGGAAGGAGTATTCCAGTTATGGTGAAATCCACTTAATATTGTTATTAGAATAATGATGATTCCAGGAAACATCTCATAACCTGGTTTCAACTGGAAGACATTATGTTGAGTGAAAGTAGTCAGCTACAAAAGGACAAATATTATATGAGACAACTACGATAATATCTCAAAAACAAACTTATGTATAGAAGAAAAGACTCTTTGACAGCTTCAAGGGAGGGGACGGAGAGAGGGCGATGGGGGAGGGTTTAGATTAGATAGTTGCTAAAAATCTGGGTGGGTGAAATTGGTGATAGCACACATTAGAAACAAGAACAATATTAAGTGGACTTCAGTATAACTTGAATACTCATTCCATCTAGTGACATTTTTTAATGAGATGGAGAAACCTATCACCAATTTTGGAAAAGGAAGGAGCCCCGGATAAGCATAGCACTACTGAAGAAGACGAACACAGTGGGAGGCATCTCACTACCTGACTTTAGAATTTATTACACTGCCACAGTAGTCAAAAAAAGCCTGGTACTGGTACAAAAGGAGACATATAGACGAATGGAACAGCGTTGAGGCCTCAGTGATGCCACCATCCTTCTATGACCAGTTGATATTTGACAAAGGCCCTAAGATTGTAAAGTAGAGTGAAAACAGTATCTTTAACAAATGCTGCTGGCAAAATTGTATATCCATCTGCAAAAAATTGAAACAAACCCCATATCTCACACCTTACACAAAAACTAATTCAAATTGTATCAAGCACCTAAATATCAAACCTAAAATAATAAAGATCATGCATGAAAAAGTAAGGTCAACAATGGAAGTTTTAATACATAGCTTAGACAGACATCAAAACATGACAAAGCATGATCAACACAAGAAAAAATAGATAAATTAGAACTACTAAGAATCAAACACTTTTTCTCGTCTGAACTCTTTATCAATAGAATTAAAAGACCATCTATAGAATGGGAAAATATATTTGGCAACTGTATATCAAATCAACCTCTAACCTCCATAATCTACAAGTTACTACAAAATATTAACAAGAAAAGGGCAAATAACTCAATTAAGTGTTGGCCAAAGGAGACTGACAGACATTTACTGAAGAGGACATCCAAGCAGCCAAAAGACACATGAGGAGATGCTCACGATTGTTAGCTGTTAATGAAATCCACATAAAAACTGCAGTAAGATACCATCTCATCCAACAAAGTTGGCCATGTTCTGAAAAACACAAAACAACAAATGCTGGGGAGGCTGTGGAGAGACTGGAACTCTCATACATTGCATGTGGAATTTCAAAATGGTGCAAACTCTTTGGAAAGCAACCTGATGCTTCCTTAAAAAGGTAGAAATAGATTTATCATTTGTTCTAGTACTCTAATTGCTTGGAATTTATCCACATAGAAACAAGGGCAGTCACACACACAGACACATGCACATGAATGTGTATTGCAGTACAGTCTACAATAACAAAAGATGGAATCAACATAGATATCTAACAACAAATGAATGGATAAACAAACTATGGTATATATACTCAGTGGAACACTATGCAATGATAAAGAACAATGATGATTTTAGGAAGCATCTCATAACCTGGTATCAATTGGAACACATTATGTTGAATGAAATCAGTTAGCAGCACAAGGACAACTATTGCATGAGACCCCTACTAGAAGGACTGAAAAATAGATTCATGTACAGAAGAAAAGTCTCTTTGATGGCTGCAATGGAGGGAGGGCAGTCAGGGGGAAGGCTGGTTATAGATTAGATAGTTGATAGAAATTTGGTTGGGGAATTCCGTTAAAAGATGGCAGAGTAAACAGATGTCTCCTCATTTCCCTTTGAGAATTAAGGCCTGGATAATATTTATATGGAGCATTGAATATCTGGGGAGCCTTAGGACCTAACATATTTGACTAGGCAACAATATCAGACAAATCTTCTCCTCTCAAAAACAATCCAAAAACCATCTGACCTCTTTTTCTGCTGTTTCATTGTATCAGAGAACTGCAGCTTCCGCAAACGGCTGATAACGGTAATGTGCTTTCATTACAAGCTGACAGATGGAGTCTACTGTTCCTGACTGCCTGTTCAGACCAGCCTGTTGGACAGCTCCCAGCTCCCAGTTCACCACCTGGACAGCTCCCTGCATGGAAGTGCAGTTTACTTTTAAGGCTGAGAAGCTTGTATGTCTCCCTGGACATCTCTCTGTTGAGAAGCCTCAGCTTTTCCCGCCTCTTTTCTCTCACTCACATTGTAGGGTTGGCTGACAGCCCCCGGTTTCCCCATAAGCAGAGAAGCCTCTTTGCTACGCAATAAGCAGAGTCTTCCACCCTTGAGAGTCCACCTAGGGCAAATCACTAGAGTATTAGAGTCAGCTGGTGACCAACAATTCTCTTAGATCCATTATCAGAGAAATCAAATAGTGTCTAGATGGCACACAGGCAGCAGATCATAATTAATCATTTAAAGAAGCAGCCTTCAAATGCTCCAGAAAATTCCCTAAAGATTCAAAAAATTCACCAAATGGAGCCTGGCCACCACCAGTGACAGCAGTGATGGAGCTCACTAAGTTGAGCCTCACTGGCAACACAAGAATAAAAAGGGTGCATCCTGAGATCTCCACTAAAAGACCTCAAGTGATGGTCCAGCGGCTTCAGGGTTCCCCTGGGAGTGTGGCCCCTGGCCCTGATGCTGCCCTTGCCCATAAATCATAACGAAGGTCCACTCTTTGGACATGAATGGATTGGACTTGGCGATGCAGAGTGACCATATATTGGATGCACTTTATGGTTCTATACATCCGTAGGACATCATCCAGCTGACCTCTGGCTGGAGGAAGGAGAATGGGTGGAGAGGAGGGGAAAGGAGACTGTGGGGAGGATGAGACATGTATGGAGCAGAGAGGAATGGTGTGCTGTCACCGGACAGGGAGAGCAGAGGAAGCTGCATATAGGTGGGCATGTAAATTTATACGGGAATGTACATTTTCACTCAGTCATATTAACTAAAAAAATAAAAAATTCAAAGTTTCCCAGATGAAGAAGCCTTTCTGAATCTATCAGAGGTTGAATGCAAAAGAGTTATATAGAGAACCCTCCTAGAGATTAAACAAAATGCAGTAGAACAAAATGAAAAATTTGGTAAACTATTTGAAATGCTAGAACATCAACGATCTGAAATACATCAGATTAATAACAAATTGCAGAATTAGATAATTCTATCCAAAGCCAAAAGAGTAGGGTTCAACAGATGGAAGTTAGACTCAGTGACCTAGAACACAGAGTAACTAACACCAGCATTGATGAGGTGAAATCAGAGAAAATAAAAATGAAGAAGCATTAAGAAACATGTGGGACTCCATCAAGATGAATAATTTACGTTTAACTGAAGTTCCTGAACAAGAGAGGATTAATGACAATATAGAGAGTATTGCTGTATAGATGCTGACAGAAAACTTTCCTGAGATTGAGCAAAGAGAACATAGGCATCCAAGATGTTTATTGAATACTGCAAAAGTTAGACTCAAGAAGAAGGACGCCAAGGCCTAGTATTTTTAAGCTTAATAAGCTAAAACACAAACAGATGCTTCTGAAGGCAGCAAGGCTCAAAGCAAAACTAACATTCCGAGGGAAACCCTGTAGAATGCCATCTGACTTTTCTGATGAAACAATGCTGGCTATAAAACAGTGGGCAGACACATTCAAAGCCCTGAATGAGAAAAACTTCCATCCTAGAATTATTTATCCTGCAAAATTGTCTATCAAATATAATGGTGAAATTAAGGCTTTTGAAAATAAAGAGAAAATTAGAGACTTCATAAAAACTAAACCAAAATTACATGAAATATTGAAAGAAGCTCTTCCCTAAATGTATATTTTAGGTGACAATTCAGGACACTTCATCCAAATTTCTAACCAGTTAAAGAAGTCACAAAACTTCACCAAAGCTACAGCTTTATAATAAGGGAATCCGTGATCATATCATGACGACTATAATACCATCACTTTAAAAGAGGGATACACTACAATAATTACAGTTGTTTTTGATGCAGAGGAAGTTTCAGACTTATGAAGTAGTTAAAATTGGTTTTAATCTTAGTATGTTAAGGGGGATAATACATGTGGCCATAAAGCAGATTAACAATGCATTATATCAAAATAAGAAATGCAATACAGGAGTCTCAATGAACATAAAACCAACACTCGAATGACCCATAAAGAAGAATGCCCTAGAACAGAACATTAAGAACAATATAGAAAACATCAACACAAAAGTAATTACATCAAAATGATGGCGATAAGCACATACCTATCAATAATTACATTGAATGTAAATGGGCTGAACGCTTCAATAAAGAGACAAGGAGTGATACCCTGGATCAAAAGACATTATCCATCTATATGTTGCTTACAAGAAACACACCTTAGACTTAAAGATAAGGAACAGGTTCAGAATTAAAGGTTGGAATAATATATATCAAGCTAACAATACACAAAGAAGAGCAAGTGTGGCAATATTAATCTCAGATGAAATAGATTTTAATGTAAAATCCACTATTGTGGGCAAGGATGACCACTATTTATTGCGGAAAGGTTCAACACTCAAGCAAGACTTAACAATATTAAATATTTATGCACCCAATACTAAAGCACCTAAATACATTGAATAAATAAACTGACAACATTGAAAAGTGAGATTGATCATTCCACAATAATAGTTGAAAACTTCAACACTCCCCTTTCAGTTATGGATAGATCATCCAGAAAAAAGCTCAGTAAAGATGCAGAAGACCTTATTGCAACAATCAACCAACTTGACCTTATCAACATATCCAGATCTTTTCATCCATCAACAGATAAACACACCTTCTTCTCCAATGCACATGGAACATTCTCCAGAATAGACCATGTGTTAAGTCATAAAACAATTTTCTATAAAATCCAAACTGTTGATTTTACTGCAAAGTATCTTCTTGGACCATAGAGCTATAAAAGTTGAAATCAACAACAGAAAATTCATAGGTAGAAATTCAAACTTGTGGAAACTGAACAACAATTTGTTCATAAAGCTTTGGGTTATAGAAGAAATTAAAGACAAAATAAAGAAATTTATAGATTCAAATGAGAATGAAAATACATCCTATCAGAATTTATGGGATACAGCAAAAGCAGTGCTCAGAGGTCACTTTATCTCTATAAATGCACACATCTGGAAAGAAGAAAGGGTCTAAGTTAAAGAATTAATCTCACAGCTTGAACAAGTAGAAAGAGAGCAACAGAGGAACCACTTAGGCACCAGAAGAAAACAGATTATAAGGATTAGAGCAGAACTGAATGAATTAGAGAATAGAAAAGCAATTGAAAAACTTAACAAAATCAAAAGCTGTTTTTTTGAAAAGATCAATAAAATTCATAAACCATTGGCTAAACTTACAAAAGAAAACCAGCAGAAGATACAAATAACCCTATTAAGAAATGAGTTGGGAGATGTTACAATAGACTCAGCTGACATAAAAAATATCATAACAGAATACTATGAAAGGCTGTCCTCTAATAGGTTTGAAAACCTATGGGACACGGAAAAACTTCTAGATTTATATGACTCACAAAGATTATCACAAGGAGAAGTAGATCAATTTAATAAATCTATCACAAAGGAAGAGATTGAAAAAGTAGTAAAAAATCTACCAACCAAAAAGTCCTGGCTCAGAGGGCTTCCCCGGAGAATTCTACCAAACTTTTAGAGAAGAGTTAACTCCAATACTATTAAGGCTATTTTACACCATAGAAAGAGATGGGATACTTCCAAATTCATTCTATGAAGCCAGCATAACCCTGATACCCAAACCAGGGAAAGATCCCACAGAAAAAGAAAATTACAGACCAATATCACTCATGAACCTAGATGCAAAAATCTTCAACAAAATTCTAGCCAATAGAATTCAACAGCATATATAAAAAATAATTCATCATGATCAAGTTGGTTTCTTTCCAGAGATGCAAGCCTGGTTCAACATCAGAAAAACAATTAATGTAATCAACCACATTAATAATACAAAAGATAAGAATCACCTGATTTTGTCAATTGATGCAGAAAAGGCATTTGACAGAGTTCAACACCCATTCATGCTTAAAACTCTCAGAAAAATAGGAACAGAGGGGAAATTCCTCAATGCAATCAGTAGCATCTATGCAAAGCCAGCTGCTTTCATTATCCTGAATGGTGAAAGACTGAAAGAATTCCCTTTCGAAACAGGAACTAGACAAGGATACCCGCTCTCACCACTTCTATTCAACATTGTGCTAGAAGTTCTAGCCAGAGCAATTAGACAAGTCAAAGAAATAAAGGGCATCCATACTGGCAATGAAGAAGTAAAGATTTCTCTCTTTGCAGATGATATGATTGTTTATTCAGAGAATCCAAAGAAATCTGTAAGTAAGCTATTGGAGAATAGAAGAGTTAAGCAAAGTATTCGGATAAAAGACAAACATAACTAAAGCAATAGAAATCCTTTATACCAACAGTGAGATTATTAAACAAGAAATAATCAAATCAATTCCATTTACTATAGCCCCCAAGAAGATAAAAATACCCAGGAATAAATCTAACCAGAGAAATAAGAGATCTTTACAAAAAGAACTACAAGACCTTGCTTCAAGAAACTGGGAGAGACTTACATAAGTGGAGTAATCTGCCCTGCTCATAGATAGGAAGACTCAATATTGTGAAAATGTCTATTTTGCCCAAAGCAATCTACTTACATAATGCAATCCCAATACAAATTTTTTAATGAGATGGAGAAACAAATCATCAGCTTTGTTTGGAAAGGGAAGCAGCCCCAGATAAGTAAAGCACTATTGACGAAGAAGAACACACTGTGAGGCCTCTCACTACCCGACTTTAGAACCTGTTACATTGCCACGGTAGTCAAAACAGCCTGGGACTGGTACAAAAAGAGACATATAGATCAATGGAACAAAGTAGAGATCCCAGAGATGCCACCATCCTCTTATGAACAGCTGATAGTTGACAAAGACCCTAAGATTTTAAACTGGGGTAAGAACAGTCTCTTTAACAAATGGTGCTGGCAAAATTGGATATCCATCTGCAAAAAACTGAAACAAGACCCATATCTCACACCTTATACAAAAATCAACTCCAATTGGATAAAAGACCTAAATATAAAATCTAAAATGATAAAGCTCATCCAAGATAAAATAGGGTCAACAATGAAAGTTTTAATACACAATATAGACAGATTTCAAAATCTGACAAACAAAGCACATTCATCAGAAGAGAAAATAGATAAATGGGAATTTATAAGAATCAAACACTTCTGCTCATCCAAAGACTTCATCAAAAGAATTAAAGGACCATCTACAGAATGGGTAAAAATATTTGGCAACTCTGTGTCAGACCAACACCTGATCTCCATAATCTATAAGATACTACAAAATATCAATAAGAAAAAAATAAATCATCCAATTAAGTGATGGGCAAAGGAGATGGACAGACACTTCTCTAAAGAGAACATCCAGGCAGCCAAAAAACACATGTGGACATGCTCAAGATCATTAACTATTAAAGAAATTCAAATCAAAAAGACAATGAGATACCATCTCACCCCAACAAGGTTAGCCATGATCCCCAAAACGCAAAACATTACGTGCTAGAGAGGCTGTGGAGAGATTGGAACTCTTCTACACTGTTGGTGGGATTGCAGAACGGTGCACCCTCTTTGGAAAGCAAACTGGCTCTACCTTAAAATAATGGATATAGATATACCATTTTACCCAGTAATTCCACTGCTTGGAATATATCCTACAGAATCAAGGCCATTCTCACCAACTGATAAATGCACATGAATGTTCCTCACTACACAGTCCACAATAGCAAAAAGATGGAATAAACTCAGATGTCCAACAGCAGAAGAATGGTTGGGTAAACTATGGTATGTGTACTCAATGCAGCACTATGCAATGATAAAGAACAACGATGATAGCAGAAAACATCTCTTAACCTGGCTTCAACTGGAGGACATTAGGTTGAGTGAAAGTAGTCAGCGACAGAAGGACAAATATTGTATGAGACCCCTATGATAAAAACTTAAAAACAGACTCATGCATAACAGAAAAGGACTCTTTGACAGCTGCAAGAGTGGGGAGGGTGGGAGGGAGAGGGGCGAGCATTTAGATTAAATAGTTGTTAGAAATTTGGTTGGGTGAAATTGGTGACAGCACACGTTAGTGAGAAGATCAATATTAACGGGGCTTCAGCACAACTTGCTTACTCCTCCCACATTAACCCAATAGTGCAAGGACAGAGTATGTACATTTTCATTCTATCATAATAAAAATAAATAAATACATAAATAAATAAAAAAGAAATTTGGTTGGGTGAAAGCAGTGATAGCACATGTTAGAAAGAAGATCACCTTAACTGTACTTCAACATAACCTGAAAACTCTTCTCATTTTACTTCAGTATTGCAAGGATAGAGTAACAGGGGCTGGGGACTGGGACCATGCTCTCAGGGGACATCAAGACCAATTGGCATAACTAGCCTATTGCTAAGAGAGTCTTCTGCACTCCATATTGATGAGTGTTGTCGGAGGCCTTAAAAGCTAGCAAGCTGCCATCTGAAGTACACCAAATGGTCCCAATTTAGCAGGAATAGATGATCACCAAGGACAAAAAAGACATGAGGGAAAAAGAGCCTGGAAGACAGAATGAGCCATGTGAGTGGGTGACTGTATTAACATGTGACTAGAAGAATCAGATGGTGCCTGGCTACGACCAGAAAGAGCCACGGTGGGGCATATAATGTCAAGTCTTAGTTTCAACATGAGCAAAAGGGGGGTGCACATCAAGAACTCCACTAAAAGAGCACAAATGATGGCCTGAAGGCCTGAGAGTTCCCCTGGCAGCCTGGTCCCTAGACCTGCTGCTGCCCCCTATCATAAATCATTACTGAGGTCAACTCTTCGGACAGGAATGTATTGGACTCAGGGACACAATTTGACTATATGGTGTGTGCACTTTATGGTTCTATTCATCTACAGGATACTGTCCTGGTCTCTTACTAGAAGGGATAGGAGAGGGTGGAGAGGAGGGGACAGGAGACTGTTATGAGGATATGACCTGTATGGAATGGAAAGGAGTGTGCTGTCATTGGGCAAGCAGAGCAGAAGGAACTGCAGATAGGCAAGCATGCAAATTTAACTTGGATTGTATACTTTCAGTCACAATGAAGCAAAAAAAAATTTAAGGGTCTTCAATCAAAACAAAGTAACAAAAATGCAGAAAAATAACAAAACATAACAATTTTAAGAAAACATAAATGAGTGCATGTATAATAATAATAACAAATGTAACTAGATTAAACCCATTAGAAGAGACTAAAAGGTTAGATTCTTGCAATTTCCATGTATATGGTTTACCAGAGGAGCACCAAAAGCAAAGAGATACACAAAATTTAAATGTTTGGAGATGGAAGACAATATTTACCCAACTAAATCAACAGAAGACTATGAGACAGTATGAAGTATAAAATATAACAGAATTCCCTGTTCCATGAATCCATAGAGACTATGTTATTCTGTAATAATAAAAGGCAGTTCAAGAGAAGTGCATAGCAATTTTACACATGTATAAGCCTAAGGGATTACTTTTGAAATATATAGCCAAAAGATAAAATTAAAATAAAAAACATACCAACATATTTGGAATCTTGAAATATTACCTTATAGTACAATAAATCAAGCAAAAGTTAAAACATGTATATAGATTATTTAGGAAACTCTGGTGGCACCGTGGTTAAGAGCTCAGCTGCTAAACAAAGGGTTGACAGTTTGAATCCAATAGCTGCTCCTTGGAACCCTACGGGGCTGTTCTACTCTATCTTGTAGGGTTGCTATGAGTCAGAATTGACTAGTAGCAAAGGGTAAGTTTAAATACCTCAAGACATATTTAAAATATTTGTAATGGTCAAAATAATAAAAAAATTATTATTCCCATTTTAAAGAGGAGAAACTTGAGGCTCAGGGAGAACTTAAAGATATCTAAGCTTAAAGAGATGGTAAAGAGCAATGGCAAGATTCTGACCTGACATTTCTGTGTAACTCTGTAAATTATACATTCCCTTTTGTTAAAAACATCTGCACTGTGGAATATTTCTTGAGGTGGGAAAAGCTATGCTCTCACTATTTTTCTATTGAAATATGGTTTTCTCATGTACAGAAATTGTAAAATTCTTAATGATTGTGTCATCAACTGTTTTTCTGTGTTAAATCCTTGAATCATATTTTATGATAGAAAGTGTCTATCATTTGAATAAAAAGGTTGCCAGATGCCTTGATCTAGCTATCCAGGAAAGAATTCTCCTGACTGTAGAGCTGTGTGTTTTGGTACAATGATTTTTATGTTTCTAAGTCCCTAATAATAGGTAGCTTTTTGCTAGACACTGAAGTGGCAGTCTGTCACTCTGCTGCTTCTGCTCACTGCCTGACAGCTAGGATAGAAAAGAGCTATGGGCTCTGCCTCTCTTGCTCCCATGAGTCCACAGCTCTGCTCCCTAATCTGAATGTTGTGCTTCAGTAAACTCCTTAAGAGAATTCTTCTGCCCACTCAGCTTATGTTTCCTAACTGCAGCAGCTGCTTAGGAAATCAGCTATCACAGTTTCTCCACATAAGGCCACTTCAACTGAGCTGCTCGGCACCACGTGTGGATTCGTGATGGCAGACTCCTGTCTTAGCAATTGTTGTTACGTGCCTCGGAGTTCATTCTGACTCATAGAGATCGTGGGTGCAACGGAACCAAAATCTTCCCAGTCCTGTGCCATCCTCACAATCAATACTGTGTTTGAGAAAACAATCATTGTAGTCAGACTGTGTCTGTCCATCTTGTGAAGGGTTTTCCTTTTTCTTGATGACTCTCCCCCTACTTTACCAAACACGATGTCCTTCCCCAGGGACTGGTTTCTCCTAATACCATGCCTAAAACAAAGGGGACAAATTTCATAAACTTCATTTTAAGGAGCTTTAAGGACTGTATGTCTTCCACGACAGATTTGTTTGTTTTCCTGGCAGTCCATAGTATATTCAATATTTTTCACTAACATGATAATTCAAAGGCATTAATTCTTCTGTGGTCTTCTTTACTCATTTCTCAGCTTTCACATGCCTATGAGGCAGTTGAAAATACCAAGACTGTGTCAGGTGTACCTAAGTCCTCATAGTGACCTTTTTGTCTTAACACTGTAAAGAGATCTTTTGCAACAGTATGGTCAATGTTTGTTTGATTTCTCTACTGCTGATTCCTTCACCACTGATTGCGGATTCAGGTAAAATGAAATCCTTGACAACTTTAGCATTTTCTTTGTTTATCATGATGTTGATTATTGACTGATGCATGAGGAGTTTTGTTTTTTTTATGTTCTGTTGTAATCTGCAAGAACATAAATCTTTATGTTGTGTTATAATCTGTAGTCTTTGTTATTTACCAGTAAGTACATCAAGTCCTCTATGCTTTCTGCAAACAAGATTGTGTCAACTGCATATGGCAAGTTTTTATTGCCAAAGGCAGCCAAGTGCCGTCGAGTCGGATTCGAGTTTTTAATGAATCCTCCTCTAATCCTAATGCTGTGTTCTTCTCCATATAGTAAAAATTCTCAGATGTGCTCAGCATACAAATCGAATAAGTATGATAAAAGGATACAACCCTGACATACACCTTTCCTAACTTTAAACCTCTCTCTATCCCCTTGTTCTGTTCAAATGACTGTCTCTTGGTTTATGTATAGGTTCCTCATGAGCACAATTAAGTGTTCTAGAAATATCACTCTTCACAATGTTATCTATAAATTGTTACAATCCACACAGTCAAATGCCTTTGCATAGTCAATAAAATATAGGTAAATGATTTTCTGGAATTTTCTGCTTTCAGCCAAGATCCATCTGACATCAGCAATGATATCCTTTGCTCCATCGCCTCTCTTGAATCTGGTCTGAGTTTCCAGCAGTTCGCTGTCGATGTACTGTTGCAACAATTTTTGAATTATCTTCAGCAAAATTTCACTTAAGTGTGATATTAATTACATTGTTCAATAATTCCCACATTCTCTCTGGTCAGCTGTCTTTCGAATGGGCACAAATAGAATCTCATCCAGTTGGTTGGCCAGGTAGCTGTTTTTCAAATTTCTTGGCATAGACAAAGGAACACTTCCAGTGTTGATTCCATTTGTTGAGACATCTCAATTGATATTCCATCAGTTTCTGAAGACAGTTTTCTTTCTTTGCCAATGTCTTCAGTGTACCTTAGACTTCTTCCTTTAATATTGTCAGTTCTTGATCACTTGCTACCTCCTGAAATGGTTGAATACAGACCAATTCTTTTTGTTACAGTGACTCTGTATTCTTTCCATTTGTTTTTGATGATTCCTGTGTTGTTTAATATTTTCCCCATAGAATCCCTAAATATTATAACTGTAGGCTTGGATTTTCCCTTCAGTTCTTTCTGCTTCAGAAATGCCAAGTCTTTTCTTCCATTTCGGTTTTGTGTCTCCAGGTCTTTTCACATTATAATAATTTACTTGGTCTCTCAAGCTGCCCTTTGAAATCTTCTCTTCAGCTCTTTTACTGTCTCATTTCTTCTATCCTCTTAGGCTATTCTATGTTTAAGATCTTTTCTTTCTTTCCTGTCTTTTTAGTGACCTTTTAATTTCTTCACGTATGATGTCATTGATAGCATCATCCCACAAATCATCTGGTCTTCAGTCTTAGTGTTCAGTGCATTAAATCTACTCTTGAGATGATCTCTAAATTCAGGTGGGATATACTCAAGTTTGTACTTTTGGCTGTTGTGTACTTATTTTAGTATTCTTCAGCTACAAACTTGAACTTGCATAGGAGCAATTGATGGTCTCTTTGGCAGTTGGCCCCTCTTCTTGTTCTGACTGATGTTGTTGAGCTTCTGCATTGTCTCTTTCCATAAATGTAGTTGATTAGTGTATCTTACCAGTACTTAGGTCATTGGACCAATTAAAGGTAAATATGAGATGCTGATACCACTTACAGAGTTACTCATGAAACCATCCATGATAAATATTAGACTGCCTGAGTTTTGCATGACAACAAAGACACCACTGTAAACTCAGAATACCACAGCTACATAGCGGAGTATTTCAGAAAGAGGAATAGACTCAAGATTATTTTGTGAAGGTGTGGAAAATCCATTTTGGAAGAAATTTGTTGGCTTCAAGGTTAATTTTTTTAACTCTCTTGTGCTTCATTTCAATGGCTTTCCAAATATTTACTCATAAGAATATTTCTACTGGAGGCAGAGTGAAGATGGTGGACTAGACACGTCTTCTCACTTCCCTCTGAAAACTAAGGCCTAGAATGATGATTGAATGGAACACTCTGGACACCCAGGGAACCTAGGGCATGGCATTGGGTTGTAAGTTTGGACTACACAACACTAAATGGGAAACTTCCTGTCTCTGGCACTAGCGATCACATGCTGAGTCCTGCTCCTGCTAACTTGTCACTTGGGCAGATGACAGGTACTGACTCTTTTCTCTTTTTTTTTGTTATCCAGGTTGCAGGGGATGGCGTGAGCCAGCAAATATGCTGAACTGCAGTGCTAAAGTAAACAGTGTGTAGTGCAGCAGAGAGAAGGTGCATGAATAGCTGCATTTTCAGAGCCTGGCTCCTGACTGAGGGCACCACTGCATCCTGTCCTTTTCTGAGCTCTGCCATAGGTTCTACCGTTTCATGATGGGAAGGATAGGTTGGCTGGGATGTCATCTTAGTTAGTGGGCTGGGATTCAGGGTCACCCAAGCAGAGGCCTCAGTAGGGGCTAATTCCCAAGCTGAGAAGCAGTGCCACACTCCAGGAAGAGCTATTGAAGCATGAAGGCTGTGTTTATCACAGTGTTATCTTACAGGTAGGGCCCTGCTGAAGATAGCATCAAGGCCTTAATCTCTCCCTACTTTGAACTATGTCATAGCATCTGGGGACAGCCAAAGAGACGCTACCATTGTCAGCTGCAAGACGGGGCCTGCCACATCTGACGGCCTGACTGATTATGGCAGCTGTCAGATAGCTTCTAAATTTTTAAAACAAGAATGCCTGGAGAAATAACTGCTGAGTGACCCAGTGTAATCTCTTTCAGCCTTTACTGACCCATGTCATAGGGTCAGTTGATGGCCCCCCAGTGACTCCATTAGTAGGGTGCTGTATTTGTCAGATAGGAGATGGAACCTGCTACACCACACAGTACACTGGGGCAAGTCACTGGAGTACGCAGAGGCAACTGGTGACCAACTCCCTTATCAAAACTATGCCTTGGCTCTTGTTGAGTTGACACCAGACAGACTAAACAGCCTCAAAATGACCCAAAGGCAGCAAATCGTCTCTAACCATTTAAAGAAACAATTCACCATGCCTCTGAAAAACTCTCAAAATAAAGAATAAAAAGACTTCCCAGATGAAGAAGGCTTTCTAAAACTACTGGAGGTCAAGTATGCCAAAAGCCAAGTGCTGTTGAGTCAGATCTGAGTACAAAAGAATTATATATAGAATCCTCCTAGAGATTAAACAAAATGCAGCAGAGAAAAATGAAAAATTAACCATGTTATTTGAACTGATGGAATATCAGTGATCTGAAATACACCAAATCAACAACAAAATGGCAGAATTAGACAATTTGATCCAAAGCCAAAGGAGCAGAATTGAGGAGATGGAAGTCAGACTCAGTGACCTTGAAGGTAGAGCAACTGACACCAGCATTTAGGAGGAGAAATCAGAGAAAAGAAATAAGAAAAATGAAGAAACATTAAGAAACATGTGGGACTCTATTAAGAGGAAAAATCTATGATTAATTGGAGTTCCTGAACAGGGAGGGATAGATGAAAAGAGAGAGAATATTGTTGAGTTGCTGACAGAAAACTTCCCTGAAATTATGGAAGAAGAGAACATAGATATCCAAGACGTGCATTGACAGTCACAAAAAATAGACTGCAAAAGAACAACATCAAGACACATTATAAGCAAGTTTAATAAAATAAATCATAAACAGATTCTCTTAAAGGCAGTGAGACTCAAAGCAAAGCTAGCATTCAGAGGGAAGCCCTGTAGGCTTTCGTCTGACTTCTTGGCAGAAATGATGTTGGCAAGGAGGTAGTGGGATGACACATTCAAAGCCTTGAAGGAGAAAAACTTCCAATCAAGAATTATATATCCTGCAAAGTGTCTCTCAAATACGAAGATGAAATTAAGACATTCACAGATAAACAGAAGGTTAGAGACTTTGTAAAAACAAAACCAAAACTACAAGAAATACTGAAAGAAGCTCTTGGCTTAGAAAAACAAAGCCATTCAGTGTATATTTAAGGAGACAATACAGGACACAACATCCAGAAACATATCCAGTTAGGGAAGGCACAAAACTCAATCAAAGCTACAATATTAAAAGAAGGGAATCAGTGATCATATCACAGAAATTATGACAGCATCACACTAAAAGACGGAAAAACTACGGTAGTTATAGTCCTTTCAGATGGAGAGGAAATTAAAAAGACATGCAGAAGTTAAAATTGGGTTTAAACTTACAATATTAAGGGGAATAATAGGGCCAGCCACAAAGCACAATAACAATGTTACATATCAAAACAAGAAATGTAATACAGGTGTCTCAGCAACCACAAAACCAACCCCGAAAAAGATGAAAATTCAACACATAAGGAATAATGACCCAGAACAGAATATTAAGAACAAATAGAAAACACCAACACAAAAACGAATACATCAAAATGACTGCACGAAATATGTACTTATCAATAATTACACCAAATGCAAATGGAGTAAGTGCTCCAATAAAGAGACAATAAGTGACATCTTGGATTGAAAGACGAGACAGTGATCTTGGATTGAAAGACGAGACAATGAGTGACATCTTGGATTGAAAGACAAGACCTGTCTATATGTTGCTTACAAGAAACACACCTTAGACTTCTGGATACGAATAAACTGAAACTTAAAGGATGGAATAATATATACCAAGCTAACAACCTACAAAGAAGAGCAGGTGTGGCAATACTAACTGCAGATTAAATAGACTTCAATGTAAAATGTACCATCGTGGACAAAGATGGTCACTATTTGTTACTGAAAGGTTCAATACACAAGCAGGACTTAACAATATTAAACATTTATGCAAACAACACCAGAGCATCTAAATACATCCAATAAATAGTGACTGTGTTGAAAAATGTGATAAATCACTCCACAATAATGGTTGGAGATTTCACCACTCCACTTTCAGTAATGGACAGATCATCTAGAGAAAAGCCCAGGAAAGACACAAAACGTCGTATTGAGACAATTAACCAACTAGTCCTCATCGACATATACAGAATTTTTTATTATAAACAGATAAGTATACTTCCTTCTCCAATGGAACATTTTACAGAATAGACCACGTGTTAGGGCATAAAGCAAATCTCAACAAAATCCAAATCACTGAAACATTGCAAAGTATCTTCTCAGAACCAAAAAGCCAAAACCAAGTGCTGTCGAGTCAGATCCGACTCATGGCGACCTAGAGCATAAAGCCATAATAGTTGAAATCAATAGCAGAAAAAAAAAATAGACAGAAATTAGAACTCATGGAAACTGAACAACACCTTCCTCAAAAAGCCATGGGTTATAGAAAAAATCTAGAATGAAATAAAGAAATTTGTGGATTCAAATAAGAGTGAAAACACGTCCTACCAGAATCTGTGAGATCTGGTCAAAGCAGTGCTGAGGGGTCCATTTCTCTCTATAAATGCACACATCCAGAAGGAAGGATACAAACAAAAGAATTAACCCTACAGCTTGAAAATGTAGAAAAAGAGCAACAGAGGAACCCCTCAGGCACCAGAAGAAAGCAGATAATACAGATTAAAGCAGGCCTAAATGAATTAGAGAATAGAAGAAAAATTGAAAAATTTCAATGAAACAAAAACTGCTTTTTTGGAAGGATCAACAAAATTGACAAACAACTGGCTAAACTCACAAAAGAAAAACAGGAGAGGACAAAAATAACCTGAATAAGAAATGAGATGGGATATGTGACAACTAACCCAAGTGAAATCAAAAGTGTAACAGTAATATGAAAGACTATACTCTAACAGATTTGAAAACCTAGAGGAAATGGATGAATTCCTAGATTCATATCACCTACCAAAATTATTACAAGGAGAAGCAGAATGACTTAATAAGCCCATCACAAACGAAGAGATTGAAAAAGTCATCAAAAAACTACCAACCATAAAAAGTCCTGGCCAGATAGCCTCACTGCAGAATTCTACCAAGCTTCTAGAGAAGAGTTAATTCCAGTACTACTGAGGCTATTTCACAGCATAGAAAGGGATGGAATACTCCCAAATTCATTCTAAGAAGCCAGCATTACCCTGAAACCAAAGCCAGAGAAAGAGCCTACAAAACAGTAAAATTACAGACCAGTTGGCATCACTCATGAGCCTAAATGGAAAAAATCTTCAACAAAATTCTTGCCAATAGAATTCAATAACATAACAAAAATCTAATTCATCATGACCAAGTGGGATTCATACCAGGGATGCAAGCCTGCTTCAGCATCAGAAAAACAATTAAAATGATCCACCGTATAAATAACACAAAAGATAAGAGTGACCTGATTTTGTCAATTGGTGCAGAAAAGGCATTTGACAAAGTCCGACACCCATTTATGCAAAAAACTCTCAGCAAAATAGGTATAGAAGGGAAATTCCTCAATGCAGTAAGTGGCATCTGTGCAAAGCCAATTGTCTACATCACCCTGAATGGAGAGAGATTGAAAGAATTCCCCTTGAGAATGGAAACTAGATAAGGATGCACACTCTCGTCACATCTATTCAACATTGTACTAGAGGTTCTGGCCAGAGTATCAGACAAGACAAAGAAATAAAGGGCATGTGCATTAGCAAAGGAGAAATAAAAGTCCCCCTATTTGCAGATGATATGATTGTGTATGCAAAGAACGCTGAAGAATCCATAAGTGAACTACTTGAACTAATAGTAGAGTTCAGCAAAATATCAGGATATAAGCTAAACATAAGTAAATGAGTAGGATTCCTTTACACCAACAAAAAGATCATCAAAGAATTCTCCAAATCAATACCATTTAATATAGACTCCTAGAAGATAAAATACCTAGGAATAAACTAGATAAATAACAGACCTATTCAAAGAAAACTACAAGACGTTACTGCAAGAAATCAAAAGAGACTCCCATAAATGGAGAAACCTACTCTGCTCATGGGTAGGAAGACGTAACATTGTGAAAATGTCTTTGTTATCCAAAGTGATCTACATATGCAATGCAATCCCTATAGAAATTCCAGTGACATTTTTTTTTAATGAGATGCAGAAACAAATCACCAACTTTGGAGAGGGAAGAAATCCTGGGTAAGCAAAGGACTACTGAAGAATAGGAACACAATAGGAAACCTCACACATTACTTGACCATAGAACTTATCACATTGCAACAGTAGTCAAAACAGCATGGTGCTGGTGCAAAAAGAGACATATACACCAAAGAAGAGAGTTGAGACCCCAGAGATGCCACCATCCTCTTATGAACAGTTGATATTCGACGAAGGGCCTCAGATTGTAAACTGGGGTGAAAACAGTCTCTTTAACACATGGTACTGGCAGAATTGTATATCCATCTGCAAAAAATTGAAACAAGACCCATATCTCACACCTTACACAAAAGCTAACTCAAATTGAATAAAAGACATAAATGTCAAACCTAAAACAACAAAGATCATGCAAAAAAAAAAAAAACCCAGGGTTAACAATGGAATTGTTAATAGACAGCTTAGACTGCAAAATCTGACAAAGAAAGCATGATCAACAGAAGAGAAAATAGATAAATGGGAACCGCTAAGAAACAAACACTTTTGCTCATCCAAAGACTTGACTGAAAGAATTAAAAGACCACCTATGGAATGGGAAATATATTTGGCAAATATATGTCAGATCAATGTCTGATCTCCATAACATACAAGGTACTGCAAAAAAACATCAAGATAAAGTTAAAGAACCCAATTAATCGATGGGCAAAGGAGATGGACAGACACTTTACCCAAGAGGACATCCAGGCAGCCAAAAGGCACAAGAGAAGAGCCTCAGGATCATTAAATATTCGAGAAGTCCAAATGAAAACTACAGTGAGATATCATCTCACCCCAGCAAGGTTAGCCATGATCTTAAAAAGACAAAACAACAAATGCTGGAGAGGCTGTGGAGAGACTGGAACTTTCCTACACTTCTGGCGGGATTGCAAAATGGTTCAACCTCCTTGGGAAGCAATTTTGTGCTTCCTTAAAAAGCTGGAAATACAGCATTTGATCCAGTAATCCTACAGCTCAGAATATATCCTACAAAAGCAAGGGCAGTCACAGGCACAGATATGTGTACACAAATGGGTTTTGCAGCACAGTCCACAATAGCTAAAAGATGGAATCAACCCAGATGTCCAACGACAGATGAATGGATAAACAAATTATGGTACAGATACTTAATGGAACACTATGCAATGATAAAGAAGAGTGACAATTTTAGGAAGCATCTCATAACCTGATTTCAATTGGAAGACATTATGTTGAGTGAAATTAGTCAGCGGTACAAGGACAACTATTGTATGAGACTCCTACTAGAAGGACTTAAAAATAGATTTGTATACAAAACCAAAGACTATTTGAGTGCTGCAAGGGATGGGAGGGAGAGAGAGGGCTGGTCATAGATTAGACAGTTGATAGAAATTTGGTTGGGTGAAAGCAGTGACAACACACAGTAGACAGAAGATCAACTTAACTGGACTTCAATATAAACTGAAAACTCTTCTAATCTTAATAGTGCAAGGATAGAGTATCAGGGGCTGGAGTCTGGGGGTCATGCTCTCAAGGGATTTCGAGACCAGTTGGCATAACTAGCTTATTGCGAAGAGTCTTCTCCACCCCATATTGGTGAGTGGCATCAGGGGTCTTGAAAGCTAGCAAGCTGCCATCTGAGGTACATCAAATGGTCCACACTCAGCCAGAACAGATGATCACCAAGGACAACAAGGACATGAGGGAAGAAGAGCCCATAAGACAGAAGGACCAATGTAAATGGGTCACTGTATCAACATGCAACCAAAAGAACCAGATGGTGGCTGGCTACCACCAAAAACAGCCGTGATGGGGCATACAATGTTGAGTCCCACTGGCAACATGAGAGAAGGGGAGTACACCTCAAGAACTCCACTAAAGGAGCACAAATGATGGTCTAAAGGCTGGAAATTTCCCTGGGAGCATGACCCCTAGACCTGCTGCTGACCCTGACCAGAAAATATTACCGAGGTCGACTCTTCGGATAGAATGTATTGGACTCGGGGAAACAACACGACCATGTGGTGTGTGTACTGTATGGTTCTAGTCATCTATAGGATGCTGTCCTACTGGCCTCTTACTAGAAGGGATAGGAGAGGGTGGAAAGGAGGGGACAGGAGATTGTTAAGAAGATATGACATTTATAGAATGAAAAGGGGGATTGTGCTGTCGCCAGAAAAGCAGAGTAGAAGAAGCTGCAGATAAGCAGGTGTGGAAATTTAATTTGGATTGTATATTTTGACTTAATCACAAATAGAAAAATATTTCTATCATTCTGATCATAATTTTTGGAAGACAGGCCTGGTGGTCTGCTTCTGAAAACCCTATGGAGCACAGTTCTACTCTACTCGCATTGGGTCATCATGAGTCAGAACTGGCTCAATGGAAACTAAGAACAACAATAATCATAGTTTACTTTGAAATTCATTGTTCTTCATTCAGTTGGTTTTGATTTGGTAACGGTAAATAGCAAAAAGTAATTAACCAAGTGTAGTAATCCTAATACAATATTTTCTTTTGAATTTCTGTTTGAACTGAGGTTTCTGGACAAAACTAGAATTCCACTCAAGCATTCTATTTGGTAAAATGCATGTTTGGATTGCCTAGGAATAAGTACATATATGTTTTACTACTGTTTAAAGCATATTTAAGCCCTCATACTCACATTTCACTTCGAATAACTTATTTTTGAACTACATAGTTTGAGATCAGTTAAATGTTTCAGAATGATTGATTATACGTACCGTTGGAAAAGCCTAGGTGATAGCGGGATGCTGATGTTTCGTAATTTTGTCCTCGCATATCTCTAAAATATATTTACATGATTACCTAAATAGTTTCTCTTCGAATTATACTTTGAAACGGAATTTTTATGGTTTCCAGAAATGTATATGACTGTGTCATCAGTTTACAGATTCTAACTATATGTAGAATTTGAAACGAAGACTTAGCTTTTATAAGGATAGATAAAATAGCATGATTCCTTATCTGCAAGCTCATTTTAATAAAGTCCAATTCTAGGTAATTTTAAGGTAAGGTAAATGCTAAGGTATTAAGAATTTAATATGGTTCACAAGAATAGAAATAATGTGTGGATGGTGCTGTATTTTTAAAGCCTCAGGGTAGAAGGCTGTGAAAAATAAGGGAATAGGAAATATACTCAGAGGAGAGCAAACCTCCCTATTTCTTTTTCTGTATATTAATTTGGATTTTTTTCTCTAAACGTCATAATGGAAGATTATATATGAATAATTTGGTATACTATCAATAGCAGACAAGTGACATCCATGGAGTTCCAGAAACATTTAGTACCACCTCTCACTCTGCTCCTGACACTGCTCATTGGAATCTGAACTAGAAAATACCAGAGCTCTGGGTCCCATGGCAACAATGTCTTCTTCACACTCTTTTACCGTTTTTATAGCCTGACTACTTCAGCCTACGAAGAAACTGTTTCAGTTCAGTTGTACAAAGGTTCCATTTGTCTTGGTCAACAAAAATGTCTGAGACGTTTATCACTCACCATCAAGACTCTCATCCTCGTCCCCACACCTGACTCAAACCTCCACTACCCTTTAATTCACCAAACCATTACACTCTTTCTTCTGAAATTGCCTGTATTCTCTAAAAACTTACTACCCAAACTTTGGCATTACCAGAAAATGTATTAGTAAATAAGAATAAAAAAATAAAACACAGATGCACTAAATCTGAATCTACATTTAAACAAGATCTCTGGGTGATTTGTATGTACATTAGATACATGTGTGTGTATCTAAATGAAACCTGATTAAACCATAAAGCCATTGGTTCTTCTGCAGCATGATTTTCAAAAGTCAAAGGTTTCCCTTCTGTATTCATCATATGATTCTGAAGAGAAATGACTGACCATCACAGTCATCTGAAAACCTGAAACCTGGCTAAATCCACGTTTCTAACTTCTCAGTTTTTACAGGTAACCAGTCGACTATGTCTCGCTGTTGTCAGATGCAGTCAAGTTGACTCCAACTCATAGTAACCCCATGTGACAGAGTAGAACTGTCCCATTGGGTTTCTTACATTGTCACCTTTACGGGAGGAGGTTGCCAGGTCTTTCTGCTACAGAGCCCCAGGGGGCAGGGTTTAAACTGCCAATCCTTGGTTACCAGCCAAGCATTTAACCGTTTACCATATAGTTATCATTTTATAATCATGATATCACCAATCTTAAGTGTGTCATTATTGCTGCCCCACAATTCAGTGTTTTCTTTTTTCTAAATGAATAAAGTCCCCTCTCTTCCTGATTCAGCTTTCACATGCATATGATGCAATTTAAAATGCCATGGCTTTGGTCAGGCACACTTTAGTCTTCAAGATGACATCTTTACTTTTCAGCACTTCAAAGAGGTCTTTTGCAGCAGATTTTCCCAATGAAATGCGTCTTTTGATTTCTTGACTGCTGCTTATACTCCATTGTGGAATCAAATAAAATGAAATCCTTGAAAGCTTCAGTCCTTTCTCCATTTATCATGACATTGTTTACCAGCACAGTTGTAAGGGTTTTTGTTTTCTTAATGTTAAGGTACAATCCTTAAGTGTTTCAAATCTTCTTCACCTTCAGCAAGCATACCCAAGCCCTGATATTTTCAATTGCATCATATGCTTATGAAAGCTGGACAATGAATAAAGAAGACAGAAGAAGAATTGAAGCCTTTGAATTGCGATGCTGGAGAAGAATATTGAATGTACTATGAGCTGTGTTTTAGTCAGCTAGGGCTGCTCCAACAGAAATACCACAGAGTGGTTGACTTTAAAAAAGGAAGGTTTATTCTTACATAGTCCGGTAGGCTACAAGCCAAATTCAGAATATCTGCTTCAGGGGAAGACTTTTCTCCTTGTCGACTCTAGAGGAAAGTCTGGTATTGCATGAGTCTTTGTCCTGAGAGCGTCTTAGCACAGGAACCTCAGGTCTGAAGGATGCACTCTTCTCCCGGTGCAGCTTTCTTGGTGGTGTGAGGTTCCCAGTTATCTGCTTGTTTCTACTTCCTTCTTTCTCTTGTAGGATGAAAGGATTAAGAGTGGGGCAAACCATATTGCAGGGAAACTCTCTTTACAGTGGAGCAGAGAGGTAATCCTATGAAGGGATTTACAGTCCCACCCTAATCCATTAGCATACAGCACAGGAAAATCACAAAATGGAAGACAATTACAAGATAATGGGAAACATGGCCACATGGCTACATCTATTTTTGGGGGGACACAATTCAATCCATGACAGGCTGCCAAAAGAATAAACTGATCTGTTCTGGAAGAAGTGTGACCAGAGTGCTCTTTGGAAGCAAGGACAGTGAGATTGCATCTTACATACTTTGGACATGTTGTCAGGAGCTATTAATCCCTGGAGAAGGACATCGTGCATGCTAATGCAGAGTGTTAGTGAAAAAGAGGAAGGCCCGCAACGGGATGAATTCACACAGTGGCTGCAACAATGAGCTTAACCATAAAAACGATTGTGGGCAAGGCAAAGGAGCAGTGTTTCATTCTGTGGTTTATAAAGTTGCTATGAGGTGGAACTGACTTGACAGAACCTAACAACAATAGCTCCTGATGATTATTTCACGCTTCTCCACTTTTCTCAAACTTCAAAACTTCTTCCTCACACTCATGATGCCCCTTTCAGTACCTGCTGATATTTTGTTTTTCACTGAGAAGCAAGCAAGGTAAAGAGGACTTTTTTTTATTGTGATTAAGTGAAAGCACGCAATCCAAATTAATTTTTCATGCAGCTCTTTCTGCTTTCCTTGGCCTGTGACAGCACACTCCCGCTTTTCGTTCTATACTTGTAGTAGTACCCTCTCAACGATCTCCTGTCCCCTCCTCTCCACCCTATTCTCTCCCATCTAGAAAGTGACTAGTAGGACAGCATCACACAAAGGCATAAAAATATGAAGTACACCCACCATATGGTCACATTATGTCTCCAAGTCCAGTCCTTTTTTGTCCAAAGAGTTGACTTCAGTAGTGTTTTCTAGTCAGGGGTAGCAGCAGGTCTAGGGGTCATGTTCCCAGGGGATCCCCCAGGCCAAGTAGAGTTCTTGAGCTGCACCCCTCTTCTTCTCATGTCGCGTCAGGGACTCAGTACTGTATCCCCCATCCTGGTTGTCTTTGGTGGTGGCCGGGCACTGTCTGATTCTTCTGGTCGCATGTTGATATAGTCTCCACTTCACATGGGTCCTTCTGTCTCCTGAGTTCTTTTGTCCTTGTGTCTTTGTTGTTCTCGGTGATCATCTGTTTCAGCTGAGCTGGGACCATTTGGTGTACCTCAGACGGCAGCTTGTTAGCTTTTAAGACCCCAGACACCACTCACCAATATGGGGTGCAGAATACCCTAAAGAGGATTCTCTTATTCTACCCTAAAATTTAGCAATCAATCTACTTGTGTATCCACATATGTTGATCACCTTCCCTCTTGTTTCAGTTGTAAACTGTCCAAAATGCTTTCTAATATCAAATCTACATTGTATGCACTGGATTTGTCCCTCTTTCTCCTCAGTAACCAGGTTTCAGTGTCTCTTCTGACATCCAGTTTGGTCTATTCTTTCTTTTCTTTTCATGACCTTTTACTTTCTTCATGTGTGATGCTTTGATACCATCATCCCACAAGTTATTGATCTTCAGTCTTTAGATTTCAGTGTGTAAAATTGTAATATGTGATATCTCTATCACCAAGGCTGTGTTTTCCAACTACTAGTCTGTCTTTGTTTCCAACTTTCAAATTCTACTCCCCAGTAGGTGCCAATGGGTCTTTTTGATTGCATTTCACACTTAACATGTCTAGGACCAAACTTTGATTTGCACCCCATCCATTGCCATTGAGTCAATTTCAACTTACAGCAACCCTACAGGACAGAACACAACTGCCCTGTAGGGTTTCCAGGAAGCAGCTGGTGGATTTGAATTGCCAGGCTTTTGCTTAGCAGCAAAGTTCTTAACCACTCCAGGGATTCCAAATGTTGGTTTACCACCGATCAAATGTCTTAACTCCATGTTATTTGCCATCTGAATGTGTGTCACTTCTGCTGTACAAATTATTTTAGAGAAAAAACCTTGAAGTGATTTTTACTCCTCTTCTTCACATTTTACATTTAATCGAGGAATGAAATAAGTTGACTGTAACTTTGAAATATATCCAGAATAGGACCACGTAAATTACTACTGTCATTGTACAAATTCACTATCATCTCTTCCCTGAGCTATAACCAAAAAGCCAGCTGCAGTTGAGTCAGTTCTGACTCATGTGTCTCCAAGTGTGTCAGAGAAGAACTGTGATACATAAGGTTTTCAATAGCTATCATCTCTCAGAATAGGTCACCAGGTCTTTCTTCCAAGGCACCTCTGGATAGACTTGAATCTGCACCTTTTGGTTAGTATTCAAGTATGTTAACCATTTGCACCACCCAGGGACTCCATAATTAGATCCTCCTAATTAGCCTCCCTATTTCTATGTATTTTAAACAGGTTTATAGAAGCATATTCTACATATCATAAAATTAATAAAATTTCAAGTATACAATTCAGTGATTTTAGTAACTGTATTGAGTTGTCAAATATCATGATAAATCATGTTTTGAACATTTCCATTCCCCAGTAAGATATCTCATGCTCATTTACAGCTACCCCCAACCACAGCAGCCACTAATCAACTTTCTGGTTTCTCTAGATTTGTCTTTTTTGGATATTTCACGTAAGTGGAATCATGTAGTACATAGTCTCTTGTGCCTGGTTTCCTTCAGTTAGCGTAAAATTTTTGAGGTGCATCTTTGATACAGCATGTGCCAATACTTTATTATTTTCTATTGTTGAACAATGTTCTCTTGTGTGGCTATACCACATTTTGTCCATCCATTTACCAGTTGATGATCATTTAGGTTGTTTCAAGTTTTTTACTAATTATTGTTACCTGGTAAAAACTCCAGGTTCTTGTTTGGCATGAGTCATATTGGCTAATAAATGAGAGACTGAGGTGGAAAAAGAGGAAAGACAACTTTATTTTGCTGGGCAAGAAGAGTCAGTCAGAGCTTCTAATGCCGAGACTCCTCCCTAAGGATGAAGAGAAAATTTATTTTCAAGGAGTTTACAAGCAGAGAGTTCATACAAGTCACACCAGCAGCATTCTTAAAAGTACTGTGCAGGCACAATGGGATTTACATAAAACTTTCAAGCAAAAGCAGAATTTAAGTGCAATATTGAGGGGCAGAAAGCCTAGAAGAGGAAATAGGATTTTTAATGGAATACTGTGGGGAAGAAAGCCAAGAAAAGAAAATAGGAGTTTTAATGCAACGCTGTTGGGATGATGTCTCATTATTAATATTCAATGCACATTGGTGAGCAAGTTTTGTATGTCTGTTTTGATTTTTCTTGGACAGATAGCTAGGAAGTGAATTGCTGGGTCATGTGGTAGTTGCATATTTAAGAAAGTACCAAACTGTTCTCCAAAGTGACTGCACCATTTTACATTCCCATCAGTAATGTATAAGGCTTCCCATTTTTCCACATCCTTTCCTATGTGTGATAGTAGTTCTAGTGGGAATAAAATGGTATCTCACTGTGGATTTATTTTTTTATCGCTATTGAGTGAAAGTATACAATCCAAATTAATTTTATGTGTCTGCCTATCTGCAGTTCTTTCTGCTTTTGTTGTCTGGTGACAGCACACTCCTCTTTTGATTCTATACAAGTCATATCCTCTTAACAATCGGCTCTCCCCTCCTCTGCATGCTCTCCTCTCCCTTCTAGTAAGAGAACATTAAGACAGCATCCTATAGATACATAGAACCACAAAGTGCACACACCATATGGTCACATTGTGTCCCTGAGTCCAATCCATTCCTGTCTGAAGAGTTGACCTCAGTAATATTTTCCAGTCAGGAGCAGCAGCAGGTCTAGGGGCCACGATCCCAGGGGAACCCTCAGGCTTTTGGATCATCAATTGTGGTCTTTCAGTGGAGTTCTTTAGGTGCACCCCCCCTTTTTCTTGTATTGCCACTGGGACTCCATATTATGCGCCCCATTACAGCTGTCTTTGGTGGTGACCGGACACCATCCTGTTCTTTTGGTCACATGTTGATATAGTCACCCATTCACATTGGTCTTTATGTCTTCTGGGCTCTTCTTCCCTCATGTCCTTGTTGTCCTTGGTGACCATCTGTTCTGGCTGAGTTCGCACCATTTGGTGTACCTCAGATGGCAGCTTGCTGGCTTTCAAGACCCCATGTGCCACTCACCAACACGGGGTGGAGAAGACTCTCTTAGCAATAGGCTAGTTATGCCAGTTGGCCTTGATATCCCTTGAGAGCATGGTCCCCAGACCCCACCCCTGCAACTCTATCCTTGTAATATTGGGTTAAGATTAGAAGAGTTTTCAGCTTATGTTGAAGTCCAGTTAAGTTGATCTTCTTTGTACTGTGTGTTGTTACTGCTTTCATCCAACTGAATTTCTATCAAATGTCTAATCTATGACCAGCCCTCTCTCTACCTCCCCTTCCTTGCAGCTGTCAAAGTGTCTTTTCTTCCACACATGAGTCTATATATAAGTCCTTCAGGTAGGGGTTTCATACAATAGTTGTCCTTGTGCTGCTGACTGATTTTATTCAACACAATGTCTTCCAGTTGAAATCAGGTTATGAGATGCTTCCTAAAATTATCACTGTTCTTTATCACTGCATAGTGTTCCATTAAGTATATGTACCATAGTTTGTTTATCCATTCATCTGTTGTTGGCATCTGGGTTGATTCCATCTTGTAGCTATTGTGAACTGTGCTGCAAGAAACATTCATGGGCATGTATCTGTTTGTGTGACTGCCCTTGATTCTGTAGGATATATTTAGAGCTGTGGGATTACTGGATCAAATGGCATATCTGTTTCCAGCTTTTTAACGAAGTGCCAGATTGCTTTTCAAAGAGGTTGTACCAATTTGCAATCCCACCAGCAGTGTAGGAGAGCTCCAATTTCGCCACAGACTCTCCAGAATTTATTGTTTTGTGGGTTTTTTTTTTTTGGATCACAGCTAACCTTGTTGCAGTGAGATGGTACCTCATTGTAATTTTGCTTTGGATTTACTTAATATCTGATGATCGTGAGCATTTCCTCATGTGACTTTTTGCTGCCTGGATGTTCTCTTCAGTGACATATCTGTCCATCACCTTCACCCATCGCTTACTTGGGTTATTTACCTTTTTCTTGTTGACATTTGGCAGTACATTGTAGATTATGGAGATTAGAAGTCGGTCTAACAGGTAGTTGCATTTTTTTTCTTGTTCTGTAGGTGGCTTTTTAATTCTTTTGATCAAGTCTTTGGATGAGTGAAAGAGTTTGATTCTTAGTAGTTTTCATTTATCCATTTCCTGTGGATGATACTTTGTCAGATTTTGAAGTCTGTCTAAGCTATGTATTATAACTTCCATTGTTGATCCTATTTTTTCTTGGATGAGCTTTATTGCTTTAGGTTTGATATTTAGGTCTTTTATCCAGTTTGAGTTGGCTTGTGTATAACATGTGAGATATGGGTCTGGTTTCAATTTCTTTGCAGGTGGATATCCAATTTTGCCAACAGTATTTGTTAAAGAGACTATTTTCACCCCAGTTTACAATCTTAGGCCTGTGTCAAATATCACCTGTTCATAGGAGGATGGTGGCATCTCTGGAGTCTCAGCTCTGTTCCATTAGTCTATATATCTCTTTTTGTACCAGTTTCAAGCTGTGTTGGCTACTGTGGCAATGTAATAGTTTCTCAGGTCAGGTAGTGTGAGATTTCCCACTGTGTTCCTCTTTATCAGTAGTGCTTTGCTTATCTGGGGTTTCTTCCCTTTCCAAACTAAGTTGGTGATTTGTTTCTTCATCTCATTAAAAAATGTTACAGGAATTTGTATTAGGATTGCATTGTATATCTACATTGTTTTGGGTAAAATAGTCATTTTCACAATGTTAAGTCTTCCTATCCATGAGCAAGGTAGTTTTCTCAGTTTATGTAAGTCTCTCTTAGTTTCTTGAAGTAAGGTCTTGTTCTGTTTGTACAGGTCTCTTAGTTGTCTAGTTAGATTTATTCCTAGGTATTTTATCTTCTTGGGGGCTATGGTAAATGGTATTGATTTAGTGAATTCTTCTTTGGTGATTTCTTTGTTGGCATAAAGGAATCCTACTGATTTACTTACATATATCTTATCTCCTGATACTTTGGTGAACTCTTCTATTAGTTTGAGTAGTTTATTTATGGATTCTTTGGGATTCTCTGTGTATACGATCATATCATTTGGAAGCAGGGAGATTTTTATTTCTTCTTTGCCAATGCAGATGCCCTTAATTTATTTGTCTTGTCTAATTCTCTGGGCAGAACTTCTAGTGCAATGTTGAATAGACGGCATGAGAGTGGACATGCTTATCTAGTTGCTGTTCTCAAGGGGAAGTCTTTCAGTCTCTCTCCATTCAGGATGATGTAGATGGTTGGCTTTGTATAGATGCCCCCTATTGAGTTGAGGATTTTCTCTTCTAAGCCTGTTTCGCTGAGAGTTTTTAGCATGAATAGGTATTGGACTTTGTCAAATGCCTTTTCTGCATCAATTGATGATATCAGGTGATTCTTACCTTTTGTGTTATTTATATGGTTGATCACATTAATTGTTTCTCTGATGTTGAACCAGCCTTGCATCCCTGGTATGAATCCCACTTGGTCATGATGAATTAGATTTTTGTTATGTTATTGAATTCTATTGGTAAGAATTTTGTTGAAGATTTTTTCCGTCTAGGCTCATGAGTGATATTGGTCTGCAATTTTCCTGTTTTGTAGGCTTTTTCTCTGGCTTTGATTTCAGGGTAATGCTGGCTTCTTAGAGTGAATTTGAGAGTATTCCATCCCTTTCTATGCTGTGAAATAGTCTCAGTAGTACTGGAATTAACTCTTCTCTAAAAGCTTGGTAGAATTCTGCAGTGAGGCCATCTGGCCAGGACTTTTTATGGTTGGTAGTTTTTTGATGACTTTTTCAATCTCTTCGTTTGTGATGGGCTTATTAAGTCATTCTGCTTCTCCTTGTAATAATTTTGGTAGGTGATATGAATCTAGGAATTCATCCATTTCCTCTAGGTTTTCAAATCTGTTAGAGTACAGTCTTTCATATTACTGTTATGATACTTTTGTCCTCTCCTATTTTTCTTTTGTGAGTTTAGCCAGTTGTTTGTCAATTTTGTTGATATTTTCAAAAAAGCAGTTTTTGTTTTGTTGAAATTTTTCAATTTTTCTTCTATTCTCTAAATCATTTAGGCCTGCTTTAATCTGTATTATCTGCTTTCTTCTGGTGCCTGAGGGGTTCCTCTGTTGCTCTTTTTCTACTTTTTCAAGCTGTAGGGTTAATTCTTTGGTTTGTATCCTTCCTTCTGGAAGTGTGCATTTATAGAGAGAAATGGACCCCTCAGCACTGCTTTGGCCAGATCTCACAGATTCTGGTAGGACATGTTTTCACTCTCATTTGAATCCACAAATTTCTTTATTTCATTCTAGATTTTTTCTATAACCCATGGCTTTTTGAGGAAGGTGTTGTTCAGTTTCCATGAGTTCCAATCTCTATTTATATTTTTTCTGCTATTGATTTAGACTTTTAAGGCTTTATAGTCTAAGAAGATGTTTTGCAATAATTCAATGTCTTTGATTTTGTTGAGATTTGCTTTATATCCTAACACTTGGCCTATTCTGGAAAATGTTCAATGTGTGTTGAAGAAGAAGGTGTAGTTATCTGTTGATCGATAAAAAGTTCTCTATATGTCGATGAGGTCTAATAGGTTAATTGTCTTAATAAAATCTTTTGTTCTTCCTCAGCTTTTTCCTAGATGATCTGTCCATTACTGAAAGTGGAGTTGTGAAGTCTCCAACTATTATGGAGTGATCTATCTTATTTTTCAATGCAGTCAGTGTTTGTTTGATGTATTTAGATGCCCTAGTATTAGGTGTATAAGTATCCAATGTTTTTAAGTCCTGCTTGTGTATTGAACCTTTCCAGCAATAAATAGTGACCGTCTTTGTCTTTGTCCATGATTGTGGATTTTACATTAAAATCTGTTTTATCTGAGACTAATATTGTCACACCTGCTCTTCTTTGTAGATTGTTAGCTTAGTATATGTTATTCCATCCTTTAATTTTCAGCTTATTCATATCTTTAATTCTAAGGCGTGTTTCTTGAAAGCAACATATAGACAGGTCTTGTCTTTTGATCCAAGATGTCACTCATTGTCTCTTTATTGGAGCACTCTGTCCATTTAAATTCTGTGTAATTATTGATAGGCATGTGTTTAGTGCTGTCAGTTTGATGTATTTGTTTTTGTGTTGGTATTTTCTATGTTGCTCTTGATATTCTGTTGTGGGTCTTTCTTCTTTATGGGATGATTTTTCATCTTCTCATTGTTGGTTTTGTGGTTGTTTAGACTCTTGTACTATGTTTATTCTTTTGATATGGTGCATTGTTATTGTGCTTTGCAGCTGTCATTAGAATCCCCCTCAATATTCAAAGTTTAAACCAAATTTTAAATTCTTTGTATATTTTTAACTTCTTCTCTATATGAAAGGACTATAACTACTGTAGTATATCCCTCTTTTTAGTGTGATGGTGTCATAGTTTTCATGGCATGATCACTGGTTCCCTTCTATTAATATTATAGCTTTGATCGAATTTTGTGCCTTCTGTAACTGGGTAGATTTCTGGATGTTGTGCCCTGCATTGGCTCCTTAAGTATATACTGAGAGCTTCTGTTTATCTGCAAATATCTTAATTTCATCTTCATATCTGAGAGACATTTTGTGGGATATATAATTCTTGATTGGCAGTTTTTGTCCTTCAAGGGTTTGAATGTGTCATCCCACTGCCTCTTTTCCAACATTGTTTCTTCTGAGAAGGCAGATGAAAGCCTACAGGACCTCCCTCTGAACTCTAGTTTTGCTTTGAGTCTCACTGCCTTTAAGAGAATTTGTTTATGTTTCATTTCATTAAGCTTGATTATAATATGTTGGCTTTGGCTGGCTGTGTCTTTCTTCTGTGGTCTAGTTTTCATGGGGTTCTATATACATCTTGGGTATCTAGGTTCTCTTCTTTCATAATTTCAGGAATGCTTTCTGTCAGCAACTCAACAACAACACTCTGTGTTTTCAGCTATCCCTCCCTGTTCAGGACCACCAGTTAATCACAGATTATTACTTTTAATAGAGCCACACATGTTTTTTAATGCTTCTTCATTTTTCTTACCTCTTTTCTCTTATTTCTCTTCATAAATGCCCTGGTGGACTGACTCCCTGTGGTGGTAGACTCTGCCTCCTATCTGGCAAGATGGCACCCTACTTATGGAGTGCTTTAGTCAGCTAGGGCTGCTCTAACAGAAATACCACAGAGTGGATGGCTTTAACAAAGGAAAGTTTATTCTTACACAGCCCAGTAGGTTACAAGTCCAATTCAGGATGCCCACTCCAAGGTAAGACTTTCCTCCCTTGTCAGTTCTGGAGGAAAGTCTGAGATTACATCAGTCTTTGTCCAGGGAGCATCTTGGCACAGGAACCTCAGGTCTGAATTACGCACTCTTCTCCCGGTGTAGCTTTCTTGGTGGTGTGAGGTTCTCAATTCTCTGTTTGCTTCTTTCCTTTTATCTCTTGTAAGATGCAAGAACTAAGGTGGGTCAAGCCACACTCCAGGGAAACTCCCTATACAGTGGAGCCGGGAGGTGATCTTCTGAAGGGATTTACAGTCCCACTCTAATCTTTTAACATACAGCACAATAAAATCACGAAATGAAGGACAATCATAGAATACAGAGAATCATGGTCACATGCCAAGCCAAGTGCCGTCGAGTCGGATCCGACTCATGGCGACCCTAGGGGCCAGGGTAGAACTGACCCCCAGAGTATTCATGGTCACATAGCTACACCTATTTTTGAGGGGACACAATTCAGTCTGAAATCCCACACTTCGGTACCCCAAAAACCACATCACTGAAACATGTAACACATTCATCTCGTATGATAGAAGTCTTAAATCAGTTCTAAGTCCAAAATACAAAAGCTTTTCTACATCTGTGAAACCTAGAAGGTAAGTTCTCTGTTTCTAAAGGTACAGTAGCAAAACAGGCACAAATCAGACATTTCATTACAAATGGTAGAAATTGTAGGGAAAGAAGACATTACCAGACAACAGGCAAATCATCAGAACTCATTACATTAGCCCTCAAAGCTTTGAAAATACTTTTACATTTTCTGAGACATTTTACACAATGATCCTGCCCTCCAGACTCTAGGTACTGGCCACACTGTCTGGATTTTGAGTTGAGACCCCCAGCTCTGCACTACAAGTCTGCCTTCAAGGCCCCTTGGACAGAAACTCTGTCTCATCAGCTTTAGGTGTACCCTAAGCCCAACTAAGTGATAATTCCATCCTTACAAAGACAGAACTCCATGGTTCCACCATTTCAAACCCCTGAGGTCATGGCTATAACTTTTGAGGCTGAGGTAGCTCAGCTTCCCACACTTTCTTTTCAGCTTCTGTTTCCTATGGCTGCATGGCCCAGGTCTCAGGTCCACATCTGTCCTGTTGGGGCAAGTGTTCTAAAGCTCTGTAGCACCACTAATTCAAGTGCCCGGAGGTACCCCATTTTTTTTGGAAAGCGTTCTGCACAAAGGTACTCAGCTTTTCTGCTCTGTGGGTCAGCAAGGCTAGCTCCACCGATTCAAGTGCCTGGAGGCACCCCTTTCCACAAGGAAAACTCTATGCACAGGCACTTAGCTCTCTTGCTCCATGGGTCAGCTCTAACGCTGCCTCTGGTTCTGCTGCTGTTGCTACTGTTGCTGTCAGTCCTCTGCTGTTTGATTCTCATCATCTGTACTTTCTTGAGTGTTAACAGTTCTCTTCAGGTCCTTCTGAATTTTCTATCTACTTACAGTTTCAAAATGGCTTCCACATTTTAGGTATTTGCTAGAGCAGCACCCCACTCCCGGTACCAGATTCTATTTTAGTCAGCTAGGGTTGCTCTAACAGAAATACCACAGGGTGGATGGCTTTAGCAAATGGAAATTTATTCTTACACAGCCTGGTAGGTTACAAGTCCAGTTCAGGATATCTGCTCCAGGGGAAGGCTTTTTCCCTTGGAGTAAAGTCCCGTATTGTATCAGTCTTTGTCCAGGGAGCGTTTTGTCACTAGATTCTCAGGTCTCAAAGATACGCTCTTCTCCCAGTGTAGTTTTCTTCGTGGTGTAGGGTTCCCTATTCTCTGCTTCTCTTTCCTTTTATCACTTGTAAGATGCAAGGATTAAGGGTGGGGCAATCCACATTCCGAGAAAACTTCGTTTACAGTAGAGCAGGGACTTGATCTTTTGAAGGGATTTACAGTCCCACCCTAATTCTTTAACATATAACACAGTAAAAATACAAAATGGAGGACAATCGTGGAATACAAGGAATCATGGTCACAGGGCTACACTTCTTTTGGGGGAGACACAATTCAATACATGACATGGAGCTACTGGTGGGCCGTCAACCAATCCTATGATGTGGGTCAGTAAATTCTGAAGACACTTCACTGGGCCACTCAGCAGTTATTTCTCCAGGAAATCTCATTTAAAAAATTTCAGAATTATCCAACAGTTGCCAAAATCAGTCAGGCCATCAGGTGTGCAGGTCCCGCTTTCCAGCTGGCAACAAAATCACCTCTTCAGCCATCCCCAGATGCTATGATGTAGTTAAAACTAGTGAGGGGTTACAGTTTTGCTGCCGTCCTCAACCAGACCCTACCCAAAAGGCAATATTGTGCTAAACACAGCCTTTCTGCTGCAAAAGCACTTTCCATGGTGGCACTGCTTCTCACCTTCAGAATGATCCCCTGCTGGCTGGAGACCATGCTGTCAGGGGAAACTGAGGCCAGTTGGCACAACTAGTGTTTTTATAAGAGATCCTTATGTACCCCACATTGGTGAGTGACATCAGGGGTCTTAAAAGCTGCCAAGCAGCCATCTGAGGATAGAGTAAATGGTCCCAACTTAGCAGGAATGGATGATCGCCAAGGACCAAAGTGACATGGAGGAAAGAGAACCCAGAAGACAGAGAAACCCATGTAAATGGGTGACTACATAGACTTGCGACCGGAAGAACCAGATGGTGCCCGGCTAGCACCAGTGATAACCACAATGGAGCTCGCAAAGCTGAGTGTCGCTGACAACACAAGAACAAAAAGGGCTGCACACTGAGATCTGCATTAAAGGATCACAGTTGATGGTCCATGGGCCTCAGAGTTCCCTGGGAGTATGGCCCCTGGCCTTGATGCTGCCCTTGTCCATAAATCATAATGGAGGTCAACTCTTGGACTGGAATAGTTTGGACTTGGTGACACAGAGTGACCATATCATGTGCACACTTTATAGTTCTATGCATCAATAGGACGTCACCTTGCTGACCTCTTACTAGAGGAAGGGGAGTGGATGGAGAGGAGGGGATAGGAGCTTGTGGGGAGGATAAGACATGTATGGAGCATTGGAGAAGATTGTACTGTCACTGTACAGGGAGAGCCGTTGGAGCTGCATAGAGGTGGGTATGCAAATTCATATGGGAATGTACATTTTCATTTAATCGTAATTAAAAAAAAGAATTATCCCCTGCTGAAGACTCCAGTCGATGACTCCACCTCCCAAACAACTAAGACGGTGTCCCAGCCGAGCTCCCCTGCATGCCTCAAAACAGCCAAATCTATGTCAGAGCTCAGAAAAGAGAGGGTTGGGGGGACGTGGTGCCCTCATTCAGGAGTTGGGCTCTCAAAATGTGACTATCCCATGCACTATCTCTCTGCTGTGCCATATACTGTTTACTTCAGCACTTCAGTTCAGTGTATTTGCTGGCTCATGCCATCCCCTGCCTCCCAGATAACAACAACAACAAAAAAGTAAAAACCTGCAGTTCGCCCAAGTGGCAGGTCAGCAGGAGCGGGGCTCAGCATACGACGGCTCGTGCCAGAGAAAGGAAGTTTCCCATTTAGTGGCATGTAGTCCAATCTGACAATCCTATGGTGTACCTTAGGGTTTCCAGGATGTCCAGAGTGTTCTGTTAGAATATCAATCCAGGCCTTAGTTGTGAGAGAGAATTGAGGAGACATGTGTCTAGTCTGCCATCTTGGATCTGCCCCCTCTTGCCTACCTCTCATTTTTTTTTATTGTTTCTCTTCTTATTATTAAGTTGTCAGAGGTTTTTGTAAATTCTGGACATGAGATAAGTGCTGCCAAATATTTCTTTAGTTTTTTTCATTCTTTTTTTAAAGTTGTTAATGATGTCAGTGGAATTGCAAAAGCTTTGAATTTTGATGAGGCCCAATGTATCAACATTTTCCTTCTTGGATCATACTTTCTGTGTGTTATTTTTCTTATTTCAAGTTCTCAATGATCTCCTATACCTCTTAGCTCAAACATTTAGGGCTATGATCTATCTTGAATTAACTTTTGTGTATGGTGTGAGGTTCTCTGCTTCCCTCTTTATTCATCTGTACTCTTTGATCAACATCAGGCAGAGTGGTCATTTAAAACTGTAAATCAGATCGTAAGCCTTCTCCTATGAAGACCCTCTAATGACTTTCCATTTTATTACAAGTGATGCTCAGAATCTTACAATGCCCCAAATTTATTTTCTGATGTTATCGCCTACCTCTTGCTAGCTGAGTGGCCTACTCCAAGATTTCAGGCTTCCTTACTGTTTCTCAACCAGTCTAAGAATATCTGCAGTTGAGAATTTATGCACTTGCTACTTCTCCTGCCAGAAATATTCTGTCACCTCCTCATAGAAGTCATGTCATAGTCTATTACCTTAGCCTTGTGTGGAAATCCTGGTGGCATGGTGGTTAAGTGCTACAGCTGCTAACCAAAAACGTCAGCAGTTCAAATATTCCAGGTGCTCCTTGGAAACTCTATGGGGCAGTTGTACTCTAACCTGTTGGGTTGCTATGAATCGGAATTGACTTGACAGCACCAGGCATCCTTTTGTAATTTTTTTTCAAGGCTCTTAGAGTCACTCCCCAGATATGAGTATACATATCTCTTTATGTGTGTTTGTTTGTTCATCTATTTATATATTGTCAGCTTCCCCCACTAAAATGAAAGCTCTGTAAGATCAGAGACTTTTTCCTTTTTTTGCTACTGTATCTTTGTTACCGATCAGTGTACCTGACATATAGTAGAGCTCATCGAGTGTTTGCAAAGTAAAAACATAAATGACTCATGATTCATATATCTGCTCCCAAGAAATTTCTAAGACTGGTATGTGAGTTGAAGTATGCTTATACACTTAAAGAAAAATAAGAATGAAGTAATACAGAAACTGGGTGATGCAAATAGCTAAGCCTCAATTACTAATGGAAAGGGTAACAGTTCAAATTCACCCAAAGGCATCTCAGAAGTGAGACCTGGTGATCATTTTTCCAAAAGGTCACAGCTTTGAAAACTCTATGGAGCACAGTTCTACTCTGTGATGCATGGGGTCACCATGAATCAGAATCAACTTGAGGGCAACTGGTTTGTTTTTGTTTTTAATATAGAAACTGCTTTGTTTCTGCAGAAAAACTTGTCATTAGACAGTGAAAACTGTCAGAAAAATTATCTGCACATCTTTACTGGATATCCAGTGGAATTATCTGAGAACATATTCACTAAAATTTTGGAATATTTAATAATGTATTTTAATTTTTGCATATATATTAGCAAAATGTTTCAAAATCATTTATACGGAAATGTTAAATGTAATTAGGGGCATAGTACAGTATATGGTTTCTTAGACGACATAAGCATTCTCTGATCACCAAAGCCAGAAACCATCTTTTTTCTTTCTCTTCTCACTTAATAGCAATTTATTTGTGCTTTCTTTCATGAGGGTTATCATTTGCCTATGAGTCGGATCCGACTCGACGGCACTTGGCTTGGCATCAGTCTCTATTTGAATTAAGGCAGTATCTTCCATTTTGTTTCAATTCCATATAAGTAGATTACAAACTACCATAAATTATAAAGTGATACACATCTGTATTTGCATATTCCTGAAATGCCTTATACAGAGTTCCCACATCTATTTTTGTTCAATAATTGATGAGAAACTGGCTAATATGTGAAATGTTGAAGAAGTCTTGTTGCAAAGTTAGATCGACTACACAATACTTAGTAAAAATGTTGATTTCATGTTTGTAAACTCATAGATTATATGAGTTCTCTCTGAAATGTTTGAACTAGGCATATAAAAATATGCAATGCCTTCTGGTTCCTGGCACCAAGAAATTCTGGTGTGATAGTGCACAAATATTTATGTGAGTACTATCTGACTCGATGGCACTTGGCTTGGCTATCCAATCAAGTATTTTTCTGGAAACTATATGTCATCCTATCTCACAAACCATTTTGAATTATATTCTAATTTTACCTTCATATAACTATCATTGTGGTTTCAGGCGTATATATGACTTGAATTATAAATGCATTATGTATATGTGCATATATGTTTATGTGCATACAGTGGAGGTCTGATAATATGGAACAGCTGCCCTGCCCACAAATCATAACTAAGGTCTACTCTTCAGACACGAATGGATTGGACTTGGTGATGTAGAGTGACCATATATTGGATGCACTTTATGGTTCTATACATCTGTAGGATATCATCCTGCTGACCTCAGGCTGGAGGAAGGAGAGTGGGTAGAGAGGAGGGGAAAGGAGACTGTTGGGAGGATGAGACATGTATGGAGCAGAGAGGAATAGTGTGCTGTCACTGGGCAGGGAGAGCAGTGGAAGCTGCATATAGGTGGGCATGTAAATTTATAGGGGAATGTACATTTTTACTCAGTCATATGCAATAAAAAAAAGAAAGTAAAAAAATGAAAACTGTGTTTTACAATCATGAAAATTTTGAGGGGAATAGTAAAAGGGGACTTGCTTATAATATCTGTTTTAGTTATCTATACTGCTATAACAAAAAGGTCACAACCAAGTGGCTACAATGAACAGACATTTATTTTCTCGTATTTTAGAAAATTAGAAGTCCAAAATCAGAGTGCTGGCTCCAGGGAGAAGGCTGTCTGCCAACTCCGGGGAAAAATTCTTTCTTACTAGCATTCCTCGGAGATTTCCAAGTGGCACCTCTCTTTTCTCCGAACCTCTTGCTTGCTTCTGTGCCCCATCTGCTCCTTTAACATCTCAGAAATGATTGGCTTAAAAGTCTATGCTAACATGGCTTCATTAACATAATAAAGAACCTCTATTTCCGAATGGAATTGCAAACACATGTTTAGGAGTTAGGAGGAGTTTAGGAGTTTTGGAGGACACAATTCAATGCATAGCAATGCCCAGCATCATTTTAATACACAGAATTTGAGTCCAGATTTCATGCTTGAGTGGAATTAGTGGATTTTCTACATAATGCATTCCTCCTCTAATTCCCAAATTTCAGTTTTACCAACTGTGAAATAGGTGTATTATAGAAGTGTGGGGAATATATGTATATATATATTCCATTTCCATATATATATGGAAATCTTAGTGACATAGCAGTTAAGCGCTACAGCTACTAACTGATAGGGCAGCAATTTGAACCCACCACGTGCTCCTTGAAAATCCTACGAGGCATTTCTACTCTGTCCTATAGGGTTGCTCCCCATTGCTGTTGAGTTGATTCTGACTCGTGGTGACCCTGTAGAACAGAGTAGAACTGCCCTGTGGGATTTATAAGGAGCCCTTGCTGGATTAAAACTGATGACCTATTGGTATATACATACCTGCATACACACACACACACACACAAAACCTAGCCCAGCGCCTGCTAGAACATAGCAAATGATATTACCACATCTATATTTGAAACCATACTACTTTTTATAATGTGAAAGTATGACAAAATAAAGTACAAATAAAAAAATTTGACAGAAGGAAGCAAAGTTGTTTTAATTATAAGTCTTAAACAAATAAATGACATCAAGGGCAATGATGATATGGCTAGAGGTGGTACTCTCATTGACCCTTGTTAGGGAAGCCAGCTTTACTTGACCCAACACTCAGGTAATACCTAAATTAAAAGTGGAGAGAAAGTAGAAAAGATCTGGGATTGGCAGTTCTGGATAGTGGGACAAAATTGACTGTAATTGTGTAGTATTTTTATGTCAGGTATAATCTGGTTTTAAGTTGTCTCAGCCTTATTGACTGAAAATCCTGGTGTTATAGGGGTTAACAGCTATGTCCCCCCCTCCAGGTTTTCACATTTTCTTTTTTTTTTCATATTTTATTTATTTATTGTGATTGAATGAAAGTGTACAATTCAGTTTAAATTTCCATGCCTACCTATGTACAGCTTCTACTGCTCTTCTTGCCCAGTGACAGCACCCTCCTCCTTTCTGTTCTATACATGTCATATCCTTTTAACAATCTCCTGTCCCCCCTTCTCCACCCTCTCCACACCATCCTGGCAAGAGGCCAGTAGGATGACGTTCTATAGATGCCTAGAACCATAAAGTGCACACATGATATGGTCACTCTGTGTTGCTGAGTCCAATCCATTCCTGTTCGAAGGATTGACCTCAGTAATGATTTACAGACAGGGACAGCATCAGGTCAAGAGGCCATGCTCCTAGGGGAACCCCCAGGCCTCTGACCATCAATTGCGGTCTTTTAGTGAAGTTCTCAGGGTTCACCTCTTTTTATTCTCGTGTTGTCACTGAAACTCAACTTTGTGAGCCCCATCACGGCTGTCACTGGTGGTGGCCGTGCACTGTCTGGTTCTTCTGGTCGCATGTTCATGTAGTCACCCATTCACATGGGTCTTTCCGTCTTCTGGGTTCTCATTCCCCTATGTCATTGTGGTCCTTGGTGATGATCTGCTTTTGCTGAGTCAGAACCATTCGGTGTACCTCAGATGGCAGCTTGCTACCTTTTAAGACTCCCGACACCATTTACCAATATGGGGTGGAGAAGACTCACTTAGCAATGCACTAGTTATGTCAGTTGGTCTCAATGTCCTCTGAGATCACGGTCCCCGTACCCCCAGACCCTGCTACTCTATCCTTGCAATATTGGGTTAAGATTGGAAGAGTATTCATGTTATGCTGAAGTCCAATTAAATTGATTTTCTTTCTAATGCATGGTGTCACTGATTTCACCCAACTGTATTTCTATCAACTATCTAACCTATAACCAGCCCTCTCCCTCCCTCCCTCTCCTCCCTTGCAGCCGTCAAAGAGTCTTTTCTTTTGTACATGAGTTTGTTTTTAAGTTCTTATAGTAGGGGTCTCATACAACGTTTATCCTTGTGCCACTGACTAATTTCACTTAACATAATGTCTCCCAGCTGAAACCAAGTTATGAGATGCTTCTTAAAATCATTGTTGTTCTTGATCATTGCATAGTGTTCCATTGAGTATATATACCACAGTTTGTTTATCCATTCATCTGTTGTTAGGCATCTGGGTTCATTCTGTCTTTTTGTTATTATGGACTGTGCTGCAACAAACATTCATGTGCATGTATCTGTTCGTGTGACTCCCTTTGCTTCTGTACAGTATATTCCAAGCAGTGGGCTTACTGGGCCAAATGGTTTTTAAGGAAGTGCCTGATTGCTTTCCAAAGAGATTGCACCATTTTGCAATCCCACTAGCAGTGTAGGAGAGTTCCAATTTATACACAGCTTCTCCAGCATTTGTTGTTTTGTGTTTTTTTGAATCATGGCCAACCTTGTTGGTGTGAGATGATGTCTCATTGTAGTTTTGATTTGAATTTCTTTAGTAGCTAATGATCACGAGCAATTTTGCAAGTGTCTTTTGGCTGCCTAGATGTCCTCTTTAGAGACGTGTCTGTCCATCTCCTTTGCCTATCACTTATTTATCCTTTTCTTATTGATATTTTGTAGTACCTTATAGGCTATAGAGATCAGACATCGGTCTGACATATAGTTGCCAAGTATATTTTCCCATTCTGTAGGTAGTCTTTTAATTCTTTTGATAAAGTCTTTGGATGAACAAGTGTTTAATTCTTAGTAGTTCCCCTTTATCTATTGTCTGTTGATTGTGGTTTGTTTGACAGATTTTGAAGTCTGTCTACATTGTGTATTAAAATTTCCATTGTTGATCTGCTATGTTCGCTAACCAAAAGGTATACAGTTCAAATCTGCCAGGTGCTCCTTGGAAACTCTATGGAACAGTTCTATTCTGTCCTAAAAGGTCTCTGTAAGTCAGTGTCGACTCAACAGCACTGGATAAGGCTTATTGAAGGAAAGATATTGTCAGGAAAGATGGGAAGTGTACTTACTCCTTTATCCTGGATCTGATAAATCGAAATAAATGTTGTTTGGTTCAGGGCCCTTAAAGTATCATCCTGTAGTATAATGAGTATATGGTTGCTAGGAGTCAGAATCAACTCGATGGTAGTGTGTATAGTGAGTGTGCAAAAACGTAAGAGCTGAATGATTTTCTGTTACAACTACTTGGAATTCACATTTCGGTAGTCCATCAGAAACTGGAAGCAGAAAAGAACAAAAGCGATCATTTCCCATTTCTTTCTTTCAAACGATGAAGAGAATTTATTTCAAGATATCTTCAGTATCTGAGAAACAGAAGGAGAGCTTGAAGAGGAAGCTCAGATTTTGAACTTTATTTTATTCTTTGAAGGAGATGTGCGATATTCTCATGACCAGTCCTATAAAATAGAGGTTTAAGAACCTTGAGATTTCTTGAGAAGGCTTAGAATGATTGCAGTCTAAAGTACTTTATCAAGAACTACTGTGCTTGTTCTGCTATGATGGTGTGTAAAATTTTTATCTGGACTGCTTGGAACAGAATTCATTTTCCCTAGTGTTGGAATTTTGGGGCAGCTGCTCTCAAAACTCCATAACTAATGAAGATGAAGAGATCAAATATTACTTAGTCCTGTTTATTTCGATAACATAATTTCATTTTGCAAGACTTTGTAGAAGAATTAGCAGAGAACCCTCAGTAGACGGAAAAGTAGAAATAAAGTTGTCTCTTGGCAAGAGTCAGTTCTGATGGATGCATATGAAAGACATAGACTGTTATAATAAAGGACATACGAAATACCATATTTTCTGGGTTGCTGTGAGTTGGAATTGACTCTTCGGGAGTTGGTTTGGTTATATTTTCAGTTCACCAGTTAAACCTCAAAATTTTAGAAAATAAAGATCTGTTTCTAGGGGTTGTATGGCTACTGTTGGAAGTTTGTGAAAAAAAGAGAGAAAAATGATTTTAGCATTGCAAAGCTTTTCATGATTTGGTGAATTATCAAGTCTAGCTATTGTTTTGATAGGGGTTCTTAAAGTATTGTCCAGTACTACAGTGTTTTAGTCATCTGTTATTGCTCTAACAGAAAATACCACAAGTGGATGGCTTTAACAAAGAGAATTTTATTCTTATACAGCCCAATAGGCTAAAAGTCTAAATTCAGGGTGTTTGCTCCATGGGAAGGCTTCTCTTTTCTGTTGTGTCTGGCGAAAGGTCCTTGTGTTGTATCAATCTTTGCTCAGCGATCACCTTGGCACAGGAATCTCAGATCTCAAGGGTGTGATCTGTTTCCAGCTCTGCTTTATTGATGGTATGAGGTCCCTAACTTTCTGCTTACTTCCTTTTCCTTTTATCTCTTGTAGAATAAAAGGTGGTGCAAGACACACTCTAGGGAAACTCCCTTAGTGAGGGCATTGCAGTCCCACCCTAATCCTCTTTTAACATAATCCTACCTGTTAGCCACAGGCAGAGGCCAGAAATTACAGCACAGATAAATCACAAAATTGAGGACAATCACAGAATACTGGGAATCATGGCCCAGCCAAATTGCTATACACGTTTTATGGGGCACACAATTCAATCCATGACAGTGAGTATGCACTGAGTTGAAAAGACTAAGAAGAAATATAAGACATCAGATCTACAGGGAGCCAGGCCTCTTAGACTCTGGTCTTTTTGGAAACCAGTGCTGAATCACTTCTTAATTTGCTATTTCTGGATTTGAAGACTTAGGAGCTATACTAGATAGAGACAAAAAGAGATGAGGATAAGCTATAACTTTGATCAAAATATGGCTATCTGATAATGCCATGCCATACCTTATTCACAGACTAAATTTTGAGCTTCATGACCTATAAAATCAGAACTATGTGTGAAGACCTTTCTTCAGGCATATATGGATAATATCACATCTACGTGCTTAAACCAAAATGTCAGCGAATCAAATCTACCAACTGCTTGAGGAAGAAAGATGTGGCAGTTGGCTTCTGTAAAGATTTACAGCCTTGGTAAGAGGGGTCTCTGCACCCAACATTGGTGAGTGGCATCTGGGGTCTTAAAAGCTGCCAAGCTGCCATCCGAGGTCACAGCAAATGGTCCCAACTCAGCAGGAACGGATGCTCACCGAGGACCAAAATGACATGGGGTAAAGACAACCTAGAAGATAGATAGACCCACAGAAGTGGGTGCCTACATAGACTTGGGACCGGAAGAATCGGATGGTGCCCGGCTACCACCAGTGATAGTCGTGATGGAGCTCATGGAGATGAGTCTCACTGGCAACACAAGAATAAAAAGGGGTGGACCCTGAGATCTCCACTAAAAGACCTCAATTGATGGTCCAGCGGTTTCGGGGTTCCCCTGAGAGCATGACCCTTGGCCCTAATGCTGCCCTTGCCCATAAATCATAATGAAGGTCCACTCTTCGGACACGAATGGATTGGACTGGCAATGTAGAGTGACCATATATTGGATGCACTTTATGATTCTATGCATCTATAGGATATCATACTGCTGACCTCTGGCTGGAGGAAGGAGAGTGGGTGGAGAGGAGGGGAAAGGAGGATGTTGGGAGGATGAGACTTGTATGGAGCAGAGAGGAATAGTGTGCTGTCACCGGACAGGGAGAGCAGTGGAAGCTGCATATAGGTGGGCATGTAAATTTATACGGGAATGTACATTTTCACTCAGTCATGTTAAATAAAAATAATAATAATAAAGAAAAGATTTAGAGCCTTGTAAACCTATGGGGGCAGTTCTACTTTGTCTTACAGGGTCTGTATGAGTCATAACCAAGTTGATATCAATGGGTTGTAAGTAAACAGTTAAGTGCTCAACTACTAACTTGAAGATTAGTGTTTGAAATCCACCCAGAAGCACTTCAGAAGAAAGACCTGGCAATCTTTTTCTTATTTTTATTGTAATTGAGTAAAGTGTACAATCCAATATAAATTTGCATGCACACCTATGTGCAGCTCCCACTGTTCTCCCTTTCCTATGACAGCACACTCCTCCTATCTGTCCTATACATGTCATATCCTCTTAACAATTTCCTGTCCCCTCCTCTTCACCCTATCGCCCCCTCTAGTAAGAGTCCAGCACGACGACATCCTGTAGATTCATAGAACCATAAAGTGCACACATGATATGGTCACTCTGTGTGGTCGAGTCCAATCCATTCCTGTCCGAAGAGGTCACCTCAGTAATGATTTATGGATAGGGGCAGCATCAGGACCAGAGGCCATGCTCCCAGGGGAACCTTGAGGCCCCTTAACTATCAGTTATGGCCTTTCAGTGGAGTTCTCAGGGTGCACCCTTTTTTATTCTCATGTACTGGCAATCTTCTTCTGAAATGCCAGTTTTGAAAACTCTATGGAGTGCAACCCTATTCTGCAATACAGAGTAGAGTTGGAACTGACTCAAAGGTAATTTTTTTTTAACTTCAGTGTTAATTACAAAATCCACTCAGCAACAAGGATATCAGGTCTCTTTCTCAGTGGTACCTGATTATGCCTACACAGGGAGAGACAGACAGAGTTAGATGCTAGCCTTTAGAGATGTGACAAAAGCTTGGCAGTCTACACCACAAACTCTGCTTATGGTGTTTGCAATCTTTGTTTAATCAGCTATCTCAGCTGGAATTAAAAGAGCAGAGGAAATCCCTCAACAACACTAAGCCTTGTAAAAAACATTTACCCCATCTGAGCTGAAAAAGGAAACAACTCTCCATCAGCATCTTCAAGTTACTACTAAGGAGTAAATAACACTAGTTACTAGATAGGTGAGGAAGGGAAGAGACAGACAATGATACACTAGAGAAAGAAGCTAGTCTCTGTTCTACAGTTTAACCCATTTATTGTGCTCTTTAAAGTAGTCAGTACACCCAGGGGAAGTCCTAGTGAATGAACAAAGTCAGTAGACTAAATCCTTCTCCGTGGGGAGAAGTTAACCACCAATCAGAGAAGATGAACACGCTCGACAGGATTCAAGTGGACAAATAATGTTTCCAGCAGATGTGACTGAGAATCTTCCTCAAATCCAGGCTCACTACTACCGACACTCTTTGATTGCTAGTAGCAGAATACAGAATCATTGTAAACATGCGAGTTAAATTCCAAGGATAAATTCCTAGAAGTGAATTGTTGCATCTCACATATGAAAGCTTGCTTCTCTTGCATTCAGAGAATGCATGTTGGAAAGGTGCAGACTGGGTGCCACTGAGCAGTACTGAATGACAGAAGGAGGAGTTATCATATAATACATGCTATAGATTTGAATACTCATTGTAAAATTATTTTGGCAAGTAGCAGTAGTATGTGTTGTTCTTAAGTAATCATTTTATTGAAATAAACTTTCAGTAGATACAATAAAGGGTCTCATTTGCACAAAAGCAGTAACATAACACAGACTGTGCTGCTTTTTTTCAAAGGACTGCAAAAAATATACTAAGCTTTGTGTGAATTTGTCCCAGGAGGAACAACAGTAAATATGTTTGTATTTTATTTTTAGGAGAGATTGTTTCTATGTGATACAAGATACCTCTTGTTGTTAAAGTAGGCTCCTATATTTTCTTGGTATTGGCAATGTGTCTGGAACTGAGGTAGTAAATTATGTGGAAGCTGAAATTCTTAAAACTTTAGTACTGATCTAAAATATATAGCAAATCTAGACCCAGATTGAAAGCTCCAAAATCATTTTGTGAAATGCGGATTGCTTGGCTCTTGGATGTTGCTACTTTGTAAACGTCAGAATATCTACAAAAGAGTTAAAATGCACTTTCTTTTCTATTTTAATAAAAGCTCTACACAAACAGGAAACCCTGATAGTGTAATGGTTAACAGTTACAGGTGGTAACCAAAAGGTCAGCAGTTTTAATCCACCAGAGGCTCCTTGGAAACGCTATAGGGCAGTTCTACTCTGTCCTATAGGGTTGCTATGAGTCATAATCATCTTAACAGTAATGGGTTTGTATAGAATCATGCTGAAGAGTACAGACTGTGAAGCTAGCTGATGGAAATTCAAATCTCGTTTTCTTTCCTTACTATCTATGTGCCCTTGGGAAAGTCACTGAAAATTTCCATCTCCGTTTCTTCAACTATAAAATGGGACTGGCTATTACTACATATCGCATGAGACTACTGTGAAGATTAAATGAGTTAATACATGGAAAGCACTTAAAACCGCTATTATGACCAATGTGGTACCATTTGTTGATTGATGTATACCATATATCATGGACTGAATTGTGGCCCCCCAAAAATGTATGTATTGATTTGCCTTGGCTAGGAGTATCAATATAGTGCCATTCCTCCCATGTGTTCTCCTCTGTGATACTGATGATGGAGAATGGGCTGCACTTGTGTTAGTGAGGCAGGACTCAAGTTACAAACTTGTGGGATATAAGGGAGAGAAGTGAGCAGATGAAGTTGGGAACCTCATACCACCAAGACAGCAGCATGACCGACAGTAGGCATGGCCTTTGGACCTGAGGTTCCTGTGCCAAGATGCTCTCACTGGATTTGGACTCAGCCTACTGGACTGTGATAAATTCTCTTACTGAATGGACTTAACAATTTATAAATGGATTTGCAGCTTACAAGACTGTGTCAATAAAGTTTCTTTTCATGAAACCTTCCTCTCATAGTATTTTCTGTTAGAGAAGTACCAGGTGACTAAGACATCATAGCTATAAAATTCTACTTCCTAAAAAGAAGTTTGATGTTGGGAATTCAAAACACTATACAAGTCTATAGAATTCTCATTATAAATTGATGTATCCTTTAATATTGTACCTTAAACTCAACCATCAAGTTTCAAAGATGTTTTTCCAAAACTCGAAATGAGAAAAGAATAACATCAGACCCTGTGCAGAAAAGCAAGGTTAGAACACCTTTATGATGGTGGTGTAGTGAAATAAGAAACTTGAAGCCCCAAACCACTCTACACAATAAATACAAGTGGACTTGGGATCCTAGCAGGATTAACTAAACAATTATTTTTTTAATGTTAATGTGTGATAATATTTTAGTACTTTTCCCCCTTCAAATTTTCATTTGCAATTTCAGCAAAGAATGGCTTATTATAGAAAGAGTTATCAATGATATCTGATGACCTAGCTTTGATTCATAGTTTTGCCATTGATGAGCTGTGTAGTTTTTCTAAATCTCCATTTTCTCATTTATAAAATGAGGTTAACAACATCTACTTCTCAAAGTTCTTGGGCATATGTCTTCATTACCTACTGCTCCTATGGTACAATACCACAAATGGATGGCTTTAACAGAGATTTGTTTCCTCACAGTTTAGGAGGATACAAATCAAAAATCAGGGCATCAGCTCTAAGGGAAGACTTTCTCTCTTTTGGCTCTAGGGAAAGCTTATCTCTTCAACTTCTGTCCCTTAGGTCCTTGGTGATCATCACATGGCATGGCATCTATCTTGCTCCATCTCTGCTTCTTTTCTTCCTTGGATTAACCTGCTTCTTTTATAGTTCAAAACACACTCTAGACGATACTACTACCATAATAAAGAAAATCCATTCACAGTGGAATTATAACCACTGGTATAGGGGCCAGGATTTACAACACTTACTTTTGAGAAGAAAATCAATCCATAACAATATATTAGGTAATATAATTATATGAAAGTGGTGGTTATTTTTTGGCCTATGTTATTTAACTCAAATAAATAAACACAAGAATTCTCGTGCTAGAAGGAAAATACTTTGCATGTGTGGGTATTTTGGCATTCTTCAAATCAGTGTATTTCTAACATGTTTATTATTATTTTTTTACCATCTGTCAAAATATTTTTACAGTATAATAGGTATGGGCCTATCTGTTCACTTTTCTTGGGCACAACTTTAGAAACATGTCTATAAAAACTTACTATGAACACACAAAAAGATTTCTTAGTCTGGTACAATTATAACAATGATCATTGCAAGTATCTATGTGTAAAGCTTACAGAAACTTAGATTTGGTGCATAGTGTCTTTCTCAATTTTTCTTTTCTTTTTTTTAATTTTTACTTTCATTTAACATGACTGAGTGAAAATGTACATTCACATATAAATTTACATACCCACCTATAAGCAGCTTCCACTGCTCTCCCTGTCTGGTGACTGCACACTATTCCTCTCTGCTCCATACATGTCTCATCCTCCCAACAGCCTCCTTTCCCCTCCTCTCTGTCCACTCCACTTTCTCCAGCCAGAGGGCAGCAAGATGATATCCTATAGATGTATAGAACCATAAAGTGCTTCCAATATATGGTCACTCTGCATTGCCAAGTCCAATCCATTCCTGTCCAAAGAGTGGACCTTTGTTATGATTTATGGGAAAGGGCAGCATCAGGGCAGGGGGCGAGGCTCTCAGAGGAACTCCAAAACCGCTGGACCATCAATTGAGGTCTTTTAGTGGAGATCTCATGATGCACCCCTTTTTATTCTTGTGTTGCCAGTGAGACTCCTCTCTGTGAGCTCCATCGTGGCTATCACTGGTGGTGGCCGGGCACCTTCTGGTTCTTCTGGTCCCAAGTCGATGTAGGCACCCACTCTTGTGGGTCTCTCTGTCTTCTCGGTTGTCTTTACCCCACGTCATTTTGGTCCTCGGTGAGCATCCATTCCTGCTGAGTTGGGACCATTTGCTGTGTCCTCGGATGGCAGCTTGGCAGCTTTTAAGACCCCAGACGCCACTCACCAATGTGGGGTACAGAGAGCTCTCTTAGCAAAATGCTGGTTGTGCCAATTGGCCTGCAATTCGCCTAAGAGCATGGTCCCCCGCACCCCCGCCCCAGCTACTCTATCCTTGCAGTACTGAGTTAAGATGGAAGGAGTACTCAAGTTATGCTGAAGTCCACTTAATGCTGTTCTTGTTTCTAATGTGTGCTATCACTGCTTTCTCCCAACTAGATTTCTACTAACTATCTAAACTAAACACTCCCCCCTCCCGCTACCTCGCTCCCCTCCCTTGCAGCTGTGAAAGAGTCTTCTTCTATACACAAGTCTGTTTTTGAGATCTTATCGTAGAGGTCTCATACAGTATTTGTCCCTTTGTTGCTGACTACTTTCACTCAACATAATGTCTTCTAGTTGAAACCAGGTTAGGAGATGTTTCCTGGAATCGTCGTTATTCTTTATCATTGCGTAGTGCACCATTGAGTATATGTACCATAGTTTACCTATCCATTGTTCTATTGTTGGGCATCTGGGTTGATTCCATCTTTTTGCTATCATGGACTGTGCTGCGGTAAACATTCTGGTGCATGTGTCTGTTGGTGTGAAAGGCTTTGATTCTGTAGGATATATTTCAAGTAGTGGAATTACTGGGTCAAATGGTATATCGATATCCATTTTTTTAAGGAAGCACCAGATTGCCTTCCAAAGAGGCTGGACCATTTTGCAACCCCACCAACAGTGTAGGAGGGTTCCACTTTCTCCACAGCCTCTCTAGCATTTGTTGTTTTGTGTTTTCTGGATCATGGCCAATCTTGCTGGGGTGAGATGGTATCTCATTGTTGTCTTGATTTGAATTTCTTTAATAACTAAAGATCGTGAACATGTCTGCATGTGTTTTTTGGCTGCCTGGATCTCCTCTTTGGTGAAGTGTCTGTCCATCTCCTTTGCCCATCGCTTAATTGGATGGTTTATCTTCTTCTTCTTGATATTTTGTAGTATCTTATAGATTATGGAGATCAGGCGTCGGTCTGACATAGAGTTGCCAAATATTTTTTCCCATTCTGTGGGTGTTCTTTTAATTCTATTAATAAAGTCTTTGGATGAGCAAAAGTGTTTGATTCTTAATAGTTCCCATTTATCTATTTTCTCTTCTGTTGATTGAAGTTTCTTTGACAGATTTTGGAGTCGGTCCTCATTGTGTATTAAAACTTCCATTGTTGTTCCTACCTTTTCTTGGATGAGCTTTATCGTTTTAGGTTTGATATTTAGGTCTTTTATCCAGTTGGAGTTGGTTTTTGTATAAGGTGTAAGATACGGATCTTGATTCAGTTTATTGCAGTGGATAACCAATTTTGCCAGCATCATTTGTTGAAGATACTGTTTTTACCCCAGTTTAATGTCTTAGGTCCTTTGTCGAATATCAGCTGTTCATAGGCAGATGGTGTCATCTCTGGGGTCTCAATTCTGTTCCATTGATCAGTCTGTCTGTTCTTGTACCGGTACCAGGTTGTTTTGACCACTCAGTGTAGTATGTTCTAAGGTCGGGTAATGAGAGGCCTCCTAGTGTGTTCTTCTTCTTTAGTAGTGCCTTACTTATCCAGGGCTTCTTCCCTTTCCAAACAAAATTGGTGATTTGTTTATCCATCTCATTAAAAAATGATGCTGGAACTTGTATTGGGATTGCATTGTATAAATAAATTGCTTTGGGTAAAATAGAAATTTTCACAATGTTAAGTCTTCCTATCCATGAGCAGGGTAGGTTTTTCCATTTCTCTAAGTCTCTCTCACTTTCCTGTAGTAAGGGCTTCTAGTTCTCTTTGTAAAGGTCTGTTGTTTCTCTGGTTAGATTAATTCCTAGGTACTTTATCCTCTTAGGGGCTACCGTAAATGGTATTGATTTGATAATTTCCTCCTTAACAGTCTTGTTGTTGGTATAAAGGAATCCTACTGATTTACTTATGTTTATCTTGTATCCTGAGACCTTGCTGAACTCTTCTATCGGTTTGAGTAGCTTACTTCTAGATTCCTTGGGGTTCTCTGCATATACAATCATATCATCTGGGAACAGAGAGATTTTTAACTTCCTCTTTGCAGATGCAGATGCCCTTTATTTCTTCGTGGTGTCTAATTGCTCTGGCTAGAACTTTTAGCACAATGTTGAATAGGAGAGGTGAGAGTGGGCATCCTTGTCTAGTTCCTGATCTCAAGGGAAAGTCTTTCAGTCTCTCCATTCAGGATGACGTGGGCAATTGGCTTTGTATAAATGGCCCTTATTGTGTTGAGGAATTTGCCGTCTATGCCCATTTTGCTAAGAGTTTTTAGCATGAATTGGTGTTGGACTTTATCAAATGGCTTTTCGGCATCAATGGACAAAATCAGGTGATCCTTCTCTTTCGTGTTATTTAAGTGGTTAATCACATTAATTGTTTTCCTGATGTTGAACGAGCCTTGCATCCCTGGTATGAATCCCACTTGGTCATGATGGATTATTTTCTTGATATGTTGTTTGTTTCTGTTGTCAAGAATTTTGTTGAAGATTTTTGCATCTAGTTCTTGAGTGATATAGGTCTGTAATTCTCTGTCTTTGTTGGATCTTTCCCTGGCTTAGGAATCAGGGTTATGCTGGCTTCATAGAATGAGTTTGGGAGTATTCTATCCCTTTCTATACTGTGAAATAGTCTCCGTAGCATTGGGGATAACTCTTCTCTAAATGCTTGGTAGAATTCTGCCGTGAAGCCATCTGGGCCTGGACTTTTTTTGGTTGGCAGTGTTTTGATGACCTTTCCAATCTCTTCCTTTGTGATGGGTTTATTAAGTTGTTCTGCTTCACGTTGTGATAATTTGGGTAGGTGGTATGAGTCAAGGAATTTTTCCATTTCCCCTAGGTTTTCAAATTTGTTAGAGTACAGTCTTTCATAGTATTCTGTTATGACATTTTTGATTTCTGTTGCATCTGTGGTGACAACTCCCCTCTCATTTCTATTTTGGGTTATTTGTTTCCTTTCCTGCTTTTCTTTAGTAAGTTTAGCCAGTGGTTTATCAATTTTGTTGATCTTTTCAAAAAACCAGCTTTTGGTCTTTTCAATTTTTTCAATTGTTTTTCTATTCTCTAATTCCCTGCTCTAATCTTTATGATCTCATTTCTTCTGTTGCCCAAGGGGTTCCTCTGTTGTTCTCTTTCTACTTGTTCAAGCTGTAGAGTTAGTTCCTTGATTTGGTTTCTTTCTTCCTTCCAGATGTGTGCATTTATGGAGATAAACAGACCTCTGAGCACTGCTTTGGATGTATCCCATAGATTCTAGTAGGAAATGATTTCGTTCTCATTGGAATCCATGAATTTCTTTATTTCATCCTTGATTTCCTCTATAACCCATGTTTTTTTGAGCCAGATGTTGTTCAGTTTCCAAGAGTTCCACTTTCTATCTATGTTTTTTCTGCTATTGATTTCCACTTTGATGGCTTTATGATCTGAGAAGATGCTTTGCAGTAATTCAATGGTCTGGATTTTGTTGAGCATTGTATTATGGCCTATCACATGGTCAATTCTGGAGAATGTTCCATGTGCACTGGAGAAGAAGGTGTAGTTGTCTGCTGATGGGTGGAAAGTTCTGTATATATCAGTGAGGTTTCATTGGTTAATTGTGTCAATGAGGTCTTCTGTGTCTTTACTGAGCTGTTTTCTAGATGATCTGTCTAGTAATGAGAGTGGAGTGTTAAAGTCTCCCACTATTATTGTGGAGTCATGTAACTCTCTTTTGAGTGTAGTCAGTGTTTCTTTCACATATTTAAGTGCTCTGACATTAGGTGCATAAATATTTAATATAGTTAAGCCTTGCTTGTATACTGAACCTTTCAGCAATAAATAGTGTCCATCTTTGTCCACGACGGTCGGTTTGACATTAAAATTACTTTGTTTGAGATTGGAATTGCCACCCCTGCTCTTCTTTGTTCATTGTTAACTTGATATATATACTTCCATCCTTTAAGTTTCAGTTTGTTCCTGTCTTTAGGTCTCAAGTGAGTTTCTTGTAGACAACATATGGATCGATCGTGTCTTTTGATCCAAGATGACACTCGGTGTCTCTTTACTGGAGCATTCAGTCCATTCACATTCAATGTAATTGTTGATAGGTATGTGTTCATTGCTGCCATTGTGACATGTTTATTTTTATGTTGATGTTTTCTCTGTGGTTCTTATTAGTCTGTTCTGGGCTGCTGTTTTTTGTGAGTTGATTTTTCACCTTTTTCAGAGCTGGTTTTATAGTTGTTGAGACTCGTGTGTGAGATTTCTTGAAATGGTATGATACATCTTTATTGTGTTATACAGCTACCCCTATGAACCCCCTTAATAAACTATTTATAAACCCAATTTTAACTACTACCAGTCTTATGCACTTCCTCTCCATCTGGAAGGACTATAACGACTGTAGTACATCCCTCTTTTTATTATGATGACAGCATAGTTTTCATGATGATCACTGGATTGATTCTTTCCATATCAAAGCTGTGATTGACTTTGGAGCCTTCCCTAAATGAGTAGAGTATTGAGTAGTGTGTCGTTCTAAAATATAAAGTTAGTGGTTTTGTTCTTCTAAGCCAAAGCCAAGAACTTCTTTCAGTATTTCTTGTAGTTTGGGTTTGGTTTTTACAAAGTCTCTGAGTTTCTGTTTATCTGGGAATGTCTTAATTTCATTTTTGTATTTGAAAGATAGTTTTGTAGGATATATAATTCTTGGTTGGAAGTTCTTCTCCTTCAAGACTTTGAATGTGTCATGCCACTGTCTCCTTGCCAGCATCATTTCTGCTGAGAAATCTGATGAGAGCCTACAGGGTTTCCCTCTGAATGTTAGCTTTGCCTTGAATCTTACTGCCTTTAAGAGTTGCTGCTTGTTTCATTTTGTTAAGCTTGATTATAATATGTCTTGGAGTCTTTCTTTTGAGATCTATATTGGGTGGCGTACGATATGAATCTGAGATGTGTATATTCTCTTCCTTCATGATTTCTGGGATGTTTTCTTTCAGCAGCTCAGCAACAATACTCTCATGTCCCATGTGAGTATATACAGGCTGGAAGAGGTACTGTGAGGATGGATTGAAAATGTTTCTCTAGGCTGTCTTCAAATGTAAATACTCTCTGTGTTCTCAGATGTCTCATCCTGTTCAGGGACTCCAATTAATTGAAGGTTGTTCCTCTTAATAGAGTCCCACATGCTTCTTAATGTTTCTTCATTTGTCTTGTTTCTTTTTTCTGATTTCTGCTCATAGACGCTGGCATCAGTAGCTCTGTCTTCCAAGTCAGAATTCTTTTTCCATTTGATCCATTCTGTTTTCTTGGCTTTGCATGGAAGTTTCTATGTCTTTGATTTTCTTCTTGATCTGTTGGATTTCAGAGTACTGGTGTTCCATCAGATCGAACAACTTGCTTAATTTTTTCTTTTGTTCTGCTGCATTTTGTATAACGTCTAGAAGGGCTCTGAATATAATCATTTTGTATTCACTTCCTGATGCTTTCATAAAAGTTTCTTCATCTGGAAAACTCCTTGGTTGCTTTGTTTGGGAGCTTTCTGAAGCCATGAGTGATTGCTTGTATGCCACAATTGTCTGTTGCTTTTTGGGTCCCATGTGAGTATATAGAGGCTGGAAGAGGTACTGTGAGGATGGATTGCAAATGTTTCTCTAGGCTGTCTTCAAATGTAAAGCAAAAGGTATCTGACCAGTTCACAAGTCAGTTAGGTTTTCAGGTGTAGAGGTCCCTCTTCTCATCCGACAAAGTAAGCGCCACTATATCCAACCCCAGATAATAACAAACTAGTTCAGAATACAGCAATGCTACTGCCCTGGTGGCCTCTGCTCACAGGGCCTAGCCTTAGGCGACACTGCGTCGAGTACTGGTTTTGTGATAGAAAAGCACTCTCCTGTGGGCAGGCTCTGGCTCCCAAGCTAAGAATTAGGTCCAGCTGTGGCCACCTTATCCAAGATGGCGTCCTCCACACAGGCAGCAGACAGAGGGGCTAAAGGTGCCGAGAGGTAGTGATTCCTCTGCTTCTGTTGCAGGGCCCCCAACGTAGGCAGCACTGTGCAAAATCACTACTTTTCTGTTGGAGAAGTGCTGTCCCGTTTGCAGGTGCTAGCTCCGAGGCTAAGAACGAGGTCCCGCTAAAATCTCGGTACCAACATGGCGTCCTGCACACTGACCGCGAAGCTCCGCACAAGCCCCGCTGAGGCAGCTACAAAACGAAAGTCTCCAAGTGTCTAGGTTAACAGAGTCCCAAGCCTGGCTCTCAGAATACAGGAGTTTCGCTTGCCTATCCCCCCAGCAGCGCGTCTGAGTCCAGCCGCCAGGCAAGACCCAGCTCTACCCGCCAGCCGAGACAGAGGAAAAAAAAGTGAAAATGGTGCCTTTACGTTCCCTCTGTGAGAGCCGGGGTTAGCCACGAGCGGGAGTCAGAGATCCAGAGGAGGTTTTTGGCTGAGTGGTATGAAGTCCCAATTAACAGCTCTGTGCCGTGTCCTGAGAAGGCTCTGTTTGATTGTCAATTCAGGTCTTGGTTTCCAGAGGGATATAAGGAGACGTGTGCTTAGTCTTTTCTTTTTAAAAAATTTGTTGAACGAACACAAATACTTAAAACCAAAAATAAATAAATAAAATAAAATCTTATTTCTGGATAGGAACAGACTGAGACTTTGCTCACCTCCGAAGAAAACCAAACCTGTTGCTGTTGAATTGATTTCCACTCGTAGTGACCCTATAGGACAGAGTAGAACTGCCCCGTAAGATTTCCAAGGAGTGCCTGCTGGATTTGAACTATTGAGCTTTTGGTTAGTAGCTGAGCTCTTAACCAACACCTAGAAGAGTGTATAAATAGCAAAGGTGTGTGTATGTGTGTGTGTGAGTGTATGTACATACACTCAAGAGTTTAGGAAATTATTTGAGTACACGAGTGTCAGACTCTTCCTATTTTCTGTCTCAAATTTGTGTTGTGAGGCTGATACTTCATGAGAAACTTTTTACAGGAGCAGTTTGACTTACTAATTCATTAACATAGGCTGAAACAGAATGCTCTAGGGGAAAGATTTTTTAAAAAATCTCCCTTTTCTTGATAGTTCTTGCTCACTCTCCCTTTCTTTTCTGAAGCAAGTAATTTAAAACTATACAAAACATATGCAAATTTAGATTATAACATAAAACTTCAGTTTGTGGTAATTCGTTGCATCTTAAATTTTATCTAAGACTGATGACTTCAAGGGATTGCCAACTGGGTGATTGTTATAGCTGATGATACTGACTGTAATTACATAATGAAATTTTTATTTGAATGGCAGAAATATGCAACTTGGATATGTCAGTAACAGGGAATGCTCATTTTGAAGATATTTTTTGCCTTTTAGAATGATGTAAAGAGATGTATGGAGAAACTTGAATTACCCAGTTCTGTACTTCTTACTTATCCCATCATTATTTCAGTACCACATACAAAGAGGGAATACAGATAAGTGCCTGGCTAGCTTTGGTCTTGACTCAGCTACTAATTTATTTACTGCTTTGAACAAGCCATTTTAATCTTTGTTACATTTCTTTTTCTGGGATGTTCTATTAAAGATTGGGCTCAAGCTCACTATGAATTTTGTTCGTATTTTCTCCAATGAGGCTCGATATGGGGGCTTTTGTTTTTAAATGATAGTCACTTATCTTTCCAATTTACCAATAACTTTTCTATTGAATCACAATATGTATTTTACAAAAATATATAGAGCACTACTGGAAAAATGTTCTTGCTTACCAACCCCACAAAAACGTGTTTTTTTTTGCTTTAACATTCATAGTATTTTGAATATAGGACTGACTACAGAATAAGTAAGAAAAATAAATACTAGTGTAAGAGGGTACCAGCTTGATTTGTTGACCCCTGAGAAAGCAAAAGTTGGAGTGAAGAGTAGATGGTGTAGATAAATACTATATACATACATATAGTAATTCCTTAATAAGGGATAGAACATATTAAAATAAAGATAGAATTTAATAGAGTGCTGTTAACTGTTGAACTGTGTCTTCCAAAAATATGTACTGTAAATCCTGTAAGTGCTTGGCTGCTAATCAAAAGGTTAGCAGTTAACATTCACCAGGTGCTCCTTCGAAACACTATGGGGCAGTTCTACTCTGTCCTATAGCACAGCTACGAGTTAACTTGATGATGATCCATTTTGGGGGGAGTTTATAACTGTGGCTGTAATCCCATATTTATAGCTACTCTCAAATGAGTTTTCTTTGTTATGTTACTGAGAAAGTATTAGTGTAAAACTGAAAAAAAACCTACTGTCTTCAAGTCAATTCCAACTCATAATGAATCTACAGAACAGGGTAGAACTGCTCCATAGAGTTCCCATGGAATGCCTGCGAGATTTGAACTGCTGACCTTTTGGTTAAGAGCCATGGTACTTAACCACTGCATGACAAGGTTTTCTGTATTAGTGTAGGATATGTCTTAAATTAAAGCAAACAACCAAATATGGAGAGCAAGATATATCACCAAGGAACCTGGAAATAGAAGATCTTACCCCAGACTGGACAGAGAAAGAAAGTCTTCCCCTAGAGTTGGTACTCTGAATTGGAGTTTCTAGCCTCCTCAAACATGGGAAAATAAATTTTTGTTTGTGAAAACCACTCCCTTGTGGTACTTGTTTTAGCAGCACTAGGTAAGTGAGACAGAGGGGAAGGAAAACTGAAGAAATTCACATCCTATGACCTTCATCTTCCCAGTAAAGTAGAAGAAATATTTATTTAACAACTAGAATCTGAGGGGTGGATAAAGGCATAGGTTGAGGATTTAGAAGCTCAAAAAGAAGCTGATCATTTATTTAGGATTTAGAACATACAGCCTGTTTACATTGCTTGGCATCATGTTTCCATCTGGCCTTCTTAAACTCAGTTCATGAATATGCCAGCCAAGCCAAGTGCCGTCAACTATTTTAATTGACTTCACCTACACTTATGTAGACATAGTTTCAGTTCTCCAACTTTTGTATTTCTTTTAATGTTAACATATAGTTCCTCTTTTACATCCTAGATTCCAAGTGTCTCTCTAATAAACACAATTCCTTTTCTAAAAGCATACCTGAAAGTCTATAGGGTCACAGTGAGTCAGAATTGACTTGAAGGCAATGGTTTGGTTTCGGTTAAGTCTAGAATAGCATATCACTGTGATGGCACTATGGTAGTCTCTACAGGTGTCTATTTAAGTTTAAATTAATGAAAGTTAAAGAAAATTTAAAATGTAGCTACTCTATACTAGCCACATGTAAAATTCTTAGTACCTACATTTTACTAGTGGTTAATATATTTAATAAGGTGCATATATTTCCATCATTGCAGAAAATTCTATTGGGCAATGCTGTTTCCAAATCATTCTATTCTTGCCAGCCAAGCCAAGTGCCTATTCTTACTTGGATAATTTTTATTTAAATGAAATAAAGATGATCTATTAAATACATGTCTATTGGTAATTTTAACTGAGTACATTCCTGACAATTAAAGTGGTTTCCTAATCCCAAGTTATTTCCAAGTACTTAGTTGAAGTAATGGAGCCTTTGGTGGTGTAGTGGTTAAGAGCGTGTCTGTTAATGAAAAGGTTGATAGTTCAAATCCACTGGCCTGTCCTTAGAAACACTACAGAGCAGTTAGTTCTACTCTGTCCTATAGGGTTGTTATGAGTTGGAATCAACTCTATGACAACGTTCTTTTTTTTTTTTTTTGTTAGGTGAAGTAAACATATGTCCAAAAGAAATTGGAAGTTCAGTCTCATATGTTTTAATACCAGCATCTATAAAGTAGGAGTATTTGACTTATACTTGCAGTTCAATCACCATCCTAACTACAAGTTGGAGGACTTAAACTAATTCATCTTCAACCTTCCTTTTTGACACCTTCCTGAACTTATACTCCATACAGGAGAAGTGAGCTTCTAAATATTTCTCGAGGCCTTAGCCACTTTTTCTAAACTCTGCACTGACTAACAAGCCGAGGAAGTATTCGATTTCCATATTCTTACTCAGGAGGTGTCATGATGTTGCAGAAACACATCACAAGCTTTTCTAGTTAAGGGCTTGGGTTTGTTCCAAGTCTGTCACAAACTAATTATTTAATTCTTCCAATATTCTGTTTCTGCACTTACTGAATTCAGTTACAAAACTCCATCTTTAGTTTGAAATGAGGAAAGATATTTAAAGTAAAGCTAAAAAGTCATCATCATTCCAACATACATAGTGCTAACAATGTATCATGCACTGTGCTTAGAATTACACAAATTCTTTAATTCAGTCATCAGAACAGCCCCCTTTCCTCTCCAAAGAAAAATCAAACTATTTGTTCTCCACTCTATTCCAACTCATGAGGACCCCATTTCTATCACAGGAGAACTACTCCATAGGATTTTAAAGGTTGTAAAGTATAAAAGCATTGGAAGTAGATTGCCAGATCTTTCTTCTAACACACCACCAGGTGGATTTGAACTGCCAAAAACTTAGTTAGTGGTTGAGTGCCTAACCATTTCTCCACCGAGGGATTCCCAACATCCCTAAAGGAGTTACTTACTCAGTACATTTTAGTTTCATATGAAGGCAATACATCACAGGAATTATGAATATTGCATAAGTGTATGCAAAGATAGATGCTATAAGTAATGAAATCTAAATCTTCGTTGTTCTAAGACAAGAGTTTCTTTCAGTATTTCCTGTAGCTTTGGTTTAGTTTTTACAAAGTCTCTGAGTTTCTGTTTATCTGCGAATGTCTTCATTTCATTTTCATATTTGAAAGATAGTTTTGCAGGATATATAATCCTGGAGTGGAAGTTCTTCTCCTTCAGGGCTTTGAATGGGCCATGCCACCGTCTCCGTGCCAGCATTGCTTCTGCTGAGAAATCCAAAAAAAAGCCTACAGGATTTCCTTCTGAATGTTAGCTTTGCTTTGAGTCTTGCTGCCTTTAAGAGTTTCTGCTTATGTTTCATTTTGTTAAGCTTGATCATAATACGTCTTGGAGTCTTTCTTTTGAGGTCTATATTGAGTGGCATTTGATATGTATCTTGCCAAGCCAGCTAAGTGCCATTGAGTCAGATCTGACTCATGTATGCTGGATATCTATATTCTCTTCTTTCATAATTTCTGGGAAGTTTTCTGTCAGCAGCTCAGCCGCAATACTCTCTGTGTTCTCAGGTGTCTCACCCTGTTCAGGAACTCCAATTAATCATAGATTGTTCTTCTTAATAGATTCCCACATGCGTCTAAATGCTCCTTCATTTTTCTTGTTTCTTTTTTCTGATTTCTCCTCATAGATTCTGGAGTCAGTAACTCTGTCTTCCAAGTCAGAAAGTCTATTTTCCATTTGTTCCATTCTGTTTTCTTGGTGCTAAATTGAATTTTCTATTTCTTTGACTTTGTCCTTGATCCGTCAGATTTCGTAATGCTGGTGTTCCATCAATTCAAACAGCTTACTTGATTTTTCATTTTGCTCTGCTGCATTTTGTATAAGGCTTAGGAGGGCTTTCTATATAGTCCTTTTGTATTCACCTTCCAATAATTTCAGAAAGGTTTCTTCATCTGCAAAGTTGTTTGGTGCTTTCTTTTGGGGGCCTTCGGAAGCCGTGGGTGAGTGCTGGCTTTCATAGACCGAAGGGAACTCACTATTTTAACTTTTTTTCCCTCAGTCTTAACTGGCAGGTAGAGCTGGTACTTGACTAGCAGCTAATCTTAGACACACTGCTGGTGAGATTGGCAGGTGAAATTGCCATATTTTGAGAGCCTGGCTTTGGACTCTGTGCATCTCAGTATCTTTGGCCCCTCTTTCCACCTCTGCCATTGAGTAGCCTGTACAGAGGCAGGCTGGCGCCTTGTGTGGGATGCCATCTTGCTCCACTGGGTTGCAGATTACCTGTATGGAGGTCTCAGCTCAACCTAATTCCTAGGCTGGGAGGCAGCGCCTTCCCGGAAGAGAGCACTTTTCTGGCAGAAAAGCAGTATTCTACACAGTGTCGCCTATGGCTAGGACCCAACAGCAGAGGCCATAAGGCAGCAGCCATTCTGTATTCTGAACTAATTTGTAACACCTGAGGTTCGATATAGAGGTGCTTACTTTGCCAGCTGAGAAGAGGGACCTGTACAACTGAAAACCTGACTGACTTTGGAAGTTGTCAGATATCTTTTACCTTTCATTTTAAGACGGCCTAGAGAACCGACTCTACGGCACTTGGCTAGAGAAACAACTGCCATCAATCCTCACAGCATCTCTCCCAGCCTCTGTTGACTCACAGGATGCCCCAAAAGCAACAAACTCTGGATAAAAGCATAAACAGGAAATCACCCATGGCTTCTGATGGCCCCCAAAAGAAAGCACCAAACAACCTTGCAGATGAAGAAACCTTTCTGAAATTATCAGAAGGTGAATGCAAAAGGACTATATAGAGAGCCCTCCTAGGCCTTATACAAAATGCAGCAGAGCAAAATGAAAAATCAAGTAAGCTGTTTGAACTGATGGAACACCAGCATTATGAAATCTGACGGATCAAGGACAAAGTCAAAGAAATAGAAAATTCAATTCAGCACCAAGAAAACAGAATGAAACAAATGGAAAATAGACTTTCTGACTTGGAAGACAGAGTTACTGACTCCGGAATCTATGAGGAGAAATCAGAAAAAAGAAACAAGAAAAATGAAGGAGCATTTAGAAGCATGTGGGATTCTATTAAGAGGAACAATCTATGATTAATTGGAGTTCCTGAACAGGGTGAGACACCTGAGAACACAGAGAGCATTGCGGCTGAGCTGCTGACAGAAAACTTCCCAGAAATTATGAAAGAAGAGAATATAGATATCCAGCATATATGAGTCGGATCTGACTCAATGGCACTTAGCTGGCTTGGCAAGATACATATCAAATGCCGCTCAATATAGATCTCAAAAGAAAGACTCCAAGACTTATTATGATCAAGCTTAACAAAATGAAACATAAGCAGAAACTCTTAAAGGCAGCAAGACTCAAAGCAAAGCTAACATTCAGAAGGAAATCCTGTAGGCATAGCAACCTGAATTCATATTCTTATAGAAGGACTGTAAGATTGTACAACAAGCAGACAGATTGTGAGGAAAGAAAAGGCGTATTAAAACATAGGAGAGATTGCTCACAAAAGGGTTGATTTAGCTGTTCTTGTTGAAATGAAATAAATGAATACTATAACTTTAAATAGACCTGAAAATAGATTATAGTAGCTATGAAGCTAGAGCCAAGACTGTCCTAAAACATATCACTAGAGATATCAAAAATGCTACAGCACCATATCTAAAGTAATCCGTTGCATACCCAGACAAGATAAAATATACACACAGATCTTATATCACTTGTTATAAGATGTCAGTTCTCTTCACTTATACTAACAAGATGATCTTTTATGCCAAATATTGTACATTCAAAAATCCATTGCTGTCAAGTTGATTCTGACTCACAGTGACCTTACAGGACAGAGTAGAACTGCGCCATAGAGTTTCTAAGGAGAAGTTGGTAAATAATTCAAACTGCCAACATTTTGGTTAGCAGCAGAGCTTTTAACCACTGTTTCACCAGGTCTCCATCTATATGTACAGTTATTTATGTTTATATATATGTGTGTGTGTGTGTGTATACACACACAAACAAGGTACCCTGGTGGCACAGTGGTGAGGTGTGAGGCTGCTACTAAAAGGTCAGTGGTTTGAAACCACCTAGCTACTAGAAATCTGTGGAATATAGTGTGTTTAATATGGTACACAGCCACACACTTTTTTAGTCTAGTACTTTTTATAGAAGCTGGTAATTCTCAAAGTGTGATTGCAAGACCAGCAGCAGAAGCATCATCTGGGAAAGTATCAGAAGTACAGATTTTCAGGTTTCAACCCAGAGCTATTGGATCAGAACCCCCAGGAGTGAGGCCCAGGGATTTGTGTTTAACAAGTCCTCCAGATTATTTCTGATGCATGGCAAATTTTGAGAACCACTGACATTGATATACACTATGCAGAGCAGTATTTCATCACTGTGAAAAGGACTGTGTGACTGAATACAAAAATTAATCCCCAGTACTCCTTTTAACTTGAAGCAAAGAATTACCGGAGGCAGTTAATCCCCATCATAACCTCCTATTAAGCATCTCTCACCACATTCCTGTGCAAAAGATGGTTTAAGACTCTACCATCATAACTAGTCTTCACCTTAAAAATCGATTTCTATTATCTACATTAGGCCTGCATCTCATTTTTCTACATTCAAACCTGTTTATCCATATTTTCCAAGTATTTCCTTTTCTTCTTAAGCTTGAGCTCATGCAGGATGGATGCTATGAGATACGGAACGATCAGTGTGAGGGTATCTAAGGTGTTACTTACAGACTTGACTCTGAAAATAGTGTGTGACTCTAAGCACACCATTACATTTGTTTTGGCCTTCATGACCTCATCTGTAAAGTGTGTTGAATAAACTGTATTCAAGGTTGCTTCTAACACTAAATTTATGACTGTTTATCTCATATTTAGATCCAGATCCTCTAAATCAATCAACCCTTTTGTGAGCAATCTCTCCTACGTTTTAATATGCCTTTTCTTTCCTCACAATCTGTCTGCTTGTTGTACAATCTTACAGTCCTTCTATAAGAATATGAATTCAGGCTGCTACAGACACAAGCCATGTGGTTTCACATGGCTTTCCAGGTTCCAAAGGACATATTTGTACGAAAATATTTCTATAAGCCATTTGGGGAGTTCAGAACACCTCACACTTTTTTTGAAGAAAACATTCCCATGTAGTCTGTGATAGCAAGGTAATCTAGAAAATTGGAAGCATTTAATGCGGAAGGCTTAAGACCAAATATGTCAAATACGGGAGGAAAACCGTGACAAGAATGTAGATGAAATGAAATAGATTTTCAGAAACGATTACCTCAGCCTATTACTGTCCTCCAAACATGTTTCTCTTCCTACATCCTCTGTTTTTAACGATTTGGCTCAGGGACCTAGGAGGCGTGAGCATCCAGAACTACTCAGGTATCTCTTTGTTTCTCCTCCCTCTATCTTATTCTCTTCATTAAACCATCTGAGAAACTCCTCTGATACAGATGCATCATCAGATAACACTCTTGCCTGCCAGCTCCCAAAGGAATTGTGTGTTTGACAAGAACCTTCTAGATGTACATGACCTCAGTATGAAACCAGTAGTTTAAGGCAGCCTGGACAAAAAATATATTTAATGCAAATGGCTTATTTAGTTTTCCTTAAAATTACATCACATATATAGTTGCTTCCTTGCCTATACAAATGAGTAGCTCCGAAGACATAAATAGAAATAAAAAAGGCAAAATAAAAACAGGTGGCAGTGTTTTCTGGTTTCTGCTACTTCCATATTTGAAATTTATAAGTCTAATGGAAATGATAGTAATAAACTTATCTACTGCCAGTACCAGTAATATAATATTCTACCTCAGAAAAAAATTATTTGAGGCTTTGGGGTGAGGGTCGATCATAGATTAGACAGTTGATAGAAATTTTGTTAGGTGAAAGCAGTGACAGCACATAGTATAAAGTAGATCAACTGAACTGGACTTCACCATAAATTGAAATCTCTTCTAACCTCAATCCAATGTTTCAAGGATACAGTAGCAGGGGGTAGGGTACGGGGAACATGCTGTCTTGGGACATGGAGGTCGATTGGCATAATTAGCCTATTGTTAAGAGTCTTCTGCACCCCATATTGGTGAGTGGCATCTGGGGTCTTAAAAGCTAGTCAGCTGCCATCTGATGTACACCAAATGGTCCCAACTCAACCAGAACAGACGATCACTGAGAATACTAGAGACAAGAGGCCAATAGAGCCCAGGAGACAGAAAGAACACATAATGGGAGACTGTATCGACATGTAACCAGAAGAACCAGATGGTGCTTGGCCACCATGATGGAGCAAACAATGTTGAATCCCTGTGGAAACATGAGAAAAAGAGGGATGCAGATCAAGAACTTTACTAAAAGACCACAACTGATGGTCCAATGGCCTGGGGTATCCCCTGGGAGTATGGCCTTTAGACCTGTTACTGCCCCTGTCCAGAAAACACTACTGAGGTCAACTCTTTAGACAGACTCGGGTACACAATGTGACCATATGGTGGGTGTACCTTATAGTTCTATGTATTTATCAGAGGCTGCCCCAATGGTCTCTTTATAGATGGGAGAGAAAAGGGTGGAGAGGAGGGAGCAGGAGCTTGTTAAGAGGATACAACAAGTATAAAATCAGAAGGATAAGTGTGCCGTCACAGGGCAAGGAGAACAGAAGAGCTGTAGATAGCCAACATGCAAAATTGATTTGGATTGTATACTTTCACTTAATCACAATAATATAAATAAATAAATAAAAATTTTGTGATGCTAGATCATGTCTTCCTACCTTTATTCTAAGGTCTGAATGGCAAATTTTGTGAGTTTCTGAGCTCATGTAGAATGTAACACGAAATCTTCACATAGTCAACACCTCTAAGAAAAAATGCTAATGATAGTAATAATTACAACTGCTGCAAAAGACCTTTTTAGAGTTTGAAAGGCAAATGCCACTTTGATGATTAAGGCACTCCTGACCCAAGCCATGATATTTTAATCGTCTCATATGCATGTGAAACCTGGACAATGAAAAAGGAAGACAGAAGAATTGACGGATGTGAATTGTGGTGTTGGTGAAGAATATTGAATACATCATGGACCACAGAAGAATGAAAAAATTGGTCTTAGAAGACATATAGCCAGAATGATTTTTAGAAGTGAGAATGACAAGACTTTGTGTTACTTATTTTGGGCACCTCATCAGGAAAGACCAATCGCTAGAAAAGGATAGGTCTGGTAAAGTAGAGGGAAACCCTCAATGAGATGGACTGATACCATGTCCTCAACAATGAATGATCATGAAGACAACATAGGAGTGGGTAACAATTTCTTTCTGTTATACAGTGTGTAAGGTCACCATGAGTTGAAATGGACTCAATGGCAACTAATAACAATAATATAGCTGTCAAAAGGAAAGTGACAAAATAAAATATGAAATAACCGAAAAAGAGAGCTTTTAATTAAAAGAAATAATTATTCATGCCAAAGAGAAAAGATATTTTGAAAACAGCTTGGTAATTCTCAAGCTTTATCCTTAAGTCATTCCTGAAGCTCATATGCCTGGATGTCAGGGAGAAACGGATTTTGAAGGGAGCAAACTGAAAGAATCTTCTTCATGTGACTAATCCGTAAGAGGTTGAAAAGACACTTGGATGCTTCTGCAAACATTGTGACAGAGGAGTGTTTAGTGATGAACATCTATGTGCATTTTTTTTTTTCAGAATCCAAAGGACAATCCCATTCCAGTGCAGTGCTGGCATTACGAGACTTCCAGGGACCACTGCATGGGGAAGAGGCAAAGGAACCCATTGCAGGTGGCTACTCCTTATGTCATGACAGAGAAAGACAAAGAAAAATAAGGTACTTCAGAGTGTCACAATGCTTTCAGAAGTATCATTGAAGTAACTTCCATGGATAGCAGAACAGCTTAGGCAGTTATTCAGGTGGGAGGAACAGATGTTTCAGAATTGTGATGAGGCTTAGTGAAAGAAACATGTGACACACTATTATTTATGGAATAGGAATTTAAGAGTACCAGTGTGACTTATTTTGTTGAAGATCGTTCAAAAGTGGCTGCAGCAGTACATCAGTAGGGAGCTGTCAGAAATTTATTCCAGATTCAGAAGATGATATAGAACCAGGGATATCATTGCTAATGTCTGGCTGAATTCAGAGAATACCAGAAAGATGTTTATCTGTGTTTTATTGACTGTACAAAGGTATTCCACTGTGACGATTATAACAAATTATGGACAACATTGTGAAGAATGAGAATTCCAGAACAGTTAATTGTGCTCATGAGAAATCTGTATAAGGATCAAGAGACAGAACAAGGGGACACTGCATGGTTTAAAGTCAGGAAAAGTATAAATCAGGGTTGTTAACTTTTCACCATACCTTATAAATCTGTATGCCAAGCAAATAATCTGGGAAGCTGGATTATATGAAGACAAATGGTGTATCAGGATTGGAGGAAGACTCATTAACAACTCGTGTATGCAGATGACAAAGCCTTCTTGATAAAAGTAAAAAGGACTTAAAGCACTTATTGATGAAAAACTAAGACCACAGCCTTCAGTACGGATTACACCTTAACATCAAGAAAACAAAAGTCCTCACCACTAGACCAATAAGCAACATCATAATAAATTGAGCAAATATTTAAATTGTCAAGGATTTCACTTTACTTGGATCCACAATCAACACCCATGGAAAAGGCAATCAGGAAATCAAATGATGCACTGCACTTGGCGAATCTGATACAAAATAACTATTTAAAGTGTTGAAAAGCAAAGATGTCACTTTTTAAAGACTAATGTGTGTGTGATACAATCTTCATATACATGCGAAAACTGGGCAGTGAATAATGAAACCCAAAGAAAAGTTGACAGCTTTAAATTATGGTGTTGGCAAAGAGCACTGGAAATACTATGGACTGCCAAAAGAATGAGCAAATCTGTCTTGGAAGAGGTACTGCCAAAATGTTCCTTAGAAGCAGGGATGAGGAGACTATGTCTCACATACTATGGATGTGTCATCAGGAGGGATCAGTCCCAGCAGAAGTATATCATTCTGGGTAAAGAGGGTCAGCAAAAAAGAGGAAGACCCTCAATAAGATGGATTGACATAGTGGCTGCAAAAACAATGTGCTCAAGCGTACCAGTGACAGTGAGGATGGTGCAGAACTTGGCAGTGTTTTGTTCTGTTGTGCATGGTATTGTTATGAGTCAGCACCAACTCAATGACATCTAACAACAACAGTGTGGCTTCAATGCATCATATATGTACAGTACTCTCCAATAGAACTTGCTTGGTGCAAATTTTTAATGTCCAGTATGGTAGCCAGCAGTCATATTTGGTTACTGAGAACATGAAATATGACTAGTGTGATTGAGGAACTAAATTTTTTTACTTTATTTAATTTTGAGTAATTTTCACTTAAATTTAAATGATCATATGTAGCTCTTATCTACTGTGGTGGGCAACTCAAATTCTAAACATCACGAAAAGCCAGATACTATGATGATAGTTTGGACTTGCATGGGTGTAGTGAAGCTGATTAACCAAATGCAAACCAAACCATTTGTCATAGACTCTATTTCAATTCCAGGTGACCCCATGTGTTAGTAGAGATGTTTCACAGAGTTTTCTTGGCTGTCATTTTTACGGAAACAGATTGGCAGACGTTTCTTCTGTGGCATGGCTGGGTAGACTTGAATCATCACATGGTTTCCACAAGCACTTCACAATATGGATATGTTCTTTTCAGGACAATTAGAACATGTGTCTCTGATTTACTCTTCTATGAAAAGTTGGTGAAAATTCTGCTTTTAAAGGGTTTGTGTGATTAGATCATATCCACCTTATTACTCATCATATCTAAAGGTCAACCTATTTGTGACCTTAATTATATCCACAAAATCCATCTATATAGCAGCAGATTAATGCTTGTTTGAATATCTGTTAGAAAGTACACATACACCAGAGACTGGGACTCTTATGGGACCACCTAAGAATCTGCCTACTTCCTTATGTCTATATAATAGTTGAATAAAAAGCTTAAAATAATATTTCTATGATAGAATATGTATTTGATCAAAGAGTCTATAGAAGAATTCTGATGAGAAGAGAGGAAAATGAAGGTCAAAATTCTCATGGACTCCAGACTTCTTGGAGACATGAAGGTTGGATGAACCCCTGAAACTATTGTCCTGAGATAATCTCTAAATTGTAAACCCAAAATATTTCCAGAAACCTTAAAACCAAATGACAGTTTAGCTTAAGTAGTTAAAAATGCTTGCTTTGAGCATTATTTTCTTTTAAGAACTATCTATACAGGGTCAAAATGAATACAGAAACTTGCAAGATTAAATAGGAATCTTAGGAGACTGAATTTATCTCAATGGGGGAGTAACAACTCAGAAAAGGTGAGTGAGAATGGTTATACAACTTGAATACTCAGTGTCACTAAATGGTACATCTAGAAGCTTTTTGAATTAGTATATGGTTTGCTGTGTATATTCTCAACAACAATAAAATAAATAAAATTAAAAATTCAAGTTGATAAAATATATTATCTTTGAAGTAACAGAAGCCCTGGTGATGCTATGGTTAAGCATTCAGCTGTTAACCATAAAGTCTGTAGTATGAATCCACCATTCATTTTTTGGAAATCCTGTGGGGCAGTTCCACACTGTCCTATAGTGTTATTATGAATTGAAATAGACTCTATAGCAATAGCTTTTGTTTAATTTGGTCTTGTGAAGTAACAGTGATAAGCTTTTCTATCTAGATGCTATTGTCCTTCACTATTAACTACTTTCAAGTGAGAATTGGTATGAGAAAGGAAGTTCTGTAGATGGCATTATGGTAACATGTTCATGTATTTTTTAATATGTTCATGTATTTTAATATGTATTTTAATATTTTAATATGTTCATGTATTTTTTAAGACTCTATTCTCAATCTTGGAATTAAATCTCTTGCCCAAATATTGATGAGAGAGACTCTAAAACTTCAAATTTTACCAAGTTCCTAAATATAAATTCAAGTATTCTGGGCTACAAAAATTATCCTTGAATACAATGAGAAATTTATGGCCATCAATGTTGACCTTGGCTGGTTTTGCAAATGTTGTGTTGGGCTAGCAGAGATAGTCTTGGACATTAAAAAGATATGGAACTGATATAGCTATTGTGAAAAAAAGTCTAGAGGTTTCTCAAAAAGTTGAACATAGAATTATGACCCAGCAATCCCAATCCTAGGCATATACTCAGCAATGAAGGCAGAAACAGAAACTTGTATACCAATGTTCATTGCATCACTTTTCACAACAGCCAAAAAGATAGAAACAACCTGAATTGCCATCAACAATGAATGGAGAAATAACATATGGTCCATATACACTACAAAATAGTACTCATCCATGAAGAGAAATGAAATTCTGATGTCTGTCACAATACACAGGAACCTGGAAACATGGTGCTGAGTGAAATAAATCAGACACAATAAGATAAGTGTTGTATGATTTTGCTTATATGAAATAAGCACATATATAGAAACCAAAGATTATTAATGGTTACTAGCGGTAGAAGGGAGAGGAAAAGGGGTAGTTTTTGTTTGGGGAGCATATGCTTACAGTGGTGTAATATGTTGGAACAAGACAGTAATAATGATGGCACAACATGAAAACTGTAACCAATGTCATTTAGATGTGGATGTTATTATCCTGTCTAATGTTTCGATGCATGTATTTTCACTACAATAAAAAAGAAAAGAAAAGCAATGGGACTCAAGTCTATGTAGTCCTGCACAGTTGTCTGTTAGGATAGAGGGGGCCTGTGTTTGATGACAAAACATGGTCTTTTTACATCCCCAAACTTTTCAGAACCTGATAGATTGTGAAAGTCTCCAGCTCTAGGTTATTTCAGCAAAGCAACATTCAAGTAAAGAAAATCCTAATTCCAAAAGAATCCTTTATAAAGAGTGGTCAGACTGAGGTCACAAAGAACAAGATATGTCAAGCTAAACCACCTTCGTTTCATGACAGCTCATTAGGCTAGTAGAACAGAAAACTGTGTATATCTGAACATGAACAAAACATGTGACATTTTCTTTTATGACATTTTATGAAAAGCAGCGGACACATGCCCTGGCTATGAGTTCAATTAAGTAGAATTATACTTGGCTGACTGCACACAGAGGAGGAAGCTGTCTTGTCTAATATTGTCAGTCATCACTGTCAAGTTCCAGAAAGCACGATTATCCAAATTAAAGATGACATAAAAGTAGAAAGACTACATTGACAGGATAACAGCATCTGAATTCAAAAAGTTGTCAATAGGCTAGAATGGTGAGCCATATCTAACAAGGGAAGTTTAATAGAAAACATCCGAAGCACTTACAGCTGTGTTCCCAAGATCTAATGCCCATAGCTACCTAGGTGAAAATACGACATTAATTTGTGTATTTAACGTATTTGACACATGACACCTAGCATTTGACTATATTATCTAACTCTACTTTTTAACCACACTGTTAGGTGGATATCTTTTCTTTGATAATGTGGTAGTTGAAGTTCAGAGAAGTTGCCTTATTTTTGAGCAGGCCGGATTTGGGATACTCAGTTACATGAAAAGGCAGAGCAGCTTGTGGTCTGGGAGTTGCACATGTAGAGTCGATTAGGATTTCAGATTTATTAAAACTCAATATACGGATGATGAGGTGCAGACAAAAAATAGTGTGCAGATCTTAATGCCTTAGAAATAGTGTCTAGAATACCAAAGATGAGAAACCTTGTCTATCTTACCTGCTGAAACCCTAAGCATTGGGTTCAGATCTGAACTTTAAAATTTTAAATGAATATAGACAACCTAGAGCCAATTCAAGGTCCTTAGGTTGTTCAAATGGTTGGCACAAAAGTTTGACAGTTTGAAGCCATCCAATAGTACCATGAAAGAAAGGGTTGGCCATCTGCTTCTGTTAAGATTATAGCCAAGAAAGTCCTACCGAACAGCTCTACTCTGAAAAACATGGGGTCATCATGAGTCTGAATCATCTCAATGGCAACTAACAAGAGCCAGTTCAAAACAGAGTCATCACTGCTGTGCAAAAGCTCAATACGACCTCAAAAGAAGAAAAGGAAATTAATTTCTGAAGAAAAGATATACAAGATTCATTTAATCTACAGGAAACCCTGATGGAATAATGGTTAAGAGATATGGCTGCTAGCCAGAGGTCAGCAGTTTGAATCCACTCTATTCTATCATATAGGATCACTATGAATTGGAATCGACTTGACAGCAGAATTTTTTTTCTGTCATTGTTTATATCTACAAATATTAGAAAGATTGTCCTAGTGAAAGATGAATCAGACTTGGAAACGAGAACATTTGATAAAAGTTGTTCTGAGGATTTTGTTTCTGTATGAGGAAATATATTTATTAATATGTATTACATAATTTAATAGTAGCTTAATAGTCTTATAAGTATTAAATTTCTACCTCAGCAGAATAAGTAATGGTTATGAATGTACTGATCAATAGTGAAAAAAAATCCTGTCTAGCACAAACAAATTTTATTTCCTTCCATGTAATGTTGAGCTTGAGCTCTTTTACAAAAGTGAATGGTTTTTATGTATTAAAGTCATAGATTAATTTTCTAGCATTTAATGATTCTAAAGTGTATATTACCCATCCATCCATCCATCCATGCATCTTTCCATCTATCTATTGAGTGTCTAGACTTCATGAAACATTTTAACTTTTGTATGATGAGTATGTTATGAATTAAGCTAAACCTCCATGAAGGTTTATTTTTCCTTAAAGTTTTAGGCTTAACTTTTGAAGGAAAAGTATATGTACATGTATGTACATACACATACATATATAAGCAAAATACAGTTTCAAAGACTATGCAAGTTGTTTTCATTTTTTGACTGAGAAGTTTCATTCTAATATTTCATAGCTCACTGTCAACACTTATTGAAGTTATTTTGTTTCCCAATATAACTACAGTCCTGAATTTCTTTCTCTTTACCATGAAGAAAACTTTAATTTATCCTCTTTATAAAGATACTGTGTAGTTACAAAGTTTTATGTTGCTTCCTTCTCTTAGACATTGTAATTGTAGCTTGAAGTGGAAAAAAAAAATAAAAACGATGTGAAGCTAATGCACATTCTATAGTTCCCAATTAGAGATTTTTTTCATGACAAGCCTTCTCCCTAACTCATCTTTTACCCCTTGCACAGTCTGCTGAAGTATTTTAGAAGTTGGTGTAGGATAACAGTAACATTACATGTCAGTAAGCTCATTAAATTGAAGTAGTTGTGCTCCTTGTAAGCTAATTGTAAGAAAATTATCTTCATCAATTTGCATTTAGATTTTGTGCTGTAGCTGCAAAAGTAGAGATAATGAAAGATAAATCAGAGGATTCACATGTATACCCCCTTTTTTTGTAGATTTGTATGGCTAGCAATTCATAGTACCATTCATATGGTGGCTTATACAGCCAAGGTTATGGCACACAGAGCTAAGAGACCAGTATAAGAACTAAAATAATTACAAAATTAATGCTTAATTAAACAAAAAGACTAGCTGGGTTAAAAAGCAATGAAAATAAAAATCATACATATAATCATTTTCCAAATTCAGAAGATTACTTGTCATCCATGGACAGTAATATTCTGTGAACCCTAAAAATGAAATCCAAAAGAGATTAATTAAAAATGTTAACAAATTCCAAATTACTGTGTACACATATGTGATCTATCATATATCTACTTTTATAGGACTTCATATTAAAATATGTACTCTATTGAGTCATTAACTCAGATGTTAAGGCCCCTTTTAATTCTGTGATTCCATGACTGAGAATTTTTACTTAAGTTACAGTTTAATACAGCAGGTTTATTTCATAGAACATGATGTCAAAAAAAAAAAAAAAAAAAAAAAGAAAAGGCAAGGCAATACCTTTAATCTTTGAATGACTAACCATACGGAGAGTCTCTGTTTATTAAAGGAAACCACATTTTCAGCCAGCCCAGTGCCGTGAGCTGGATCCGACTCAGAGGGAAGTTAATAAAGCATGATAAGTTAGGTGGAATAACTAGAATGAAAAGAGAAATTTAAAACTATTTCATTTGCAGAGAGCCAAGACGCTCCCTGACCAAAGAAAGACTGATGCAACATGAGAACCTTCTTCTAGGTCCAACAGAGAGAATGCTTTCCCTGGAGCTGGCACCCTGAATTAGAACTTCCAGCCTACTGGACTATGTAAGAATAAACTTTTCTTTCTAAAGCCTTCCACTCATGGTATTTCTGTTACAGCAGTACCAGATGAGTGAGATAAGAACCTAAAGAAGTTTAACCTAAGAATGGAAAAATCCTGTTCCTGTGTTCATATGTTTGTGTGTGCAATGTTGTGTGTTTTCACTTATTGTAAAAGGTGTGTTATTACGATTCAGGAGAAACAGATGGGAGGAATAGGGTCATGTGCGTTGAATTAATAAAATCATTTCTGCACAGTATGATGAAAAACTTTGGAGCAATTCGACGGCACTTGGCTGGCTGGCTTAGTGAAATTGGCTTTCTTATGAAGAAATGAGTTTCTCAATACTGCCTATGCTACTAGCACCATCAAGCTGACTCTCAAGAAATTTTAAAGAACTTCTTTTCATGAGAATATGACAGATTAGCTACCCCAAAACCTCAAAAACAACCTTCCTTCACAAAACACCTGGAACAAAAATAACTTTGTAAATTTACATCTAAAGTGGCAGAAATGAAAGGGAGAACTAATGAATGGATCCAAAACAAACAAGACACTGAAAACTGGTAAGTAATCATGAACTAACAACCTGAGAGTATTTAACCATCTCAGTTACCATGGGATTTCAACAACTATATAGACAGAAATAGAGACACTTAACCAGCTTATCTACTAACAGAAAGGTTGAACTTTCAAGCCCACTCAGAGGCCCCAGGGAAGAAGGGTTTGGTGATCCACTTCAAAAAATCAGCCGTTGAAAACTCTATGGAACACAGTTCTACTCTAACACACAGTGGTCACCAGGAGTTGTAATTATTTTCAGGGTGACTGATGGCAGTTGTTATACACTGAGTAGACAAAGCACCTGAAACCGAGAGACATACATTAATCCAGGATCTTTAAAGTTTACACAGACAATGTAGATGAAAAAATTCCACCCAGCAAAGGGAGATGAAAATGGTCAGCATGACTAATATCTGATAAGAAACAATCTAAAACCAAACTTGCTGTCAAGTCTATTCAACTCAATGGCGACCCCATGTGTTATAGGGTAGAATTGCATATAGGGCTTTCATGGCTGTGATCTTGACAGAATTAGATTGCCAGGCCTTTCTTCCAACGAGCCACTGGGTAAGTTTGAACCATCAACTTTTAGGCCAGCAATTAATCCCAAGCTGCTTGTACCACTTAGGCTCCTTATATGTATAATAAAAATACATAAGTAAGACTGCTATTTAGAAAATTTGGCTTTTTTTGAGTTTCTTGACCTACAATTTATGGATTCATGACAAGATGTGGTTATAGTTTCCATTTTCAGACACTAGTATCCTGTGTGAGGGAAATACATATGTAAAGCTTAAGAGATACTCTGTGAACATTCGCTGATCAATAAATTGGTTAACTGATTCTTGTTTGTTTCAGATAAACACTCCTGATCCAGGAAGAATTTATCAAACAGATTGAAGGAAAAATTTTTCCTTACTTTTAGTAAAAAAATGAGATTTTCCTTCTCCTAATTTTATTTTGAAATCAGTTAGAAACACCTAATTTATAAGCAGAAAAATTAGCAAAAGCTGTAGATATGTTAGGCATGTATAATAGGCATAAATGTCAATTTGAAGCACCAATGGCATAAACAATATGACTATATTTTTGTGTATAACTCAACTTTGTTCCTATTGCAAATACAGAAGAAGGTAGAAATATAATTTTAATCATTGGTATCTTGTTTAATTTTTTTTTCTATCTCTGCTCTCTTCCCTCACTTCCTTGGTCTAATTAAACAGATTTAGTGGGCTTAGTCCACTAACTGGATCAAGACTCAGGAAGGGAAATGAAAGGAAAACCAAAACAATATTGTTAATAATTCTTAATATAATCCTGCAACACATTCTGGAAATAAATCAACTGCTATTACAGATGATATCTATTGGTTAAGTTCCGCAGGAAGCAGACTCCAAAGAGATTAGTTTGCAAGATATGCATTAAGGAGTTCACTTAGGTATAACTGTTGGAGAAGAATGTTGAATGTACCATGGACTGCCAAAGGAACAAACAGATCTGTCTGGAAGAAGTACAATCAGAGTGCTCCTTGGAAGCAAAGATGGCAAGACTGCATCTTCAATACTTTGGACATGTTGTCAGGAAAGATCAGTCCCTGGAGAAGGATCTCATGCTTGGTAGAGTGGAGGGTCAGCCAAAAAGAGGAAGACTCTCCATAAGATGGACTGACACAGTGGCCACGACAATGGGCTTAAGCATAAAAATGATTGTGGACATGGCGCAAGACTGGGCAGTGTTTCGTTCTGTTGTTCATAGGGTTGCTATGAGTCAAAACAAACTCGAAGGCACCTAACAACAACAACTTAGGTATAACACTTGTGGAAGAAAGAGGAAAGAAGCTGGATTAGTCAGGGAAGTCAAGTTACCTGGTAGGCCCAAATAATAGCTTCAGCTCAACACATGACAACCCCTAGGAACTCTAGAACTCAATGTTCTGTCAATCTTGCATTAGGCACCTCAAGTATCAATTGATCAACCAGGCCACTGGATGATGGCCTCCTCAGGAAGGCCATGATCTTGGGCACTGCAACTCTCTGCCACTGAAGCAGACCCTGAGGAGGTTGTCAGTAAAAGGATGCCTTCTGTCAGCACTTCCAGAAGCTGGGGCAACAGCTCCTTCCTTCAAAGGGTATCTAGACTACGCACCTCTGTGCTTACCACAGTATCCAATAAATGGTTTGAAAAAAATTGAGGTGAAACTTTGAATGTATTGTTAAGAAATAATTGAGGCAGAGGAAAAATTTAACCAGATTATCACTTAACCTTTCTTAACATTGGTTTAAAAAATGATATTTGGCCCTACTGAACCATGCATCTTAGCTCTTTCTTGGGCAAGATGATGGCATCTGGAAGGAAAGTCACAATCAAGTCATTCTTGAGGAACACTAACTTTTTTTTTTAAGCCAAGCCAAGTGCCGTCGAGTCAGAGAAAACAGTTACTATGCATCTATAGGCTGTCATCCTGCTGACCTCTGGCTGGAGAAAGGAGAGTGGGTGGAAAGGAGGGAAAAGGAGACTGTTGGGAGGATGAGACATGTATGGAGCAGAGACGAATAGTGTGCTGTCACCGGGCAGGGGGAGCAGTGGAAGCTGCATATAGGTGGGCATGTAAATTTATACGGGAATGTACATTTTCACTCAGTCATAATAAAAAATTAAAAAAGTAAAATAATTATTTAATACAGAAGCAAAGGACGTGAACAGATATGTCACAAAAGAAGTCATTCAGGTGGCAAATAAACAAATACAATCATTAGCAATTAAAAAAATTGCCTTCTAGTTGATTTTGAAGTTAAACATTAAAACCCAAACCTATTGCCATCAAGCTGACTTCCATTCATAGCATTAGCCGTTTGAGAGGTACAATAATGGCATTAATCAAAACAAAAAAAAAAGAACAGTTGTTGGCTAGGTTATGGGGAGACTGTAACTCTGATATATTGCTGGCGAGTATGTATAGCACTTCCTTAAAAAGCTAAAAATATAATTAACCAGTGATCCTACTCCTAGGTATACCCAAACCAAACCCACTGCCATCGAGTCATGTCCAACTCATTATATCGTAAAGAAATAAGAGCTGTGACACAAATGGAAGTATGTGCATTTATGTTCATTGCAATATTATTCACAATAGCAAAAAAATGGAAACAACCTAAGTGTCCATCAATGGATGAATGGACAAACTGTAGTACATATACACAATGGTATGCTATGCAAAGGTAAAGAATCATGACGAATCTGCAAAATATCTCACAATATGAATGAATTTAGAGGATATTATATCGTGTGAAATAAGTTAATCACAAGAAGACAAATATTGTAGAACAATTATTTAATATAGCGGCAGAGGACATGAACAGATACATCACCAAAGAAGACATTCCAGTGGCAAACAAACACATAAAGAAATATTAACAGTCATCAGCAATTAAAAAAACGCCTTCTAGTCGATTTTGACGTTAGCCATTAAAACACCATTGTACACTATTATTAAAAAAAAGTTCATACAAAGAAAACAAAAATATTCTTTGGTGGTTATCAAGGATGGGAGCAGGAGGAAGAGAAAACTACTGGCTAGATAGAAGACACTTATTAATATTAGTAAAGGGAAAGGCAACACCCAATAAGGGAGAAACAGCACAGCATGACCAAAGCAAAGGAAGATATTGAGAGGAATGCAAAAATAAAGAGCAACAATGGTAATTGCTGTAACATAAACAATCTTGCAACAATAACATTAACAAACAATAATTTGTGAATGGATATATACATAGATAGTTATGCTAAGAGGTGTGGGAAGGGGTAAGGAGAACATCCACCTTCAGATATAGGTTTGGCAGTAGATTTTTCTACATACGTAACTGTAGGTGCTGCTTGTATATTAATAGACATAACAGAGCACACAAGGGACACAGTTGTGGAAGTTTCTTAGACATAAACATCTTGCAGGATGAAGTTCCTGGGCTCAAAGACAAAGGATCATAGACTCAGGGGACTTCTATGTCAATTGGCACAATATAGTTGGTAAAGACAATGTTCTGTATTCCTCTTTGATGAGTAGACTCTGAGGATCTAAAAGACTGCAAGCAGTCATCTATAATACAACTATTGGTCTCTTTCAAATTTGAGCAAAGAAGAGTGAAGAAAACCAGACACTCATAGGAGTCATTAGTCTAAAGGACCAATGGATCACAGGAATCACAGCCTGTACGACTCTGGAACCAGATGAAGCAGATAGCGCCAAGCTACCACCATTGACCTACCTGCCTGGCATCACAACAGTGAGTGCTGGAGAGAGTGGGTGAAAAATGTTAAATTAAAAAAAAACAAATTCGCGCACACACACAAAGATAAGAATTACCAGTCTAACAGACACTGGAGGAACCTCTGAGGCTATAGCCTTAACGTACCCTTCTGACCTGGAAATGAAGCAACTCACGGAGACCATCTTTCACCCAAACAATAGACAGGTCCAAAGAATAAACAATAACACCATAAAAAATGCATTTCTTAGAACAAACAGTTATACAAGATAAAAAAGACACCATTTACACAGAAGCAAAGATGACAAGGAAGGGAGGGGTAAAAAAATTCAGACAATGGAAACGAGGAACCGAAGGTGGAAATGCAGACAGTGCTGACACATTGTAAGCAATGTAACCAATGTCACGGAACATTTTATGTATAAACTATTGAATGAGAAACTAATTTGATCTCTAAATTTTCACACAGCAACCCTACACACAACAGAGTGAAACACTGCTTGGTCCTGCACCATCCTCACAATTGTTGCTATGCTTGAGCCCATTGTTGCAGTCACTGTGTCAATCAATCTCTTTGAGTGTCTTCCACTTCTTCGTTGACCCTTTACTTTACCAAACATGATGTCCTTCTCTAAGGACTGGTCTCTCCTGATAACATGCCCAAGCTATATAAGAGGTAGTTTCACCTTCCTTGCTTCTAAGGAGAATTCTGGTTGTACTTCTTCCAGACAGATTGGTTTGTTGTTCTGTAAGTCCATAGTGTATTCAATGTTCTTCACCAACACCACAATTCAGAGGCATCAATTCTTCTTCAGGTCTCCCTTGTTCATTGTCCAGCTTTTGCATGCACACAAGGTGACTGAAAACACCATGGCTTTGCTTTTTAACTCTGGAAAGAAATTTCTTTCAGCCAGTTTGCCCAGTGTGGTGCATCTTTTGGTTTCTTGATTGTTGCTTCCATGGGTGTTGATTGTGGAGCCAAGTAAAATGAAATCATTGACAACCTGAAACTTTCTTCAGTTTATCATGATTTTGTTTATTGGCCCAGTCGTGAGGCTTTTTGTTTTCTTTGAGTCGGATCCGACTCGACGGCACTTGGCTTGGCTATGTTAACGTATAATCCATGATGAAGGCTGTAGTCTTTGATCTTCATTAATAAGTGCTTCAGGTCCTCTTCATATTCCACGCAAGGTTGTGTCATCCTTATAACACAGGTTGTTAAGAAGTCTTCTGCCTATCCTCATGCCTTGTTCTTCTTCATATGGTCCAACTTCTTAGATTATTTGCTCAGAATACAGATTGAATAGGTACGGTCAAAGGGTACAACCCTGACATGACTCTTTCCTGACTTTAAATCTTTCGGTATCCCCTTGTTCTGTTCAAACAACTGCTGCTTGTACAGATTCAGGTACAGATTTCTCATGAGCACAATTAAATGTTCTGGAATTTCCATTTTCTGTAATGCTATCCATAATTTGTTATGATCCTCACAGTGGAATGCATTGGCATGGTCAATAAAACACAGGTAAACAACTTTCTGGTATTCTCTGTTTTCAGCCAGGATCCATCTGACATCAGCAATGTTATTCCTGATTGCATATACTTTTCTGAATTCTGCTTTAATTTTTGGCAGTTTCCTGTTGGTAAACTGCTGCTGCCACTGTTGAATAATCTTAACAAACTTTTGCTTGCATGTGGTATTGATGGCACTGTCTGATAATTTCCACATTCAGTTGGATCATCTTTCTTGGTAGTAGGCATAAATACAAGGTCTGACAATTACGTTCATAAACTCACCCCAGAAAAATTCCTACATACCTCATTGCTGAATATCACTATGGTCACCTTCAAGTACTCCGATTGGGAAGCCATACACTGATGCCAGTGCCTAGTTCACCCTTTAAAGCAGTTTTGGAACTCTTTTCTGGAATGGGCATCAGAGCTGTCATCATATTACCCTTGATATCCTGAATGTCATCAAAATGTTTTCCTTTCAATATTTCCTTCATCTTTGGGTCAAGAAAAAAGTCACTGGGGCCAAGTCAGATGGGTATGGTGTTCCAATACAGTTAATTGTTTACTGGCTAAAAACTCACTCACAGACAACTACTGTGCCCCCATGCACAATGGCCATTCCAGAGGAATTACAAAATTGCTTTGAAGCATGAATGAGGTGCCAGCATCAGTGCATAGCTTCCTAAGGGGAGTACTTGGAAAGTGAGTGTAGTGATACTCAACGATGAGGTATGTAGCAATTAGAACAATTAAATTTGCAGACTTAATTGTCAGACCACATGTGGATCTCTCTAGTCAGTTGGCCAGGTAGCTGTCTTCCAAATTTCTTGGCATAGACCAGTGAGCACCTCTAGTGGTGCATCCATTTGCTGAAACATCTCACTTGGCATTCCATCAGTTCCTAGATCCTTTTTTTTCCTGCCATTGCCTTCAGTGCAACTTGGACGTCTTCCTTCAGTACCATTGATTCCTAATCACATATTACCTCCTGAAATGGCTGAATGTCAACTAATTCCTTTTGGTAAAGTGGGTCTGTATATTCTTTCCATCTTCTTCTTTTAAAAATATTTTTTTGTGCTTGGTGAAACTTTATAATTCAAATCAATTTGTCGTAGAAAAACACACATGTTGCTATGTAACTCTAGCTGCTCTCTCCATACTGTAACAGCACACTCTTCCTTTCCTTCTTGTATTTGCTGTGTCCATTCAGCTAGTTCCCGTCCCTGTCTGCCCTCTCATATCACCTCTGGACAGAAGCTTCCCAGTTAATCTCATGTATCTATGTAAGCCAAGAAACACATTCTTTACCAGTGTCATTTTCTGTGTTATAGCCAAGTCCAATCTTGGTCTGAAAAGTTGGTTTTTGGAATGGTTTCAGTTCAGGGCTAACAGAAAGACCAAGAGCTGTGTCTTCTGAGGATCCTCCAGTCCGTCAGACCATCAACTCTAGTCTTTTTGATAGAGTTTGAGTTCTGCACCTCATTTTTCTCCTGCTATGTCAGGGATTCTTTGTTGTATTCCCCATAATCGGTGATGGTCAAGCACCATCTAGTTCTTCTGGTCTCATGTTGATGTAGTCCCCAGATTGTACAGTCTTTTCTGTCTCTTGTGCTCATATTTTCCTTATGTCTTTGATGTTCTTCGTTCTCCCCTGCTCCAGGTGGGTTGGGACCAATTGATGCTTCTTAGATGGCCTTCCTTCCATCATCTTTTGATGTTTCCTGCATTGTTTGATATTTTCCCTGTAGAATAATTCAGCATTACCACTCGGGACTTCTTCCCCCCCCAATTCTTTCAACTTAAGAAATGCTGAAACTGTTCTTCCCTTTTGGTTTTCTATCTCAGGTCTTTGCATATGTCATCACAATATTTTACTTTCTTTTATCTAGCTGCCATTTCAAATCTTCTCTTCTGCTTTTTTGCTTCATTTTTTTCCTTTTTCTTTAGCTACCTGTTCAAGATCAAGCTTCAGAGTCTCTTCTGACACCCATTTTGGTAATTTCTTTCTCTCTTGTATTTTTAATGACCTCTTGCTTTCTTCATATATGATGTCCTTTATAATCATACACGAAGATAACAGCACTCTTGTTCAAGTTAATATAATTATCATTCAAATTTATGCACCAACCATTGAGGACAAAGATCAAGAAATTGAAGATTTTTACCAAATTCTGCAGTCTGAAATTAAAAGAACATTCAATCAGGATGCACTGATAATTACTGGTGATTAGAATGTGAAAGTTGGAAGCAAAGTAGAGGATAAGTAGTTGGAAAGTACAGCATTGGTGATAGAAATGATGCTGGAGATCTCATGATTGAATTGTGAAAGTCCAATGACTTCTTTATTGCAAATACCCTTTTTCATCAATGTAAGTGGTATCTATACACATGGACCTCACCAGATGGAAAACATAGTTTTTGGATTAGAATTGAACAACTTTATGCTAAAATTCTTTGTTTCTAAAGACTTTTGTAGTGTGTTTCAGTGGTATTTTATTTTTAATGTACTTGTTTTCAAATAGGGTACTAATAACCAACAACTTCCTGGAGGGTAATATTTTCCAATTATTTAGGTATAAGAAGGTGAACATAGGTGCAGTATAAAGTTGGAAATCTGGACCAACTTTGGAGACTGCAGCTTGAATTAGGAAATTACAAGCAAATTTGCTTCAATTATGACATTTTTCAATGCTTTTGGAATTCTGTTTTGGAGCTGTGCCTGAGGACATTTGACAAGATGCACAAGATAGTCAGTCAACTGTCTATATAGCCATCCTTCATTTTTGATCCAAAGTAGAATTATCCACACTGATTACTTTCACCTCTTAGTTAATAGGAAGAATCTACAATTATTGTTGGTTTTGATTCTCCTTAACTTTCCAGACATTAGTTTACATAGTCGTATCTTTCACCCAATAGTCATGATATGTGGTTATTGACTGCTTCATGATTTGTCTGCGTATAAAATTTCCAATTAAATATTAGTTTAGTTTTGAATATCACTAAAGACAGACTAACATATGTGCCCAGAATAATTTTATTTCCTGAGTGTTCTATGTATGTTTCGTTCTTTGAATCCTTCTTCTTACTTTCCTTCTGTGAATACCTACTCAGGGATATGAACTTCACTAAGTATTGGATAGGAGTGGGGAGAGAGTTTTTTTAAAATTGATATTAATTTAATATACAAGAGACTATCAATCATGACTTGGTTCTGCAGGCTCACTGAATTACCTCCTACATACCGAGAATTGTGTTAAGAACTAAGAATTTTATACAGTCATATGATGCATTCTATTTATACTCTACCTGGTTCAGTTTGGAGGGGATTAATATATCAAGCTTATTTATCAGGCTTTCAGCAAATCAGAGTGGCTGTGCAGCAGTCTGATGTAGGTGATGACAACTTACAAAAGTAGATGGTGATAAATATAGTGCATCTGGTTAAGAATCTTAGATATTATCTGCTAGGCAGTGAGATCATGCTTAATATCTTTTGGGCAGTGAATCTGTGTCTTACATACATTGATTTTGTTGTGACATACAGGATGAATTGGAGGAGAGTGAGCCTGGAAGCAGAAGAGCTGTGGAGAAGAGTTATTGTCATACAGATTTGATACCATAAATGACTTACAATATGGAGACTGTCTTCTTCGTATATCTATTGATGTTATCAGAATGAGTTGCTTGCTGTCAAGTCAACTCTGACTTGTGGTGACCCCATGTGTGTTAGAATAGGACTGTGCTCCATGAGGTTTTTGGAGGAAGATCTTCAGGCCTTTCTTCCAAGATGCTTCTGGCTGGACTTGAACATCTAACCTTTTGGTTAACACCTGAGTGCTTTAAATGTTTGCATCACTCAGAGACTCCTACTGATGCTACATTGATAAGTAATGCAGTAGCAGTAACAATTAACCAACTAAAGAAAAACTTGTTTTAGCAATGTATCTGATAGAGTCATAATAATGTTAGAAGGTACAAAATATTGACAGTACAGTTTTAAAATAATTTATAATTCAACAGCATTATGAAACATAAGCATAATTCAAAAAGAAAGAAAAGCACAGAAATGGAGCTTACTTGACTGTATCACTTTGACTTGTAAAGACAGCTATTTAGTCAAATAGTTAATTAGTATTTGAGAAAAGTTTAGACAGAAAAACAAATAACATTGTCAATTACTTGTGAACATAAAAACCTTCAGGTGGGGAGGTTAATTTCTACGAAATTTAAGAGAAGAGATGGCTGTAATGCTAGGCAGTTTACACAGGACAGACTGTGCTTACCAAATGGAAGATCTTCAGTGAAGAGGTGTCAGAATAAAAAGACAGAATTTACTGGCTATCTCTGATAATTCCTGCTGGAATTCTTATGATTTGTTGAGCATACCATGTATGAAATCAAGTCATCCTCAGATCACAAGTAGAAGAAATTATACAAAATAAGAAGAAAATATAACTTTATTGCCATGCTTTCCTATTAAAGTTATTCTCAAAATATTCAGAGTTGTGGGGGGTGGAGTCAGGATGGCAGACTAAACACACATTTCCCTAAATCCCTCTGGAAACCAAGGCCAGAATTGATAATTAAATGGAGCCTTCTGGACACCTAGTGAGCCCTGGGACACAGCATGGGGCTGTCTACTTGGTCTACATACCACTGAGCAGGAAGCTTCTTCTCTTTCGCTGACCACCACCAGGCCTTGATGAATGTCAGCTCCTGTGGACTGAAGGTAAATTGCCATTTTAACTTTTTTTCCCTCTGTGTTAGCCAGCAGGAGGGACTGAAGTTTGACAGTCAGCAAGGCTCAGATGCACTGCTGATGAGTGGAGTCACCACATTGTGAGAGCCTGGCCTTGGAATCTGTACAACTTGGCACCTCTGACCGCACTCTTGGAATTTCTGAATCTCCACCATTGAATAGCCTTTTCTGAGGCAGGCAGGGGAGCTTTTGTGGGACACTATCTTGATTCACTGGGAGGTAGAGTTTTCTTATGGAGACCTCAGCTAGAACTAATTCCCAGGCTTAGAGACAGTGCCTACCTGGACAGTGCTTTTCTGGCAGGAAAGCAGCCTTTAACATAGAGGTACTTACTTTGCAAACTAGGAAGAGGGATTTGCACACCTGAAAGTCTGACTAATTTTGGAAGCTGTCAGATATCTTTTACCTTTTAATAGAGAAATAACTGCAGTGCATCCAGACGGCATCTCTTCCAGCCTTCACTGTCTCACATTATAGGGTCAGCTGATGGCTCCCTAGTGACTCTATAAGTGAGGCTGTATTTTTGCCAATCAGGAGGTGGAGCCTGTTACCTCAGAGATCCCACTGAGCCTGTCACTGGAGTACATAGAGGTGTCTTGTGATCAACTTCCTTTTCAGACTGAGCTTCCGATCCCATTAAGGTAACACCGGAGAAACAAAACAACCTCCAGATGACCCAAAAGCAACAAACGTTGAGCAGGAACATTAAGAAAAATTCACCTATGATTTCAGAAGGCCCACAAAAGAAAGATCCAAAGAACGTCCCAGACAAAGAAGCCTTTCTGAAACTATCAGAGGGTGAGTACAAAAGGATTATACAGAGCGTTCCTAGACCTTATACAAAATGCAGCAAAGCAAAATGAAACATTAAGAAAACTGTTTGATCTAATGGAACAACAGCATTCTGAAATCCAACAGACCAAGAACAAAATCAAAGAGATAGAAAATTCAATTCAAAGCCAAGAAAATAGAATGGAACAAATGGAAAATAGACTTTCTGACTTGGAAGACGGAGCTTCTATGAGGAGAAATCAGAAAAAAGAAACAAGAAAAATGAAGAAGCATTAAGAAGTGTGTGGGACTCTATTAAGAGAAACAATCTGTGATTAATTGGAGTTCATGAACAGGGTGGGACACCTGAGAACACAGAGAGTATCGTGGCTGAGCTGCTGACAGAAAACTTCCAGAAATTATGAAAGAAGAGAATATAGACATTCAAGATGCATATCAAATGCCACTCAATATAGATCCCAAAAGAAAGACTTGAAGATGTACTGTTATCAAGCCTAACAAAATGAAACACAAGCAGAAACTCTTAAAGACAGCAATACTCAAAGCAAAGCTAACATTCAGAGGGAAACCCTGTAGGTGTTTGTCTGATTTCTCAGCAGAAATGATGCTGGCATGGAGACAGTGGGATGACACATCCAAAGCCTTGGAGAAGAACTTCCAACCAAGAATTATATATCTTGCAAAACTACCTTTCAAATATGAACATGAAATCAAGTCATTCACAGATAAACAGAAACTTAGAGACTTTGTAAAAACCTAATCAAAGCTATAAGAAATACTGAAAGAAACTCTTGGCTTAGAAGAAATAAAACAATTAATTTTATATTTTAGGAGGAAATACAGGAAACATCATCCAGAAACCTACTCAGTTAGGGAAGGCTCCAAACTCAATCAAAGCTGTACTATTAAAATAAGTGATCAAGTGATCGTATCATGAAAACGATGGAGTCATCATATTAAAAAGAGGGATGTACTACAGTTGTTATAGTCCTTCCAGATGGAGAGGAAGTTAAGAAGACTTGTAGCAGTTAAAATTGGGTTTAAACACAGACGATTAAGGGGGATCACAGCGGCAGCCACAAAGCGCAATGAAGATGCAGCATATCAAATCAAGAAATGTAATACAGGAGTCACAACAACCAGAAAACCAACCCTGAAAAAGGTGAAAAATCAACTCATAAAGAAGAATGTCCCAGAACAGAATAGTAACAACAAAAATGAAAGCATCACAATGACAGCACTAAACACATACCTATCAATGATTACATTAAATGTGAATGGACTGAACCCTCCAGTAAAGAGACAATGAGTGGCATCTGGGATCAAAAGACATGACCCGTCCATATGTTGCTTACAAGAAAGTCACCTTAGACTTAAAGATATGAACAAACTGAAAATTAAAGGATGGAAGAACATGTATCAACCTAACAGTACACAAAGAAGACCAGATGTGGCAATAGTAATCTCAGATAAAATAGATTTTAATCTAAAATCCACCAGTGTGGACAAGGATGGTCACTATTTACTGCTGAAAGGTTCAATACACAAGCAGGACTTAACAATATTAAATATTTATGCATCCAATACTAGAGCATCTAAATACATTGAAGAAACACTGACTACACTAAAAAACGAGATAGATCACTCCACAATAATAGTGAGAGACTTCAACACTCCACTCTCAATATTGGACAGTTCATCTAGAAAAAAGTTCAGTAAAGACACAGACGATTTTATTGCCACAATTAACCAACCAGACCTCATTGACATATACAGAACTTTCTATCCATCGGCAGATAACTGCACCTTCTTCTCCAGTGCACATGGAACATTCTCTAGATTAGACCATGTGTTAAGACATAAAGCAAATCTCAACAAAACCCATACCATTCAATTAATGCAAAATGTCTGCTCGGACTACAAAGCCATTAAAGTTGAAGTCAATAGCAGAGAAAACACAGATAAAAAGTGGAATTCATGAAAACTGAACAACATCTTGCTCAAAAAGCCATAGATTATAGAAGAAATCAAGGATGAAATAAAGAAATTTATGAGTTCCAACGAGAATGAAAACACTTCTTACAAGAAGCTATGGATTACAGCCAAAGCAGTCCTCAGAGGTCAGTTTATCTCTATAAATGCCCACGTCCAGAAGCAAGAACTCAAACCAAAGATCTAACCCTACAGCTTGAACAAGTACAGAAAGAGCAACAGAGGAATCCTCAGGTACCAGAAGAAGACAGATCATAAAGATTAGAGCAGATCTAAATGAATTAGAGAACAGAAGGAAAATTGAAAAGACCAAAACCTGGTTTTTTGAAAAGATCAACAAAACTGATAAACCACTGGCTAAAATTACTAAAGAAAAATATGAAAGGAAACAAATAACTCAAGTAAGAAATGAGAGGGGAGTTGTCACAACAGATGCATCAGAAATCAAAAACATCATAACAGAATATTATGAGTCTGTACTCTAACAAATTTGAAAACCTAGACAAAATGGACAAAGTTTTAGACTCATATCACTTGACAAAACTATCACAAGGTGAAACAGTTTAATAAACCCATCACGAAGGAAGAGATTGAAAAAGCCATCAAAAAACCACCAACCAAAAATAGCCCTGGCTCAGATGGCTTCATGGCAAAATTCAGTGAAGCTTTTAGGGAATAGTTATCTCCAATACTACTGAGACTATTTCACAGCATAGCAAGGGATGAAATACTCCCAAATTCATTCTATGAAGTCAGCATAACCCTGATACCAAAGCCAGGGAAAAGCTCACCAAAAAAAGAGAACTACAGACCAATATCACTCATGAATCTAGGTGCAAAACTCTTCAACAAAATACTTGCCAATAGAATACAACAACATATCAAAAAAAAATCCATCATGACCAAGTTGGATTCATATCAGGGTTGCAAGGCTGGTTCAACATCAGAAAAACAATTAATGTGACCAACCACATAAATAACACAAAAGACAACAACCACCTGATTTTGTCTATTGATGCAGAAAAGACATTTGATAAAGTCCAACACCGATTAATGCTAAAAACTCTCAGCAAAAGAGGAATACATGGAAAATTCCTCAATGCAGTCAGGGCCATTTGTACAAAGCCAACTGCCTACATCATCCTGAGTTGAGAGAGACTGAAACAGTTTCCCTTGAGAACGAGAACTAGACAAGTATGCCCGCTCTCACCTCTTCCTGTTCAACATTGTACTAGAAGTTCTAGCCAGAGCAATTAGACAAGACCAAGAAATAAAAGACATCTGCATCAGCAAAGAGAAAGTAAAAATTTCCCTATTTGCAGATGATATGATTATATACGCAGAGAACCCTAAAGAATCTCTAAGTGAGCTACTCAAATTGATAGAAGAGTTCAGCAAAGTATCAGGATACAAGATTAAAAGTAAGTAAATCAGTAGGATTCCTTTATATCAACAACAAGATTATTAAGGAAGAAGTCACCAAATGAATACCATTTACTATAGCCCCCAAGAAGACAAAATACCTAGGAATAAATCTAACTAGAGAAATAAGAGACCCTTACAAAGAGAAATACAAGACCTTATTACAATAAACTGAGAGATTTATGTAAATGGAGAAACCTACTCTGCTCATGAATAGGAAGACTTAACATTGTGAAAATGTCTATTTTACCCAAAGCAATTTACTTGTATAACGCAATCCTAATAGAATTTCCTGTGACATTTTTTAATGAGATGGAGAAACAAATCATCAACTTTGTTTGGAAAGGGAAGAAGCCCGAGATAAGCAAAGCACTGCTGAAGAAGAAGAACACACTGGGAGGCCTTTCACTACCCAACTTTAGAACCTATTACACTGCCAAAGTTGTCAGAACAGCCTGGTACTGGTATAAAAAGAGACAGACAGATCACGAGGGCAGAATTGAGACCCCAGAGATGACACCATTCTCCTATGAACAGTTGATATTCGACAAAGTCCCTAAGACGTTAAACTGGGGTAAAAACAATCTCTTCAACAAATGGTGCTGGCAAAATTGGATATCCATCTGCAATACATTGAAACAAGATCCATATCTCACACCTTATACAAAAAACAACTTAAACTGGATAAAAGACCTATATATCAAATCTAAAGCAATAAAGCTCATCCAAGAAAAATTAAGATCAACAATGCAAGTTTTAACAAACAATGTAGTCTTCAAAGTCTGACAAACAAACCACAACTGACAGAAGAGAAAATAGATAAATGAGAAGCACTAAGAATCAAACACTTTTGCTCATCCAAAAATTTATCAATAGAATTAAAAGACCACTACAGAATGGGAAAAAAATGTTTGGCAACTGTATACCAGATTGATACCCGATCTCCATAATCTATAAGATACTACAAAATATGAATAAGAAAAAGATAAATAATCCAATTAAGCTATGGGCAAAGGAGATACACAGACACTTCTCTAAAGAGGAGATACAGGCAGCCAAAACACACATGAGGACATGCTCATGATCATTAGCTATTAAAGAAATTCAAATCAAAACTACAATGAGATGCCACCTCACCCCAACAAGGCTGGCCATGCTCCAAAAAATGCAAAACAACAAATGCTGGAGAGGCTGTGGAGAAATTGGAACTCTCCTACTCCGCTAGTAGGATTGCAGAATGGTGCAACCTCTTTGGAAAGTAATATGGCACTTCCCTAAAACCTGGACCTAGATATACCATTTGACCCAGTAATTCCACTGCTTGGAATATATCCTACAGAATCAAAGCCATTCACACCAACTGATACATGTACGTGAATGTTTATTGCAGCACAGTCCATAATAGCAAAAAGATGGACTCAATCCAGATGCCCAACAATTGAGGAACAGATAGCTAAACTATGGTATATATACGCAATGGAAAACTATGCAATGATAAAGAACAATGATGATTTTAGGAAGTATCTCATAATCTGGTTTCAACTGGAGGACATTATGTTGAGTGAAAGCAGTCAGAGGCAAAAGAACAAGTATTGTATGAGACTCCTACTATAAGAACTTAAAAACAAACTCATGCATAGAAGAAAAGACTCTTTGATGACTGCAAGGGTGGGAAGGGAGGGAGGGAGACGGTGGGGTATTGATTAGATAGTTGATAGAAAGTTGGTTAGGTGAAATCAGTGACAGCACGCATTAGGAAGAAAGTCAATTTTAGCTGGACTTCAACATAACGTGATTACTCTTCCCGTCTTAAACCAATACCACAAGAACAGAGTAGCTGGGGCAGGGGGGCCAGTGACCATGCTTTCAGGGAAATTCGAGGCCAACTGGCACAACTAGTGTTTTGCTAAGAGAGTCGCCTGTACCCCACATTGCTGAGTGGTGTCTGGGGTCTTAAAAGCTGCCAAGCTAACATCTCAGGTACACCAAATGGTCCCAACTCAGCAGGAACAGATGATCTCCAAAGGACCAAAACAAGGGGCAAAGACAACCTAGAAGACAGAGACCTTCGTGAGTGGGTGACTACATCAAGATGTGACTGGAAGAACCGAATGGTGCCCGACCACCACCAGTGATAGCTGTGATGGGGCTCACAAATTTGATCTCACTGGCAACACAAAAATAAAAAGGGGTGCACCTTTAGATCTCCACTAAAAGACTGTAATTGATCGCCCAGGTGCCTCAGAGTTCCCCTGGGAGCATGGCCCCTGGCCCTGATACTGCCCCTGTCCATAAATCATAATGGAAGTCAACTCTGCACACAGAAATTGATTGGACTTAGTGATATAGAATGAACACATCATGTGTGCACTTTATGGTTCCATGCATCTATAGGATGTCATCTGGCTGACCTCTTACTGGATGTCGGGGAGAGGTTGGAGAAGAGGGGATAGGAGATTGTTAGGGGGATATGACACGTACAGAATGGAAAGGAAGAGTGTGCTGTCACCGGATAGGGAGAGCAGTGGGAGCCACTCGTTGCTGGGTATGCAAATTTATATGGGACTGTATATTTTCATTCAATCATAATAAAAAAAATATTCAGAGTTGTGATGAATAATCATTGTTTTATTTTCAGCAGAAGCAATTCCTTACTTCAAGAATCAGTATGAAGATAAGGGAGAAATATCACACTCAGAGTGGATTCATTTTCTTTCTGTCTGCCTTTCTTTCTCTGTTTTTAAAAACTTGTCCCATTTGGGATATTCCTGCACACTAACTGTACATATCAACAGAGGTGTTCTACAAAGATAGGTGTCAGCCTTTGAATATACGTGGTAACATAATGGTCCATAAATTTGAAATGCTCACTGTTTAAGATGTGTAAATCTTGGAACTGGAATTGAAAACTGGCTCCAATTCTTGTCCTGTTGTGTAATTCAATCTCAGATTGTTGCAGTTGTTGTTGTTGAGTGTATTCAGATTCATAGCAACGTCAATAATAACGGAATAAAACATTGCCTGGTTTTGTGCCCTCTCCACATTTTTTGATAGGTTTGAGTCCACCATTGTGGCTATTGTGTCAATCCATCTCTGAGGGTTTCCCTTCCTTTCTGTGACCCTCCGCTCCACCAGATGTCAAATTTATATATATTATGTTTTGTGGGCCTTAAACAAACTGCTGCCAAACATTAAAAGAAAGCACAATTCCTAGAATGTATCGCATGGTGTGTAGTGTAGTAAAATGAGTGTGGGAAGCTACATCAACATGGGATTTGAAGAACTAGATGGTACTCAGTCACCACCTGACCTTACAGGGAACTGAATAAAGATTCCCTGATGGAGTAGGAGAAATATGGGGTGCAGAACTTGAACTCTAGTAAAAAGACCAGACTGCATGTCCTGATGGGTTAGAGGGCCCCTGGAAGACATGGCCCCTGGACTCTCTGTTAACCCAGAACAGAAACCATTCAGGAAGTCAACTCCTCAGATGAAGATTAAACTGGTACATAAGACATAAAATGATACTGGTGAAGACTGTGCATCTTGTCTTGGGCACATATGGGAGGCTAACTAGGCAGCTCCTGACCAGAGTGAGAAGAAATAACATAAGGGTACAGGTTTTAGGGAAGGAGTGTGATGTCACAATGTGGGGAGAGTAGCTAGGGTACATGGCAAAGTGTGTAAGTTTTTGTATGAGAAACTGAATGTAATAGTAAACTTTTACTTAAAACACAATGAAAGAAATAAAAATTTATTTTTAAAAAGTTTGACTATACGTATCCACCAGCTGTCCCTCAGAAACCTTGTGAAGCAGTTCTGTTCTCTCCTATATGGTGTCTGTAAGTCTGAATTGACTTGATGGCAACAATCTCTTCTGGCAGTCCATGATATATTTCCTATTCTTTACCAACACCACAACTCAAAGGCAACAAATATTCTTCAGTCTTCCTTAGTCACTGTCCAGCACTAACATGCACATAAGGAAGGCAACTGAAAACACCACGGCTTGAGCTAGGTACACATTAGTCCTCAGGGTGACATATTTGCCTTTTAACACTTTAAAGAGTATTTTGCAGTATTTCTGCCAATAAAGGTGATGAGATACATGAAGAGGGATTATACAAATAGCTCGTAGAATAGAATTGTGGCAAAGTTTAAACTGGAAATGCGTGTGTTCTTGTTCTTATTACAAGAGAAAGCTGATACTTGTAGATGTCAAGAGAATAAGCAAAATAGACCAGCTATTCTCAGTATCAGGAGAAAAATCTAAAATGTTAAAAGAAGTCTTGATTTAGTATAGTTTCTCTTTTGGGGCTGAAGTATGCCTACTTTAGGGTTGCACCCAGGAGTATTAAAACAAACAAAACAAAAAACAAACCCACTGCTGTGGAGTTGATTACAACTCACAGTAACCCTATAGGACAGAGTAGAGCTGCCCCATAGAGTTTCCAAGGAGTGTCTGGTGGGTTTGAACTGCCATAGCACTTACCTACACTTAACTACACTATCAGGGCTTACACTCTCCAGGAAGATAGAGATATATAACCTCAAAATGAATGTAGCACAGCATCTTGAGTCATCTATCTTGATGTAATATTTAGGGAGGGACACTTTTCATATATGCCTTCCCTCCACTGCATCCATTATTCACTAACTTCTAAGATATGTATTTATTTTAACACATGGGACATATCCATGCAAAACTCTGAGAAAAAAATAGTGTTGTATCAACATTTCTAGGGAAAGAAATTACAAAATGTTAAGCTAAAAATAACTGTATATCTATGCATAAGTGTATATATAAAGTGTTTGGCTTCTAACTGAAAGGTTGGCAGTTCAAATGCACCCAGAGACATCTTGGAAGATGGGCCTGGTGATCTATTTTCAAAGAGATCACAGTCACTGAGACACTTATGGAATGCAACTCCACACTGAAACACACAATATGTTGCACAAGCTTGAGACCACTTGACAGAAAATATGTTTTAGTACAATGTACACACATACAGACACACACATGTATAACTTTTAATAAACATACTACAAACATATAGTATGTATGTATATAGTATATATGTATATAGTTACATATACATATGTATGTATATATATATATATATAACACCAGTTATGTATAATTGCATAACTAAGCCTTTGCATTTATCTTTGTTCACTGATTTAGTAAGTAATAAAAAAATCAAAGGAAAAATTTTGGTTATACAATAACTTTTTTGATATAGTACATGCCCACATTGTAAAATACAATTAAAAATGGTGCCCTGTAGTTATGAAATTTTATAGAACTCTCCTCAATGCAAACCATCAATTCCACATAACAATACCATAAGGATGTTATTTCTGCAACATCTGATGAAATACTTAAAGACTAAAACAAGCAGAAATTGAAAAATCTCCTGCAAACAAACTAGGAGTTGAATAAAGTGTTGGGTTAAGGACCTAAAAAAAGAAAAAAAGCAGCCTGTAAAACAACATAGTTATCTGAATTGGGCAGCTTCTAAGTGCGACCTGTTTTGCGAAGCTGTGCTTGGGAAATAGGACGTGGTTACGATATCCAGTACTCACCTACTTAAGGTTCTCCATTGAGTTTCTTTCTATTGAGGGTGATGGAAAAATTCAGAACAGTCAATGGTGATGCTTGAACAACATGATGAACATAATTGATGTCATTCAACTATACATGGGAAGATCGTTGAAACAGCAAATGTTATGGTACTTCCATATTTACCACAAAAATAAAACTGCAAAAAGAAACATGATCGAAATCAAAGATTCTGATCCTATTTCCTTGCAGGCTGTCCCCAGGTTACAAATGTCCAACTTACAGACAGCTAATATTTGTCCTTTAATGTTATGGAAATTTGTCCTCACTTTGAAACCACTGAACTAACTAACCCCTACTTGCCACAAATTCTTCATCACAGTCACCTTCACTTGTTCCACATGCAGCTTTTAAGTCACTGAAAATCCTTTGAGCCTTGTCTTGGGATAACACAAACTCACTGTTCTCTAATCAATTCCAACTCATAATGACCCTATAGAGTTTCCAAGGCTATAAATGGGTAAAACAGAAGCAGTTTGCCACATCTTTCATCCATGGAGCTGCTAGGGTTCTAAATACCAATCATATGGTTAGCAGTTGACCACTTTAACCCCTTGTGCTGCCAGAGGTCTTGAACTAACTCAACCTGTTGCTGCTAAGTCAATTCTGACTCACAGAAACTCTAAAGGATAGAGTATAATTGCCTCATAGGGTTTCCAAGGCACAGCTGGTGGACCTTTTGGTTAGCAACCAAGCTCTTAACCACTGCAGCCACCAGGGCTCTTTTCACACTAAAACAAACAAACAAGCAAACAAACCAAAACCTTTTCCAACAAGTCAATTCTGACTCACTGAGACCCTATAGGACAGAGTAGAATTGCCATATACGGTTTCCAGGGAGTACCCGGTGGAGTTGAACTGCTGACCTTTTGGTTAGCAGCCATAGCATTGAACCACTACATAACCAGGGTTAGGGCTAAAGGAGAACCATTTGACCTAGTCCAACTTACCTGCAAATTTGGCTTAAAGACAGGAACAGATCTTGTTCATAACACAGGGACTGACCATGATTTTTGGGAGACAGAGGTATGCTTCGAGTAACTACTCATTGCTTCTAGTGATTACAAAGAACCCCACTTCTTTTTACTCTAATAGGAACGCACAATTACAATTGAAAAACTAAAACTGTTAGGAGCTTAAGAAAAAAAGATCCTTCACTACTCCTGGGCACACAATGGAATTAATTTGCCTTGCAGCAGGAAGGGAATAAGTGACTAATTTTCAGCGGGCTATGAGAGGAAGTGTTGCACGTAAATTCTCCATGGAGCCACATGCTAACAAAGACTGGATCCCAGAGCCACTTTTCAGTGAGGAGATGTTCAATGAGGAGACACTCTGAATCCATAGTAGAGTAGACTTTGCATAGAAGAGAAATAAATGACTTTATATTCAGCAACAAAGATTTGAGGGTTTGTTGGTTGCTACAGCATAGGCTAACCTAACCCTTTTAATACAGAAGGTGAATTGACAAAATGATGCCAGTTCCTCAATATGGAGAGAAACTAACTGAAAGGTGATAAAACACCCTAATGTAGAGTCAAAACAAAATTTCATAAACCAAGCCAAGCCAAGTGCTGTCGAGTCGGATCCGACTCATGGCGACCCTGGGTCGCCCTTCTTAAACCAGAAGTCCCATATACAGCCACCAGATTTTTTCTTTTTTTAAGATTAGGAGCAGCTTCTCCCTTTATTATTTCCCTCGTTCTACTAGCTTTGGGGTTTACTTAGTACTTTTTTCCTAGCACCTTAAGCTACAACATTAGGTCACTGATTGGCAGTCTTTTCTCTTTTCAAGCTGTACATTAATAGCTATAAATATCCCACTTAGTATTGTTTTTGCTGCATCCCATAAATCTTAGTAAGTTGTCTTTTTGTTTCCCCTCAAGGAATTTTTTGACTTCCCTTTTGAGTTGTTTTTTGACCTGCTGGTTGTTTAAGAATGTGTTGCTTAATTGTCACATATTTGTGCATTTTTTGGTTCTCCTTCTGTTACTAGTTTCTAGTTTCATTCCAGTGTGATCAGTAAAGATAATTTGCATCAGTCCAATCTTTTAATATTTATTAGCCAAGTGCTGTTGAGTCGTATCCGACTCATTTATTAAGACACCATATTTTTATGCAAATAACACACAACTTCCGTGTTTGTTGGTTGCACCCTTTCGTTTGGAGGCATCCTTACAAGTGCCACCTTGTCAATCCTCTTCCACATGTTGCTTAAAAAGATTCATATAGTGCTCTTACAAAATACTTCACAAGCCCACCCAAGTGCTGTCGAGTTGGATCCGACTCCTGGTGACCCTAGGGGTCAGGGTAGAACAAATATAGAACATTTGTGTTATTTTCATAAAATATGGTATGTGGGCCTAATACATGATCAATCCTGGAGAAGTCCCATATGCACTTCAGAAGACTGCTTATTCTGCTACTGTTGGATGGAGTGTTCTGCACATGTATTTTAAGTCTAAGTAGTTTATAATTTTATTAAAGTCCCCAACTTTGTTATTTATCTTCTATCTCACTGTTTTATTTTATTCATTATTAAGAATGATATTTTGAAATCTCCAACTATTATTGTGAAACTATTTCTCTTTTCAATTCTGTCTATTTTTGCTACCCTCCCTGGCAACAGGCCACTGCTCTATGAATGCTGGACAGTCTCCACCACTGCAAAGGGACTAAGGAATAGGGAATGGTAGCCAGTTGGCACATGTGGCTCACCCACATAAGATGAGCTGCCTCTCTCCTCATCAGCCACTGCCCTGACTGACAGGTGTACACCAGGTTCCCAAGTTCCAAAATAGCTGATTCTGATTGTTCTCTTCAGTTTAATTGATGTTTTGGTAGAGGAACTGACCTATGGAGCTTCCTACTCAACTATATTACATGATGTCACTTCCCATCACCGAGTTTTAAAATCTATGTAGCCAAGCCAAGTGCAAATCTATATAGAGGAATCAAAAAAAGGCCATTTTTATTTTCTTGCAATTTATGCTAAATTAAAAAAAGCATTTATCATATACAAGGGTGTCATGTCATGTGAACAGTATAAACCTCCATCTAGGTAAGGATCATTATGAGTTGGAATTGACTAGACAGCAATGGTTTTAGATAAGATTAAGCCTTAGTACAAGACACTTAAGGAAAACAAGACTGATAGTAGAATTTTACTTTTTAGCCAAATCTGAATTTTGAAAAGACAAACTCAAGTTAATTTATAAAGTTACAAATTCATTATGATCCACAAAGTTTGTCCTTAAGCAATCCCTTCTGTAGAGATATGTTTCACATTGATTGTTCTCCACTTAGGACCATGGACTTTAAGTTTTTTCTCTTATTATTCACATCTAAAGGACACATTAATGGTTCCATATACATTTATTGATCATTTACTAGTGCAAGGCACCCTGAGGCCCACAGAAAAGACAACATTCCTGAATCCTAATACTTCACATTTTAGTGAGTGAAGCATTAAGGTAAACAAAATAGAGGTGGCATTATGGGTTGAATCATGTCACCTCAAAATGTGTGTCAACTTGGATAGACTATAATTCTAGTATTGTGTTACTGTCCATCATTTTCTCATCTGATGTGATTTTCCTATGCATTATAAAACCTGCCTCTATGATATTAATGAGGCACAGACTCATTTTACAGAGTTAGGCTGTATGTTGAGGCAACCTCTTTTAGATATAAAAGAAAGAGGTGAGCAGAGATAGAGGGACCTGAAATCACCAAGAATTTGGAGCCAGAAGAATGGCCCAACCTTTGGACCTGGGGTCCCTATGCTGAGAAGATCCTCAAACAGGGAAGATTGATGACAATCACGTTTCCCCAGAGCAGACACTGAGAGAAAGCTTTCTCCTGGATCTGGCACTTTGAATTTGAACTTCTTGCCTCCTAGACTGTGAGAGAATCAATTTCAGTTTATTCAAGTCATCCACTTGTGGTATTTCTGTTATAGCAAATCAAATCAAACCAAACCCACTGTTACTGAGTCAATTCTGACTCATAGTTACCCTATAGGTCAGAGTATAGCTACCCCATGAGTTTCCAAGTAGTTCCTGGTAAATTCGAACTGTTGAGCTCTTGATTAGCAGGGATTCCTCTGTTACAGCAGCACTAGATAACTAAGACAGGTGGGATAAACCAAAACCAAAGTCACTGCTGTCCAGTTGATTCTGACTCACAGTGATCCTATAGACAGAGTAGAACTTCCCCATAGAATTCCCAAGGAGTGCCTTGCATATTTGAACTGGCTACCTCCAGCTTAGCAGCTATAGCACTTAACCACTACACCACCAGGGTTTACAGACAGGTAGGATAGAAAATCTTATCTTGGATGATCTTTGGAGTTGGTGATCTGGAGCTAAATCTTGAAGCATGAGAAGGAATTCACTGAACACACAAGTCAAGTTGGCAAGGAGGACAACTTGAGCAAAGTCAAAAATCTGGAATACAGTATCAATATGTCTTATGCTAGGACCCCTGGTGACATAGTGGTTAAATGCTGTGGCTAGTAACCAAAAGATCTGCACTTTGAATCCAGCAGGAGCTCCTTAGAAATTCTGTGGAGCAGTTGTACTCTGCCCAGTAGGGCCACTGTAAGTCAGAATTGATTTGACGGCAATAGGTTTTTGGTGGGGGACTGCACAAGTGAGGAGTGGCAACAGCTCTTGGAAATATAGTCAGAGGACAAACCCAACCCAACCCACTGCCACTGAGTTGATTCTAACTCATAGCGACTCTTATAGAACAGAGTAGAACTACCCCATGTAGTATCTAAATTGCGCCTGGTGGATTAGAATTGATAACGTTTCGGTTACCAGTTATAGCACTTAACCACTGGACCACCAGGGTTTCCAGATAGAGGCAAGAATATGAAATTTATGCAATGTTAAGGAATATAATAGCTTACCCTGTAGGTGATAGTGAGCCATACATAGTAAGCAATGAGTGCCTTGATTGTAGTTGTGTTTTCTGAAGGTCACTTTGGCAGCTCCATGGGAAGACCAAATGCAAGACACAAGACTTCAGGCAAAGAAGTCAGCTCTTACGTCATAAAAGAGGTAAGAAGTTACGAGAACGTTAATATAAAAAGAGGAAATGGGGTTATAATTATCATAATTATGAAGAAAAATTATTATTATAGTGGTTGAGTAATTAGACATGGTTCTGAAGGATTCATTTTTATGCTTAAAATGAAAGCCTCGTATCTGAAGTTTTTTTCCCCAGTAACTAATTTTGTTATTGAACTATTCAGGATTTGGTTTTTGTCATGAAGATGCTACTTTCTTTTTGTCCAACCAGCAACTGAATCCCCACATTGTTTTTGAGGCATAATCCTAATTATGAGGCAAAGCTTGACTCTCACTACAGAAGAGAAATATAAATAATTTCAAACTCCCATACAGCTGAGGAGTGAGCAAACCAAGTTACATGTTGCCTCCATGTATCAGGTGTGTTGGCTGAGGACTTTGAATATAGATGCGATTGAACTCTGAAAGAATTAAATGATAATGACAGGTATTTTAAATGCCCTTATCTCTGCCCATTAGTCTGTGTATCAGTGGTCATCCTCCCTGCACATCCCTGTTCCTTCTCCATTCACCTTTAGGACAATTTTTAAAAAAGAAAAACCTTGCAATGTTCTTACATACTGAATTTAGTAGGTAGAAGCTTAAAATAATGGCTAAAATGAGATATTTAAATTAATATCATTTGACAGCTCTGTAATTTTGCTCTTAATTCTATAGATGGCTGAGAGAAGCTAACTCTATTTTTACATATATGTTATCTATGTATGGACCTATTTTAGTCTAGAGTCCACACTGCTTACAAAATTTGTCCCTAAGAATTTGTTGTAAGGATTATTTTCTATTTTCACTAGTCTTGATCTTTAAAAGTGCCAATTAGAGTTGATTTTGATAACATAGGTCTATTATTAAGTACACTCAGACCACAGTTGACCTTACTTTACACATTCTAATGCACTGACATAAGAGAAATATGTATATGTATATGGGTCACTATGAGTCAGATTCAACTCAATGGCAATGGGTTTTGGTTTATATATATATGTATCTCTCTGAATCATGACATTGGGCTTTTGAGAATGCTGCTTATGTTAAGCAAATCAGATGCAAGCTGTTCTGGACACTTTGAATATGGTTCAATCTTGATCCTTACTTTTGGCAGACTGGGAGGTAAACATAAATCCAAAATATTCAAAAGCAAAGAAGCCAAAACACAACAGGGGCTAAAGAACTTGAAACAATAATATGGGAGCAAGGAATCAGGTTAATGGCAGCAGTGGAACAACATTCATCAGTAAGATAACTTCCTGAACTGAACAAAGAAAAATGTACCCTACTTGACAATTTTATAAGTAATTAATAAAAATAATTGAGTAATTATTTCATTTATCATATTTTTTCAAAAGAAATTAGACCATAGTGAATGGTCCAGTTTTGAAGACGGAAATAAGTACATGTAATTAAGTTTTTGAGGAGCCCTGATGGCATAGTGGTTAAGAGCTGGGCTGCTTACCAAAATGTCAGAAGTGCAAATCCACCAACGACTCTTTGGACACTCTATGGGACAGTTCTACTCTGTCCTATAGAGTCACAAGGGATCAGAATCAAATCAATGGCAGTTAGTTTGTGAAACTCTAGTGGAGTAGTGGAAACCCTGTTGGCCTAGTGTTTAAGTGCTACAGCTGCTAACCAGAAAGTTGACAGTTCAAATCCATCAGGGGTTCCTTGGAAACTCTATGGGTCAGGTCCACCCTGTCCTATAGGGTTGCTATGAGTCAGAACATCTCAACAGCAATTTTTTTTTAAAATTAAATTCTACCAGCAAAGGACCATATCACCCATGAGTATTAAACTTTTCAATTTCTTTAGGAATTCCTTTGAAAACTGATCATCAAACACTTCACTTGTTAAACTAATTGAGAGGTATAACTATGGGATGAAGGCAATTATTTCATGGAATATGCTTATTCCTACTTTAGGAGATGTCTTTTTTTATGCTTTTTTACACTCTGTTTTATGATTTTTTTTCAAAGTACACATGTTACAACCAAATACAACGAACAATAGTCTACACCATGCATTCCAGATCTCACAAATAATTCAGAAATATTTGCAGATATTAGTCTGACTAATATAAACAACATAAGAATATAATTAATATAATTGGATTTAAAAAATAAAAGGAAAAGGAAATAATGAGTATAGAAAGGATCAAGCCCTGACCTAGTGACTCTAGGCATTTCCTCCCCGATGTGATGATTTTAAGTCTGTTTTAATCTTATTCCAGTGAAAGCTGCTCCTGGTCTGACCTACTTCATTATTCAGGTGCAATTGTGGTCTGTTGGCTGGCTCTTCTTACTTGGCTTTTGCTGCCAGAGAGCAATTTTACCTGATCATTTGTGGTGGTTATTGCTGCTATTATCACTTTCCTGCCCAGCACCTGCCAAGATTTTCCCAAACATCATGACAACTTTGTTCAAAAACAAAAAATGCTAACAGAGGGCCCTTTTATATTTGCATTTCTCTTGGGAATCGCGATTGCGATGTTGTTTTTCTGCAACACTCTTTTTTTGCTCATTTTCATCCTAAATTTTGTGAGTGTAGTGGATTCAGTCAGAACTGGTATCAAGCCCCTCACTTTCTGCTTTGTATGGTTTCTATAGGACTCTGTTTTCTAGTGTACACTCTTGCTATTGTTACTGTTTCCAGTTAATGTTTCTTGGGATGGTATACTCTTCTCTTCCAATATAAAATAAAACTTTTATAATACGGGATGCAAAGTGTACAAATGCAGTCAGAAGATTCTCTCAGTTTCCTATTGTATCCGCCTTGTTTTCTAGCCAGATAGACCTGAAGCACAATACTGTCTCACTTTTTGCTGATGGCTTTTCAGTATTCATCCCCTCAGCTCTAATGACTACACTGATCTTCCATACTGCATGAATGGCGAAAAGGTTTAATTTAACCGGAAGAACACTTGACATGGATCTCTCCAGTCCCAAATGACACATAAGGAAACAGATGTATAGGATTATTTTTGAAACTAACCCAGTCTTTGTAGGAACAAGCCAAATAACAGAGTTTTCATACTATCTCGTTTTTTGGATTATTTTAAAGTACGTTGCCAAGTGCCGTCGAGTCAGATCCGACTCGTGGCGACCCTAGGGGCCAGAGTACAACTGACTTCTAGAGTATTCAAGGAGCGCCTGGTGGATTTGAACTGTTGACCTTTTGATTAGCAGTAGAAGTTGCTTTTTGGTCCAGGTATTTTGGTTGCATGCTTATGCCTGGCAAATGAATGCTATTGTGAGTTGCTGTCAAGTTAGCTCCAACTTATGGTAATCTTATGTGTAACAGAGCCTACTGATGAAGGCATATAAAAAGTACATTACTTTTTCTTTATTATTACCAGATTTAGACAAGAAAGCACTTTGAGAGATGATAATAACTTTTGCTATTAAAAATGAGAGATTTAAATTTATTAAGAAATAATTGTCAAAGTCAGTGATGCTAAAAATTCTGTTGGTTTTAGAGTACAAAAAACAAAACCTAGTACTTGCCTTCCAGGAACCTGAATTCAATTTGTGGGAAAATGTTTATGAAATTTTGACTATAAACATAAGTATAAAAGAAGTAATGGTCAAAGTAGGTGGTGGTAGCTGTCAGGGTCTATTTTGTCTTCTCCCCATCACACATGTCTACAGTGGTCTCTAGGCTTGACCTGCTCTCAGGGCCAGCGGGATCCCTGCTTGGTCAAATAGCACAGCTTCTCTTTGCACCACAATGTGGAGATTTGGAAGTAATTTTCTGGTGCCGTATGTTATCTTTTCACCACCTTCCCTACTTGGCCTTATCTCTGCCTGCCCCATCACCTGGGGTTATTTCTAACTTCTGTCCTGGGAGTTGGCACCATTCCCACTTGCTCTCTTCTTACTAGCTCAGTCCCTCCTTCCTCTCAGTGTGCCATATGGCCAGGGTTACACAAGAGTTCATGCTAATCCTTTTATGACTGTGAGTGCCAAATCAGTACTGCAGCTTATAAACGCTACAGGAATTTAAATAAGTGGGCTATTGCTCTGGACTAGGTTATCAGAAGTCTTGTTTCACCTAGAAATCAAATGGTAGAAATAAAGAGGAAAGGCTTTCCAGGTGGAGAAAAATAATTAACTTAGTCAGTGCTAAAAAAAATTGCTTCAGTGAAGAATGATGATCTTGAGTTTGTGTAGACAAGAGGACTTATGAAAAAATATATGACAACGTAGTTTGGGGATAAATTGTGGATGTTCTTAAAGCAATTTGAAATTATACTATGTGGCATGGAAAAGGACTGACACTTTTTAAACATGGAAACATTGTATTTAAGCAACATTTTAAGAATTTGGTGATGCAGACATTTTGAATATTGCTCATTTGCTTCACTGCTTTGCCTTGTTTTACTGAAGAGCTCGTGTGACCATCAAAGTAATACAACTGTGGCTCATGTTCGCCAACTTTAGCAATCTTATAAATAAGATCCCAAAGATATTATTGATCCTTCACCTCTCCTTGTGTTCACCTGCTTTGCCTTGCTACTCTGAATCTCCTAGCCCCAAGGGTAGCATACAATTCCAAGTCACTGATGTTGGGCTTCTTCATGTGACTTGCTTTGAGCAATGACATGTATGTAGGCATGACAATATACCAGTGCTGAGCCAAGACCTTAAGAAGCCTTGAGTATTTTTATGCATACTCCTCTTAGCATCTGCCATTTCCTAAAACAGTCCTCTGGCCAATGGAGTATGAATAACACATGGAACAGACCAAACACAATATGCAGCTTGAAGCCAAGCCCAGGTGAGCTCAGTTAGATAGACTGACCCTTATTTGACAAGCAGACAAATGGGTAAGGAAAAATATTGTGTGTTTTAAGTCACTGTTTTCGGTGCTGTGCTAAAATAGCTTCATTGGTTAAGTAGCTTACTCATGCAGTATTTCCTACCACTTGTCTCCCAGTTTGTCATGTCATGGTGGCTTGCATATTGTTATGATGTGAGAATCTATGCCACTGGTATTGTAAATACAAGTAGGGTCACCCATAGTGAACAGGTTTCAGCATAGTTTCTAGACTAAGACAAACTAGGGGGGAAAAAAAAAAACCTCTGGTGATCTACTTCTGATAACTATCCCATGCAAACCTTATGAATCACAAGAGAACATTGCCTTGTACAGCACTGGCGGATGAGCACGCTATGTTAGAAGGCAATACACAACAGCCACAGCTATAAACTCAAACATACCAAGACTCATGAAGACAACACAGGACCTGGCAATGTTTCTTTCTGTTATACATAAGGTCACCATGAGTCAGAACTGATTTCACAACAGCTAATAGCAGCAGTACTTTATTTTGAACTAATGGAGAAATATACCCAAATGTAAAACAGACTAGTGTACTCTCTGCTGTACGTATTAAACCTAAATATTATAGTAATGGCTTGGAATCATTACGTGGGAAATAATACCAACAACTCAGGATCAAGGGGGAACTGAATATTATGCCAAATTAGAAAAGACTGGAGAACCTGAAAAGACATAGACTACAGACAAAAACATTAGGGCAGGAAGTGAGGAATATGTACTCAAATATTTGAAGGACATATGTTATTTAGCAAGTAATTGCAGTCTGTCTCAAACTAACCTAAAAATAAAGAATTCACATAACTGAAATTTCAGAGTTTGGAGTTTACATGGAGCTCAAAAAAGACTCAAACTCCATTTCTTTGTGAATCATCATATATCACCTTTATCTTCATGATTTTTTCAAAGCACAGAATTTCTATTGCAACTAATATAGACTCGTATGCCCATAACCAGATTTCAAAAATGTGTGGCTTTGTGGCTTTTTCTCAGGAGTTATAGAATGCTCTCAGAGAGTTCTCCAAAAGGCCTTTCTTTGTGTCTCACTGAGCAATGTCAAGGTCATATGCAGTGCAGTGGTGTGTTTGCAAATTAGGGAAAAACAAACAATTGTGCCAGATTCTGTAGTGTGAATACTCTCATGCTATCCTATTTCAAGCTACAATGTCACATCACTGAGCACAAAACAGGAAAGAGATTTAGACAATCGGTTCTACTGAGTTCATTCTAGCACGTCAATGATCATGCCCATTTTTGAAATCGTCATTGAAATAGTATGCAAGATTGCCCACCCTATTAATAACCACATGTAAAAATTCCTGAGTTTCTACATTTTACATAATAGAAATGTCTAGCTCTAAAAATTAGAAAAAATATCACATTAAAGGAAAGACTATGTCATTGCAAAACATTTATTAAAAAGTCAGTATGCATTAGATGTATTTATTCATTGAGCTCTAGAGTTTGTGTAGAATAATAATAATAAAACACTGCCATCAAGTCAGTTTCAACTTGTAGCCACCCTATAGGACAGAGAAGTGTTCCACGGGGTTTACACAGAGCAGCTGGTGGATTCAAACTGGCAAAATTTTGATTAGCAGCCGAGCTCCTAAACACTGTATTACCAGAGTTGTTTGTATAAAAATACTTCAAAGTTATTCTAAACACTATTCTAGTACAATTAATCATGGCAGTCATAAAACACATTTAAAACAATCTGTAAGAAATCAATATTCTTTTCAATATTTATTGCATATCTACTATGTTCTGGAAATAAAAACATAAACCTTAAATGATGCCTACTATCAAGCAAAGCTAATGGGGGAGATGGACAAATATGCCAAAGATTAACATAGAGCAGGAGACGGGAAATTGCAGCCCATGGTTATTTGTATGCTTCCTGTATTTTACCAGAACACACACACACACACACAAACCCATTGCCGTTGAGTAGATTCCAACTCATTATAACTCTATAGGACAAAGTAGAACTGTCCCATACCGCTTCCAAGGAGTGCCTGGTGGATTCGAACAGCTGACCTTTTCGTTAACAGCCATAGCTCTTAACCATTATGCAAACAGGGAAACACAACTATATTCATTTGTTTATATATTGTCTATGGCTGCTTTCCTGGTAAGACAGCATACTTAAATATTTGTGAGAGATTGTACAGGCCACAGAGCTGAAAATATTTTCTATTTGGCCTTTACAGAAAAGTTTGCTGACATGGAGAATAACAATTGCTGAGATGAAGGTATGCACCAGTTGAATCAGAAGCACAATTCTCAGTCATTCTCATTCAGTGAATGGGCTTTTCATGGAGAAAGTAATAGAAATTCAACATCAGTGCACTAATTACCCAAATCTGAATGAGTGTGCTCACGTTAATTAACCATCTTGAAGGCTAGTTGAATTTGTGAAACATTTTAATTTCTTGTGGAAAAAGCATGACACAAAATGCTAAGCACAGCTGGGTTCATTATAATCTGTGAATTATCATTTAACTCTTTCAAACATAAAATAATAAAGTCATGTATTGATTAACTTAATATCATCATACTTAAAGTAATACCCTCTAAGTGTGACTTCTCATATAAAGGCCACTATAGGTTAGACTCGGAAACCCTAGTGGCCTAGTGGTTAAGTGCTGCATCTGCTAATCAAAAGGTCAGCAGTTCAAATCCACCAAGCACTCTTTGGAAGCTCCACGGGGCAGTTCTATTCTGTCCTCTAGGGTTGCTATGAGTTAGAATTGACTTGACGGCAGTGGCTTTCTTTTGGTTATGGGTTTACCTGTGTTATTGTGGTATGTCACATAAAACTCATCTTTTCAAAGTATATTTATTTCTCATATTAAAGGTCTTACATATCTTGAGTGATTTTCTTCATTTACTTCTGGGTTGTTCATGTGGTTATTCATCTAATAATGCATTTAGAAGAGGCTGAATACATTTAACATGGTTAATTATTATGATACCATTAAATTTTTTATTAAGCATTTTTCCATAAAAAATTCTGATCTATGTTCTGGAAAAGAACAGCTAAATGCACATAATAATGACTAAGCCCTGACTTATTCTTCATTGTATTCTGACCTTGATCCAGTTTAATGATATACAAGCACTGATAAAGAGTTTTTTCTTTAACTCAAATTGCATCCACATTAGAGATGGGATCTATCTTCTACTTAACTGGTATATTAGTAGGTACATAAGAACATAGATAAAGGCATTTATACAAACACATATTTTTAAAAACTACATATGTGTATTTTTAAAACTATGCTGTGGCTATGACCTCATCTTTTCACACATACATTTTTTTTATGTATATTTATTGCAGCTCTCTCCACAATAGCAAATTCGGACACAAATGGAGTGGATTTTGCGATGCAGAGTGACCATATATTGGATGCACTTTATGGTTCTATGCATCTACAGGATATCATCCTGCTGACCTCTGGCTGGAGGAAGGAGAGTGGGTGGAGAGGAGAGGAAAGGAGACTGCTGGGAGGATGGAACACATATGGAGCAGAGAGGAATAGTGTGCTGTCACTGTGCAGGGAGAGCAGTGGGAGCTGCATATAGGTGGGCATATAAATTTATACGGCAATGTACATTTTCACTCAGTCATAATAAAAAAATAATAATAAAAAAAAGAATTTAAGCGATGGGCAAAGGAGATGGACAGACACTTCTTTAAAGAGGAGATTCAGGCAGCCAAAAAACACATACAGACATGTTCACGATCATTATTTATTAAAGAAATTCAAATCAAAACGACAATGACATACCACCTCACCCCAATGAGATTGGCCATGATCCAAAAAACGCAAAACAGTATATGTTGGAGGGGCTGTGGAGAGATTGGAACTCTCCTTTACTGTTGGTGGGACTGCAGAATGGTGCAACCTCTTTGGAAAGCAATTTGGCGTTACCTTAAAATAATGAATATAGATATACCGTTTGACCCAGTTATTCCTCTGCTCGGAATACATCCTACAAAATCAAGGCCATTCACACCGACTGCTACATGCACACGAATATTCATTGCAGCACAGTCCACGATAGCAAAAAGTTGGAATCAACCCAAATGCCCAACAACAGAAGAGTGGATAGGTAAACCTTAGTATATATACTCCATGGAGCACTATACACTGATAAAGAACAACGATGATAGCAGGAAACATCTCTCAGTTTGGTCTCAACTGGAGGACATTATGTTGAGTGAAACCAGTCAGCGACAGAAGGATAATTATTATATGTGACCCCTAAGATAAAAACTTAAAACCATACTCATACATAATAGAAAAGACTCTTTGATGGCTACAAGGGTGGGGAAGATGGGAGGGCAGGAAAGCAAGGGACAAGGGTTTAGATTAGTTAATTGTTAGAAATTTGGTAGGGTGAAATTGGTGACAATTCACATTATAAGATCAATATTAATGAGACTTCCACACAACTTGTGTACTCCTCCTCTCTTAACCCAATATTGTAAGCACAGAGTATGTACACTTTCATTTTTTTTTATTTAATAAAAAAAAAAGAATTTCAAATAAAAAAAAGTTGGAAACAACCTAGATGCCCATCCACAGATGAATGGCTAAACAAAATGTGGTACATTCGTACAATGGAATACTACACAATGATAAGAAACAACAATGGCTTAGGGAATTACCTGTCAACGTGGAACCATCTAGAGGAAATTATGCTGAGCAAAATTAGCCAGACACAAAAGGACAAATTTCATATGAGACCATTATTATAAGGATGCAACTAATCATTTAAGCACAGTAGAAATCAATATTTGATGGTTACAAGGGACAGGGGACAGAGAGGGATAGTAAGTTTTTCAAATTAGATAGTGGTTAGGATTAGGGATGGGTATAGTATGTGGCAGCATGCACTAGAAGTGGGGTACTCACAACTACTCAACTTCAAAACCAAATTGCCCCCTTAACGTGGACTACCTCTCTGGAAGAGCAGAGAAATAGGGTCTGGGATCTGGGGGCCATGATGTCAGGGGACATCAAGACTAACTCACATACCCAAGGTTTTTCTCTCTCCCTCTCTTAAGATATCACTCCACAGGCCACCTGGGTGAGTGGTTATTGGGGTCTTAAAAGCGGCAAAGCCGCCATCTATATAGCACCAAATGGTCCCAATCCACCTGGACCTGGGGCAAATAGAGGACATTAAGGACAGGAGAAAAATATGAGCCCACTAGACAGAAGGGGCCATATGAGCCATAGCCTGCTTCAGCATGGGACCAGAAGAACTAGGTGGTACCTAGCCACCACTAATGACAGCCCAGATGGGGTATGTGGAACGAAGCTTCAGACACAATAGTTGATGGAGTAGAGAGCAGAGCTAGAACTGTACCAAAAGACCACACTTTATGGTCCTTCTGAACAGAGGGCCCCTTAGGAATGTGGTCCCTGGACTCTAACCCCAAACTGCATCCAGCACCGGGGCCAGCTCCCCAAAGACCGACCTGGACTATACAAAACATAGAGAGATACTGGAGGTAAACCTTTAAAAGTATACATGGGTTGTCTGAGGGACACTTTAATGGAGCTGAGTTGATTGGGTGAGGAGGGCCAGACCTTTACCAAAAGGTTACAGGAAGTTCGAAACAAAAGGGCAAGCAAGCTGTCATGTGTGTTGGGGGGCAGCTAGAATAGAAGAGAGGTGAGAATTCTGGGTGCTATATGGCAATACGATACAGACTGTAAAGTTGTTCTTAATTCACAATAAAAAGAAAAAAAAAGAAAGATTTGACTGTTTTGGATCCAATGATTGTTAATGAAATCTGTCTTCTAAATAACTGGATACTTAATCTCCAAAATAAAGAACATGCTTGTTACTTGTTTTCCCAAGTCAATAAATTAAGAATGTAGCCTGAAATTGGAGTTCCTGGGTAGTACACAGAGTTAAGTGCTTAACTACTAGGCAAAAGTTTGGCAATTCAAACCCACCCAGAGTCACCTTGGAAGACAGCCCCGGAAATCTGCTTCCAAAAGGTCACAGCCTTGAAAACATTATGGAGCAGTTCTACTCTACACATATGGGGTCACCATAAGTTGGAATTGACTCTACAACAACTAACAACAGTCTGAAATTATCTGAAATTTCCACCTGCATGAAGAAAAGGAGAGTCCAAGCCCCTCGTGATTCTAGCATTGTGGCTTCATTTACAAGTCTCTACTACTCCAAAAGCAGGGATAACTCATCACCCAGTGTTCGGAGGGCCCTTAATAGTGCAGACTCTTCCATATTCTTCACAAGGTGATCGCAAGAGGGAAGATAGGCCCCAGAGACCAATGATCTCCATGAGATTCCTGCTCCTCCTTCCTTTACTTCCTAGCAATAATAGCCTCACCACCTTGATCAGATTTTCCTGTCTTCTCCACACAGCCTGCTGAAATCTTCACCATCACAGTGACGGCTCTAACCTCAGTATTACCAATCCAAAAGTAGTCATGTTTGACTCCTCTTGCTTTCACATTTCTCAGTATCACACCCCCAGAAATTCTATTGTTTTTACTTACCAACTGGTCCCCTGTCATCTCTAGAGATATAAAATTGCCTTCATCTCTGGTCCAAATTGCCATAACCTTTGGCCAGAATTATTGAGGCATTTTCTTAGGTGGTTTCATTTACTTAGACTTTTGACCTCCAATGTTTACTCAAATCAGCAATCTAAGTATTCTATTTAAAACTTGCTACAAGACGTCATGCTTTTACTCAGAACACGGTCTTCATTTCTTAGTATAAAAACCAAAATAATTAAAATGGCCTATATGCTCTGACTCTGTGTTCTATAACCTCATCTTTTTATGTTAGGTGACATTGTACTAACTATGTGGTGCTTAGCTTTACGTTGAATATAAAGCATTAATTTGAAATCCTTCTCTGCCAGCCATACATCGTCTTTTCATACCAGCAAGATACAAGTTTCAAAAAACCAAAGTTGCAAAGACCTCACCTATTCAGGTTTCCCAAGTGAGCATGGGGACAAATTTTTCATTTTACATTCCCTCATGTAACCATTCTGCCTAAAGATCAAAATGTTTTTGAACTCCAGTGTCAAATTTTTAACTCGGTAATCAGGAGACTGAATGTCTTTAATAACTAAGATTTTAGGCCCCTGTGACCAACAGCGAACCTCTGGTGGAGTCATGCTTAAGAGTTCAAGATGCAAATCAAAAATTGGTAGCTCAACCCCATCAGATGCTCCTTGGAAACTCTATGGGGCACCTGTACTCTGTCCTATAGGGTTGCTGTGAGTCAGAATCCATTCAACCTCAAAAGATTTTCTTTTGTTTTGATTTGGTCAGCAACACCTGGAAAGTATCTAGGGCATGTTAGTTGCTCCAATAGATAGAATTTGTGAATCTATAGTAAAATACAAGTGCAATTTCCTTTTGTTACATTTGGGGTAAAGAAAGACATTTTACTCCCTATTCTATCAGTGGACACAAGCATATCAATAACATAGAAAGTAAAGGTCTTAATTTTAAAAAGATATGACTTTACTTATGTGACATGCAAATATGACTTGTTCTGCATGGTACTTCTTGGCATATGGCAGTCATGAACACAGACTCAAACCAGACAGTCTGCATTTGAATCCCGACTCTGCTACTCAGTAATAGCCATGGCTTATGTCTCCAATTCCTTGCAAACATAAAAGTACTCATCTCCCAAGGTGAATTTACTGTGAAGCCAATAGATCTTAAATGCATGTTCACCGAAATAAATAACAATAATAATTTTTTTTTAAAAAAAAACATTGCTGGCAAGTCAATTCTGACTTACAGCAATGCTATAGGAGAGAATGCAAGTGCCCCATAGGGTTTCCAAGGCTCTACATCTTTACAAAAGCAGATTGCCACAGCTTTCTCACACAGAGTGTCTTGTGGGTTCTAATTGCCGAAGTTTTTGGTTAGCCGTCGAGTACTTTAACCACTGTGCCACCACATTAGTAGACCAATCCCCAAAAGCAAATTCGTTACTGTTGAGTTGATGCTAACTCATAGCCACTCTGTAGGGCTGAGCAGAACTGCTGCATGAGGTTTCCAAGGAGTGCCTGCTGGAATCCAATGGCTAACAGTTTGGTTAACAGAAAAGCCCTTAACCACTGTGCCAGCAGGATTCCATCAAAAAAAAAGAGGAAGACCAAGGTATTTTTAGCAAGTATGCACTGGACTCTGTCAATTGAGAATTTTTGTTTAACCAATAGGTGTGTAGTGACACAGCAATAAATTTCAATCAATGTAGGTCTAACTGAATTTTTTGTTTCGTATTCTGGGGGAACCTCAGAAACTTACCTGAGTGAGGCCTGAGATTTTTGACACTGCCGTGCATGTATGACTAATCATTATGTCAATAATTATTAAACAGAGTATTTATAATAGTGACTAACATTTACTGGAGTCTCACCTGTGTGCCTGGCACTGTTCTAAATACCTAAGATGTATTAGCTTCTGTAAACTTCAAAAAAACCCTGGACAAGTTAACATAAGGCACTTTTTATTTAAAGGAAGAATAAAAAAGTTATAAATGTGAAAACTAGTAAGAAAGTGAATATCTATTTGCATGGGAAAAGATATGACAAATTACTAGAGTGCTGGAAATGGTCCCTTTCTTTTGACTAACCTTAGTTAATTTTCTAGAAATATCTTTTACAAAATTGCTCCAGTTAGCCCTGATACCTTCTTTAATTATTTTTGCAGGGACCTCCAGGAGTGAGGAGTGTTGAAGTCTAAATTAGAAAAACAATGATTTAGTAATAAAGGACCACGGCTTCCACCAGTCTGAGCCCAAAAGAAGTAGATGGTGTCTGGTAACTACCACCAACCACTCTGACAGGGATCACAATAGAGAGTTCTGTACAGAGTAGGAGAAAATGTAAAACAAAACTTCACACACACATACACACACGCACAAGACTTACTAATATGACAGAGACTGAAAGAACTCCTGAGACTCTGGCCCTCAAACACCCTTTCAACTTTCAACTCAAAACTGAAGTCACTCCTGAAGTTCACCTTTAGACAAAAATTATACAGGCCTGTCAGTTTGTCCTACTGTAGGGCGTGGGTGTTGCTGTGTTACTGAAAGCTATACTGCTGGTATTCAGATACCAGCAGGCTAATCCTTGGCAGACAGGTTTCAGCTGAGCTTCCAGACTAAGACAGACTAGGAAGGACTCGGCAGTCTACTTTGAAAAGAATTAACCAGAGAGAGTCTTATGAATAGCAATGGAACACTGTGATTCAGTGCCAGAAGATGAGCCACGAAGGTTGGAAGGTACTCAAAAGATGACTGGGGAAAAGCTGCCTCCTCAAAGTAGAGTCGATCTTAATGACATGGTGGAGTCAAGCTTTCAAGACCTTTATTTGCTGATATTGCATGACTCAAAATGAGAAAAAACATCTGCAAACATACATTAATAAAAGGAATGTGAAATGTATGAAGTAAGAATCTAGGAAATCTGAAAATCATGAAAAATGACATGGAACACATAAACGTTGTTACCTAGGTATTAGTGAGCTGAAATGGACTGCTATTGGCCATTTTGAATCAGGCAATCATATGGTCTACTACTCCAGGAATGACAATGTGAAGGGGAATAGAGTAGCATTCATTGTCAAAAAGAACATTTCAAGCTGTATCCTGAAGAACAATGCCATCAGTGATAGGATAATATCTGTACACCCACAAAGTAGACCATTTATTATCCAAGTTTACACACCAACCACTAAGGCCAAAGATGAAGAAATTGAAGATTTTTGCCACTTTCTGCAGTCTGAAATCAATCAAACATTCAATCAGGATGCACTGATAATTACTCGTGATTGGAATGTGTAAGTTGGAAACAAAGAAGGATTGGTACCTAGAAAATATGGTCTTGGTGATAGAAACAATGTTTTAGATTGCATAACAGAATTTTGCAAGACCAATGACTTCTTCATTGCAAGTACTTTTTTCACCAAAGTAAGTGGTGGCTGTATACCTGGACCTTGCCAGATGAAATACACAAGAACGAATACTACACATGTGGAAAGAGATGATGGAAAAGCTCAATATCATCAGTCAGAACCAGAACAGGTGCTGACTGTGGCACACACCATCAATTCCTCTTATGCAAGTTCAAATTTGAAACTGAAGAAAATTAGAACAAGTCCATGAGAGCCAAATATGATCTTGAGTGTATCTGACCTGAGTGTAGAGACCATCTCAAGAACAGATTTGATGTGTTGAATGCTAGTAACTGAAGACTTAGATGAGTTGTGTAATGACATCAAATAAATCATACTTGGAGAAACCAAAAGATCTTTAAAAATACAGGAAAGAAAGAAAAGATGAAGTGCTATAATAACATGTGTGTTCTTCTCTTTTGGTTTTCTATTTCCAGCTCTTTGCATGTCATTATAATACTTTTTTTTTTTTTTTTGGTCTTCTTGAGCTGCACTTTGAAATCTTCTGTTCAATTCTTTTACTTCAGCATTCCTTCCTTTTCCTTTAGCTATTCGATATTCAAGAGCAAGTTGCAGAGTCTCTTCTGACATCCAACTTGGTCTTCTCTTTCTTTCCTGTATTTTTAATGAGCTCTTGCTTTCTTTATGGATGGGAATAATGGATGGATGGAAATGGAGAATAGGCATATGGAAGGAGAGAGTGTTGGCATGGAGAAGATTGCAACCAATGTCACAAAACAACTTGTGTATAAATTGTTGGACAAAAAACTAATTAGCTCTATTAAGTTTCACCTAAAGCACAACAAAAAAAGAAAAACTTGATTTAACAAAATTTAATACGATTGTGTAGCTTATTTGATTAATCTGTCTCCTTCACTACCTATGCTTTTGATTTCTAGAACTTCTGTTAGATACCATTTGGATGAATTATTCTTATACATTCTACCTAATATTTCATATATATTTTATTGGCTCTGTAATTTGTATGACTTCCTCAATGTTATGTTTTAGATTACAGTTTAGTTCTTTATATACATTTAACTATTATCCACTATGTGGAGTGCACTATTTATCTTTTAACATCATAAACAATATGCTAATTTTGTGGAATTCATTTTTCCCTCTTAGTTTTTCATATAGTTTTTAAAAATAAATTATTACCATACAGACTTAAATAATTATCTGATATCAAATAATTGTATCATTTTACCAATTTTTTTTTGCTTATTTTAGTTTAAATATATATATTTGTGTGTGTGGTTTAGGCTTTTAATCTTTTTTTTTACTTTTTTCCATAACATTGATTTTGCATTATTTCCTGGTGTCCTGTTATTCTGTTTTATATGCATGGATGGAGGCACAAGTTGAGTCATTAAGGCATCCGAGATTGGACTTTTTTGAAGTTATGGCAGATTGTTTCCTTTATTTTATTTTTTTTCCTGCTTGGACTGTTAGCATTAGTGTCTGTATTTATTCTGAGACTGGAAGAGATTAGTATATTTTACTCCTGGTTAAAAGGACTTCTCCTTGATTCTACTCTCTCCATTTTCTTACTATGCTGTAATACAGTCTGTTATGAAAATACTGCATTAAATATGTTCTGGAAAGGAGGAGGACATGACAGTCTCCTCACTCTTCAGACTGATAATTCTTAACGAGTTGCTTGAGTGAGTAAATGCAATGGGTGATCTAAAAGACAGCCGCCTCTGAGTCATGCCTTTCAGTATTCATAGCCTTGTGTATTGCCTGTCTGCAAAGAACCCGAGCTGGCTTGGTGACTTGCTAAATTTACCTAACAAAATACAGGAAAAGAATGTCACGACAGTTACTTTCTCAAGGTCTCCCAACTTCATGCTTTTATACCTTTGGGAGTGCTTAGCTGCCATGTAAGGAGTTCGATTGCTCTACTGGAAAGACGCCGTGTAGAGACCAGATGGAGAGGCCACAAAGAGAAAGAGAGGCCCTGAAATTATGCGGAAGAGAAAGACTCAGTCATCCTCGTGTCCAACTGAGCTCAACTCCTTCTAGCTAGCCCCTTGATCAAGATGTCAGGTATATGAATGTGTCATTTTGGATGTTCCAGCCCAGTTGAGCAGCCCAAGCTGGCATCACATGGAGCAGACAAACTGTGTAACTGAGCCAGTCAACACACAAAAGCATGAGAAAACAGACAAACAAACAATGGCAGAAACACAACACTATTGTTCTAAACTACATCATCTATTTTTATATAGCAACATACTTCTATTTTGAAAAGTCTCCACAATTTTACAGGAAAAAACTAAGCATCTTCAGCTAAGTTTACAGTATTCTTTTTTTAAAATTGTGATTAAGTGAAAGTATACATTCCACATTAATTTTGTATGCCTGCTTATCTGCAGATCCTTCTGCTCTTCTTGCCTGGTGACAGCACAATATTCCTTTTCATTCTATACTTGTCATATCCTCTTAACAAGTTCCTGTTTTCTGCTCTCCACACTCTGCTCTCCCATGTAGAAAGAGACCAGTAGGACAGTATCCTAAAAATGCATAGAACATAAGTTTCCTCTGTTCTTCCCTACAAGTTTATGTATAAGTTTCTTCTGTTTCACATAAGTTCTAAATAATTAAAAAAAAAAAAAAAGTCCTAGTGGCATCCTTTCAACTTTTTCTGGACTACAATGTAAATTTCACGTTTTGTCTAATTTCATTGGTAGTCTGAAGGAAAGGGAAGATCGTAAATGTTCTTAGCTCACCATCTTGTTGCTAATGTTCACTACTAAACTGGAGGACAATAGGTGTGTTATAGTGTCAACATTTTACATATTATACATCATATAATATTACATAATATATACATTATAAATGTCCTCAGTTGTTCATTATTGTACTGTAGGACAATAGGCATTTTATAATCTCAAATTATATGGATGAGTATAACTGGCAGTTTGGAAGCTTAGTTTGCATAAAGTCACAAGTAGTCACAGCTAAGATTCAAATTATTCACACTTTCGAGGTAAGGAATATAAGATATAGAGATATAAAGACTTCATGTATTTGCTAAGTTGTGAAAACAATGCTTGCAATTAGTTATTTTATTCTGAAGTGTTGTGAGTTTTTCATTTTTAAATATTGTTACAAGGAGAGTGAAAATAGGAAGATAATATATTTGAAACCATACTATGTGTATATTAGAGATTATCTACCTCAAATGCAACAAGAATGCTCCCTAGAAATGAGGATAGTGAAACTTCAGCTCTCTGATCTCAGACACATTATCAGGAAAGACCCATCCCTAGAAAAGGATATTATGTTTGGTTGAGAATCGTCAAAAATGAAGGAAGCCATGAATGAAATGGATTGACACACTAGCTGCTACAATAAACTCAAACATATCAATGATCATGAAAATCAGGACCAAGTAAAATGCAGTGAAGGTGAAGGACTGAGCAATACTTTGTCTTACTATACATAAGTTATCCATGAGTCAGAGCCCACTTGACAAAAACTAACAAAAAGAATCCACCTTAACACAGATGTGATGTACTTGTGATCTGCTACTATTTGTCATAACTAGCCATGAGTCTCAAAAATAATCTCAAAAAAAGATTAAAAGAAGATAAAAAAAAGTCACAAAATATTTGATGAGTGAGTTGGATCCAACTCGATGGCACTGGGCTGGGGCTTACTGATTCTTACATATGCTTTGGACATATTATCAGGACGGACCAGTCCCTGGAAAAGGACATCAAGAGAAAGACACTCAATGGTATGAATTGACACAGTGGCTAAATCAATAGGCTCAAGTACAACAACAATGGGCTCAAGTGTAACAAAAATTGTGAGGATGGCTGAGGATCAGGCAGTGTTTCATTCTTTTGTGCATAGGATTGCTATGAGCCAGAACTGACTTGTTGGCATCTGAAAACAATAACAACTGACTCTGCACTACTGGATGAAATAGCCCATTCAGGTCATCTTGAAAAGACCCTTCTCACTGGATATGGGATCTAACAAAAAGAGGATGAAATTACTTACCAAGAAAATTATATGTGCTCTTGATGCATCTCTCGAGCTCTTAATTTTTACCTAGTAATTCAATGTTTATGTGGTATGAGTGCACTGAGGAAAGTATCACATTTACATGGTTTTCAAAAAGTCTTCTCATTCTACTTAGAAATAGTCATACCCTTTATTTATGTGCATGAATGAGTGGTATTGCAAAAAGTCACAAAAGTGAGTATTGTCTAGGTCAGGAATGATATGGTGACTCATTCCATTCTTATGCTAGATGGGAACCTATCAAGACTTATATTTACCTTTAAGATACAGGACAGATACCTGACTACTTGATCCACAAAATCTTTGATTAATGAGAAATAATTTTTCATTTTGTTAAGCTAAAGGACAACTTAGATTAAATATACTGGTAAAAAGACAGAGAGTGGCAGACTGGATAAGAATACATTATCTGTCTATATGCTGCCTGCAAGAGACACACCTTAGACTTAAAGACACAAACAAAGTAAAACTCAAAAGATGGAGAAAAAAATCAAATAAAATTAAAAAAAGAGCAGGAGTGGTAATATTAATTTTTGATAACATACACTTTAAAGTAGAATCCATCACAGCGGATAAGGAAGGACACTATATAATGATTAGGCCAATACGCTAGGAGGACATGATGATATTAAATATTTATGCATCTAAGGATAGGACTGCTAAGTGCATCAAACAAATTCTAACAGCACTGAAAAGAGAAATAGACAGCTTGACAATAATAGTAAGAAATTTCAACACAACACTTTTAGTGAAGGACAGAATATCCAAAAAGAAGCTCAATAAAGAAGACTTAAATGCCACAATCAGCAAACTTGGCCTCATAGAAATATATAGAACACCCTACCCAATTATAAGAAAGTATTCTTAGAGCCAAATATACTTTCTTTTCCAATGCACATGAAACATTCAACAGGATAGACTACGTATTAGGCCATAAGCAAGGCTTAAAAAAAATCCAAAGCACTGAAATACTGCAAAGCATCTTTTTAGACCACAAAGCCATAAAAGTAGAAATCAATAAAAGAAAAAGAAAGAGAAAAAACACAGCAAGGTATTGTTCAGGATGAAATAAAGAAATTCACAGAAACAAATGAGAATGAAAACACAAACCTATCAGAGCCTTTGGGACACAACAAAGGCAGTGCTCAGAGGTCAAATTTATTTGAATAAATGCACACATCCAGAAAATGAAAGGGCTCATATCAAAGCATTAACACTACAACTTGGAAAGTAGAAAGAGAGAAGCAAAATAACCCCTTGGGCACTGGAACAAAGTAAATAAAAGTTAGAGCAGAACTAAATGAATCAGGTAAAAGAAAAACAATAGAAAGAGTTAATAAGACCAAAAGTTGTTTCTTTGAAAAGATTAACAAAATCAGTAAACCACTGGCCAAACTGACAAAAGAAAAATGAGAGAGGAAGCAAATTAGTTGAATAAGAAATGAGATGGGTAATAACACAACAGACTGAACTGAAATTAAAAAAAAAACTTAACAGAATACTATGAAAAACTTTAACAAATTTGGAAATCTAGAGGTAATGGACAAATTGCTAGAAAGACACTACCTAATGAAAGTAATTCAAGCAGATGTAGAACATTTAAATAACTCCAAACGAGAGTGAAAAGATAATTTTTTAAAAGTCCCAACCAAAAATAACCCCAGCCCTGATGGCTTCACTGGAGAATTACAACAAACTTTCAACAAGTTAACACCACTGTAACTAAAGGTATTTCAGAGCAAAGAATGGAATACCCCCAAACTCATTCTATGAAGCCAGCATAACCCTGGTACCAAAACTAGGTAAAGACAGCACAGAAAAGGAAAATTACAGACCAAAATCTCTCATGAATTTAGAGGCAAAAATCCTCAACAAAATTATAGCCAATAGAATTCAACAACATCAAAAAAAAATTCACTGTAACCAAGTGGCACTCATCTCAGGGATGCAAGGGTGTTTCAGCATTAGAAAAATAATTAATGTAATCAACCTCATAAATAAAACAAAAGAAAAGAACCATGTGATCATATTAACTGATGTAGAAAAGGCATTTGATGAAAGGCCAAAACACATTCATGGTAAAAAGTCTCAGCAAAATATGAATAGAAGGGAAATTCCTCAACAAAAAAAGGGGGCACTTTTATACAAAGCCAATAGCCATTATAATCCTAAATGGCAAATGTAAGAATGCATTCCCCTTGAGAGCAGGAACCAGAAAAGGATACCCTTTCTCATGACTTTTATTCAACATTATGCAGGAGGTTCTAGCCAGAGCAATCAGGCAGGAAAAAGAAATAAAGGGCATCCAAATTGATAAAGAAGAAGTAAAATATCTATTTGCAGATGCTATGAGCTCATATACAGAAAATGCTAAAGACTCCACAAACAAACAAACACAACAAAAAATCCCAAAACTCATAGAAGAGTTAAGCAAAGCACCAAGATACAAGATACGCATGCAAAAATCAGTTGGACTCCTTTACATCGAAAAAGAGAACATCAAAGAGGAAATCACAAAGTCAACATCCTTTAAATATCCCCCAAGAAAATAAAATACTTAGTAAAAAATCTAACCAAAGATGTAAAAGACCTATGCAAAGAAAACTACAAGACACTACTGCAAGAAACCAAAAGAGATCCATGTAAGTGGAAAAAGCTACCTTGCTCATGGATAGGAAGACTGACATGGCAAAAATGTCTATTCTACCCAAAATCATCTACAGACACATTGCAATCCCAAATTAAATTCCAAAGAGATTTTTTAACGAGATGGAGAAACAAATCAACTTCATATGAAAAAGGGAAGAAGCCCTGGATAAGTAAAGCACTACTAAAGAAGAAAAAGAGTGGGAGATCTCACACTACCTGAATTTAGAACCTATTACACTGCTGTGCTAGTCAAAATAGCCTTGTACTGGTACAAGAAGACATACGTAGGCCAATGGAACAGAATTGAGAAACCAGATACATCATCATCCACCTATGAGCAGCTGATATTTGACAAACACCCAAAGTCCATAAAGTTGGGAAAAGAGAGTCTCGTTTACAAACTGTGCTAGCATAACTGGATATCCATCTTCAGAAAAATGAAATACTCATATCTACATCACATACAAAAACTATCTCAAATTGTATCAAAGACCTGAACACAAAATCTAAAATGATAAAGATTATGAGGAAAAAAAGAAGAATGCTGAGAACCCTAATATATGGCATAAACAGAATATGAAACATTTCTAATGGTGTACAAACAGTAGAATAGAAAATAGATAACATGGAACTCCTAAAAGTCACACATCTATGCTCATCTAAATACTTCACCAAAAGAGTAAAAAGCAACCTACAGACTAGGGAAAAATTTTTGGTTAAGACAAATTTGATGAGCATCTGAACTCCAGAATTTATAAGATACTGCAAAACTTCAACAATGAAAAGCAAATAACCCAATTAAATAATGGACAAATGAGATGAACAGATACTTCACCAAAGACATCCAGGCAGGTAACAGATACATGTGGAAACACAATCATTAGCCATTGGAGAAAGACAAATCAAAACTACAGTGAGACACTGTATTACCCCAACAAGGCTGGCATTACTCCAAAACCACAAAATAATAAATGGTGGAAAGGCTGTAGAGAGACTGGAACACTTCTACACTGCTGGAATGTAAAATGATACAATCACTTTGGAAATTGATTTGACAAGTTCTTAAAAATCTAGAAATAACATAAGGTACAGTAATCCTACTTCTTGGAATACATCCTAGGGAAAGAAGAGCCACCATGCAAACAGATACACGCACATCAATGTTTATTGTGGTAATGCCCATAAGAACAAAAAGAAGAAATTAGCCTAGATGCCCACCAACAAATGGATGAATAAACAAACTGTGGCATATTCACACAGTGGAATACTGTGCAATGATTAAGAACAATGATGAACTCAGGAAACATCTCATGACATGAAGGACTCTGGACGGCATTAGGCTGAGTGAAATTAATTACTCACAAAAGGATAAACATTGCATGAGACTACTATTATAAGGATACAGAAAAAAACAGACTGATGGTCATGATGTTTGGGGAGGGACAGGAGTATTTATTCATTTGATACTAGACAAGAAAGATTTTACGTGAAGGGAGGGAAAACACATAGTAGAGGAGAAGTCAGCACAACCGGACTAATTTAAAAGCTAAGAAGTTTTCTAATCACAACCAAATACTTTGAAGGACAACGTAGCAGGTGAAAGGGTCTGAAGACCATGGTTTCAGAGGACATCTAGGTCAACTGGCAAATTATAGTTTGTGAAGAAAATATTCTACATCATGCTTTGGTGAGTGGTACATGGGGTTTTAAAAGCTAGCAAGCAGTCATCTAAGAAACATCAATTGGTCTCAACCCACTTGGAGCAAAAGGAAATGAAGACCACCAAAGACTTAAGGAAAATATAAGTCTATGAGACAGAAAGGGTCACATTAACTACAGACTACATCAGCATGAGACCAGAAGAACTAGATGGTGGCCAGCTACCAACAATGACTCCTCTTACAGGGAACTCAACAGAGTACCTGATAGAGAAGTGCAGGAATCAAGATGATGAATTAGACACACGTCTGCTTAATTCCCTCTGAAAACTAAGGCCTAGATTGATAATTAAATGGAGTCTTCTGACACCTAGTGAGCTCTAAGACATGGTATAGGGCTGTCAATTTGGACTACATGTCACAGTATGTGAAGTTTCTTCTCTTTTTCTGACTCCTGTCCTTGTTGAGTGGCCGGCTCTGTCCGACTGAAGGTAACTGCTGTTTTTAACTCTGGTTTCAACTGCAGGACATTATGCTGAGTGAAGGTAGTCAGGTACAAAAGGACAAATATTGTTTTTAACTTTTTTCTTTTTGTTAGTTGGTGACAGTGATTGGGCTTAAATGGCAGCAAAGCTCAGTCACACTGCTGAAGTGATCAGCAGCAGACTAGCTACAATTTAAGAGCCCAGTTCTGGACTTAGAGCACCACAGCCCCTCCACCCTCTCTTTCCAAACCTCCGCCATTAATTCAGCTGTTTCACAATGCTTGTGTGGGACTCCATCTTGTTCTACTTTGAGGTGGAGTTACCCAAATGGAGGCCTCAGCAGGGGCTAATTCCCAGGCTGGGAGGCAGTGCCATGCTGGGGAGCACTTTCCCAGAAGAAAAGCTATGTTTAGCATAATCTACCTTATGGGTATGGCCCAGCAGTGGATGACAGCAGAACAGTAGCCTTTTCATACTTTTAACTAGATCACAGCAACTGGGGATGGATATAGAGATGTCTCCATTGCCACCTGGAAGGAGGGGTTTGCACGTCTGACAGCCTGACTGATTTTGGAAGCTGTCAGATAGCTTTTACCTTTAAAAGACTACCTAGAGAAATAACTGTTGTGCAGCCTGATGACATCTCTTCCAGCCTTGACTGACCCACAGCATAGGGTCAGCTGATGGCTCCCCAATGACTCTATAAGTAGGGCTGTGTGTCTTTGCCAGCCAGGAGGTAGAGCCTGCTACCCCATAGAGTCCAATGGGCCAAGTCACTGCAGTACATAGAGGCGACTGGTGATCAACTCTGTTCTCAGTGTTCTTCAAGTCCTGTTAAGACAACACCAGAGAAACTAAACAACCTCTAGATGCCCAAAAAGCAACAAACTTTGGCCAGACACTTAAAGAAAAATCCACCCATGGCTCCAGAAATCTCCCAAAAGAAAGAATCAAAGAATTTTCCCAGACGAAGTCTTTCTGAAACTTTTGGAGGCTGAGTACAAAAGAATTATATAGAAAGCCCTCCTAGACATTGTACAAAATTTAGCAAAGCAAAATGAAAAATTAAGCAAGCTGTTTGAACTGATGGAACATCAGCATTCTGAAATCTGACAGATCAATAAGAAAATTAAACAAGTAGAAAACACAATTCAAAGCCAAGAGAGAAGAACTGAGCAAATGGAAAATAGATTTTCTGACTTGGAAGACAGAACTACTGGCACCAGCATTTATGAGGAAAAATCAGGGAAAGAGAAACAAGAGCAATGAAGAAGCATTAAGAAACATGTGGGACTGTATGAAGAAGAACAATCTATGATTAACTGGAGTTCCTGAAGAGGAAGGGACACCTGAAAACACAGAGAGTGTTGTTGTTGACTTGCTGACAGAAAACTGCCCTGAAATCATGTAAAAAGAGAACATAGATAACACTTTGCATATTGAACACCACACAATGTAGACCCTAAAAGAAAGACATAAAGCCATATTATAATCAAGTTTAACAAAATGAAAAACAAGCAGAAACTCTTAAAGGCAGTGAGACTCAAAACAAAGCTAACATTCAGAGCGAAGCTCTGTAGGCTTTCATTTGACTTCTTGGCAGAAACCACGTTGACAGAGAGACAGTGGGATCACACTTTCAAAGCCTTGGAGGAGAAAAACTTCCAACCAAGAAATAAGTATCCTGCAAAACTTTCTTTAGAATATGAAAATGAAATTAAAACATTCACAGATAAACAAAAACTCACAGACTTCTTAAAAATCAAACCAAAGCTACAAGAAATACTGAAAGAAGTTCTTGGCTTAGAAGAGCAAAACCGTTAACTCTGTATTTTAGGGCACATTACAGGACACATCATCTAGAAACCTATTCAGTTAGGGAAGGTACAAAGTTAAACCAAAGCTATGATATTAAAAGAAACGATCCAGTGATCATATCATGAAAGCTATGATACCATCACATTAAAAAGAGGGATACAGTACAGTAGTTATACTCCTACCAGATGGAGAGGAAGTTAATAAGGTATGAAGTTAAAATTGGGTTTAAACATAGATTATTAAGGGGAATTATAGGAGTAGCCACAAAGCACAGTAAAAATACAACATATCCAATAAGAAACACAATACAGGAGTCTCAATAGACACAAAACCAACACTTTTTGAAAAGAGTGAAAAAATCAACCCATAAAGAAGATTGTCCCACGACAGAATAGTAAGAGCAACAGAGAAACCATCAACACAAAAATAAATACATCAAAATGATGGCACTAAACACATGATTATCAATAATTATGCTGAATGTAAATGGACTGAACGCTACAGTAAAGATACAACTAGTGACATCACGAATCAAAAGACAGAACCTATCTACATATTGCTTACAAGAAACTCACCTTCAATTTAAAGATATAAACAAACTGAAAATTAAAGGATGGAATAATACATACTAAGCTAGCAACATATGAAAAGAGGAGGTGTGACAATACTAATCTCAGATAAAATAGATTTTAACATAAAATCCACCATAGTGGACAAGGATGGTCACTATTTATTGCTGAAAGATTCAATACACAAACAAGACTTAACAATACTAAATATTAATGCACCCAATACTAGAGCCTCTAAATACATTAAAGAAATACTGACTACACTCAAAAACAAGATAGATGACTCCACAGTAATAGTGAGAATCTTCAACACTCCATTTCCACTATTGGGCAGATCTTCTAGAAAAAAGCTCAGTAAAGATACAGAAGATCTTCTTGTGACAATTAACCAACTAGACCTCATAAACATACGCAGAATTTTCCATCCATCAGCAGACAACTACACCTTCTTCTCCAGTGCACATGAAACATTTTCCAGAATAGACAATGTGTTAGGACATAAGGCAAGTCTCAACAAAATCCAAACCATTAAATTATTGCAAAGATTATTCTCAAACCATAAAGCCATAAAAGTTGAAACTGGTAGCAGAAAACACATAGATATAAATTGGAACTCACGGAAATTGAGCAACATCATGCTCAAAAAGACACGGGTTATAGAAGAAATCAAAGATGAAATAAAGAAATTTATGGATTCAAATGAGAATGAAAACACTTCCTACCAGAACCTAAGGGATACAGCCAAAGTAGTGCTTAGAGATCAGTTTATCTGTGTAAATGCACACATCTGGAAGGAAGACAGAACCCCCATAAAAGAAGTAACGCTGCAGCTTCAACAAGTAGAAAGAGAGCAACAGAGGAACCCTTCAGACACCAAAAGAAAACAGATCAGAAAGCTTAGAGCAGAACAAAATGAACTAGAGAATAGAAGAACAATTGAAAAAAACTGGTAAGACCAAAAGCTAGTTTTTTGAAAAGATCGACAAAGTTGTCAAACCATTGACTTAGCTTACTAAAGCAAAACGGGAAAGGAAACAAATAAACCCAGTAACAGATGAGATGAGAGATGTCACAATGAATCAAACAGAAATAAAAAATATCATAACAGAACACTATGAAAGACTGTACTCTAAAAGATTTGAAACCTAGAGGAAATGGACAAATTCCTAGATTCATATCATCTACCGAAATTATCATAAGGTGAAGCAAAACAACTTAATAAACCCATCAGAAAGGAAGAGATTGAAAAAGTCGTCGAAAAACTACCAATCAAAAAAGCCCTGGCCCAGATAGCTTCATTACAGGATTCTACCAAGGTTTTAGAGAAGAGTTATCTCCAATACCACCGAGGCGATTTCACAGCATAGAAAAACATGGAATACTCCCAAATTCATTCTATGAAGCCAGCATAATCCTGATACCAAAGCCAGGGAAAGATCCAACAGAAAAGGAGAACTACAGATCAGTATTGCTCATGAACTTGTGTGCAAGAATCTTTAACAAAATCCTGGCAAACGGAATTCAAAAACATACCAAAAAAATAATTCATCACAACCGGGTTGGATTCATAGCAGGGATTCAACATCAGAAAAACAATTAATGTGATCAACCTATAAACAACACAATAGACAAGAGTCACCTGATTTTGTCTACTGATGCAGAAAAGGCATTTGATAAAGTCCAACATCCATTCAGGCTAAAAACCCTCAGCAAAATAGGAATAGAAGGCAAATTCCTCCATGCAATAAGCGTCAATTATACAAAGCCAACTGCCTACATCATCCTGAATGGAGAGCGACTGAAATACCTTCCCTTGAGGATGGGAACTAGACAAGGATGCCCACTCTCACCTCTCCTGTTCAACATTGTACTAGAAGTTCTGGCCAGAGCAATACAACAAGACAAAGAAATAAAGGGCATCCACATTGGAAAAGCAGTCAAAATTTCCGTATTTGCAGATAATATGATAGTATACATAAAGAATCCTGAAGAATCCATAAGTAAACTATTCAAACTGATAGAAGAGTTCAGCAAAGTCTCAGGATACACGATAAACATAAGTAAAGCAGTAGGATTCCTTTATACTAACAAAGAGATTATTAATGAAGAAATCACCAAATCGATATCATTTACTATAGTCTCTAAGAAGATAGAATATCTAGGAATAAATCTAACTAGACAACTACGAGACCTTTACAAAGAACTACAAGATGTTACTATAAGAAACTAAGAGAGACTTACATAAATGCAGAAATCTACCCTGCTCGTGGATAGGAAGACTTAACATTGTGAAAATGTCTATTTTATCCAAAGCAACCTACATATACAATACAATCCAAATACAGATTCCAGTGACATTTTTTAATGAAATGGACAAACAAATCACCAACTTTGTTTGGAAAGTGAAGAAACCTTGGAGAAGCAAAGCACTACTGAAGAAGAACACACCAGAAGACCTGTCACTATCTGACTTCAGAACATACTACAGTGCCACAGTAGTCAAAACAGCCTGGTACTGGTACAAAAAGAGACATATAGACCAATGGAATAGAGTTGAGACCCCAGAGATGCCACCATCCTTCTATGAACAGGTGATATTTGACAAAGGCACCAAGATTTTAAACTGGGATAAAAACAATCTCTTTAATAAATGGTGCTGGAAAAATTGGATATCCATCTGCAAAAAATTGAAACAAGACACACAGCTCACACCCCATGCAAAAACCAACTCTAATTGGGTCCAGCCAGCCAAGTGCCGTCAAGTTGGATCCAGACACATGGTGACCCTAGGGACCAGATTGGATAAAAGACCTATATATAAAGTCTAAACAATAAAGCTCATCCAGGAAAAAATAGGATCAACAATGGAAGTTTAATGCATAACATAGACAGACTTCAAAAACTGACAAAGGATGATCAACAGAAGAGAAATTAGATAAATGGGAACTACTAAGAATCAAACACTTTTGCTCATCCAAAGACTTTATCAAAAGAATTAAAAGACCACCTACAGAATGGGAAAAAAATATTTGGCAACTATATGTCCAACCGACGTCTGATCTCCATCATCTACAAGGTACTACAAAATATCAACAAGAAATGGATAAATAACCAAGTAAAGAGATGGGTGAAGGAGGTGGGCAGACACTTCTCTAAAAAGGACATCCAGGCAGCCAAAAGACACATGTGGAAATGCTCACAATCATTATCTATTAAAGAAATTCAAATCAAAACTATAACGAGATATTATCTCACCCCATCAAGGTTGGCCATGATCCATAAAAACACAGAACAACAAATGCTGGAGAGGCTGTGGAGAAATTGGAACTCTCCTACACTGCTGTTGGGTTGCAGAATGGTACAGACTCTTTCGAAAACAATCTGGTGCTTCTTTAAAAAGCTGGAAATAGATATACCATTTGATCAAGTAATCCCACTGCTTGGAGTATATCCTACAGATCCAAGGGCAGTAACATGGACTGATACATGCACACGAATGTTTACTGCAGCACAGTCCACAACAGTAAAATGATGGAATCAACCCAGATGCCCAACAACAGATGAATGGATAAACTACAGTATATCTACTCAATGGAACACTATGCACTGATAAGGAACAATGATGACGTTAGAAAGCGTCTTCAATTGTACGATATTATGTTGAGCAAAATTAGTCGGTGGCACAAGGACAAATATTGTGTGAGACCCTTCCTATAAGGAATTGAAAACAGACTCATGCACAGAAGAAAAGACTTTGACAGCTGCAACAGAGGGGAGGAAGGAAGGGGATGGCTGGTTATAGATCAGATAGTTGATAGAAATTTGGTTGGACGAAATTGACAGCACACATTAAAAAGATCAATTTAACTAAACTTCAGCATAACCTGATAACTCTTCCAATCTTAGCCCAATATATATGTCAAGGACAGAGTATTAGGGGCATGGATCTGCGGACCATGCTCTCAGGGGACATGAAGGCCAAATGGCATAACTAGCCTATTGCTAAGACAGTCTTCTCCACCCCATACTGGTGAGTGACATCTGAGGTCTTAAAAGCTATCAAGCTGCCATCTGAGTTACAACAAATGGTCCCAACTCAGCAGGAACAGATGATCACCAAAGACAAAAACGGCATGATGGAAAGTCAACCCAGAAGACAGAAAGACCCACCTGAATAGGTGAATACATCAACATGCGACCAGAAGAACCGGGTGGTGCCTGGCCATCTCCACTGACAGCTGTGATCGGGCTCACAAAGTTGAGTCCCAGTGGCAATATGAGAATAAAAGGGGGTGCACGTGATGACTTCACTAAAAGTCCACAATTGATGATCCGAAGGCCTCAGGATCACCTGGGAGTATGGCCCCTGGACCTGATGCTGCCCCTGATCATAAATCATTACTAAGGTCAACTCCTCAGACAGGATTGGATTGGACTCGGCAACACAGAGTGACCATATCATGTGTGTACTTTATGGTTCTATGCCTCTATAGGATGTCATCCTATTGACCTCTTACTGGAGGGGAGTGGAGAGGGTGAAGAAGAGGGAACAGAAAAACAATTAATGTGATCAGTCACATAAACAACACAACAGACAAGAACAGAAAGGAGGAGTGTGCTGTCACCAGGCAAGGAGAGTAGTAGGAGCTGCTCGTATGCGGCCGTGCAAATTTAAACTGAATTACACACTTTAACTCAATCACAATAAGTAAATAAAAAATTAAATTTAAAAAAAAGAGTCCTTGATGGAGTGGGAGAAATATGTGATGCAGAACTCAAACTCTAGTAAAAAGACTAGACTTTATGATCTGACAGACTGGAGGGTCACTGAAAGACATGATCCCAGACTCTCTGTTAGCCCAGAACTGAAACCATTCCAGAAACCGAATCTCCAGACAAAGATTTAACCAGTCTATAACACTTAAAATGATACTGGTGAAGGATGTGCTTCTTAGTTTAAGTAGATACAGGAGACTAACTAGGCAGCTCCTGTCTGGAGGTGAGATGAGAAGACAGAGGGGACAAAAGTTGATTTAACAGACATGTGAAAATTTGGAGTAGAGGAAAGAAGTGTGCTGTCACAGTGCTGGAGAACAGATAGGGACAAATAACAAAGTGTGTGAGGTTTTGTATGAGAACATGACTCAAGTTATAAACTCAAAAAGTAATTAAAAATTTTTATAAAGAACAACTTAGCCTTAACCTCAATGAAACAGAATTTACTTGTCCCACATGAAAATTCATATCATCATACCCCATCAAATTATGAGAATTTTCTTCCCTAATGATAGTTCCCAGCACAGGTAGCATTACTCTGCCTCTAGTCTTTAGACTTTTTTCCTTTTTTTAAATATTTTTATTGTGATTAGGTGAAAGTATACAATCTAAATCCATTTTGCATGCCCGCCTACCTACAGTTCTATCTGCTCTTCTCACCCAGTGACTGCACACCCCTCCTTTGCACACCATATTTCCAGAATCCTCTTAAGGAGCATCTGTTCCCCTACCCCACAACACTCTTCTCTCCCGTTTAGAAAGAAACTAGTAGGACAGCCTCCTGTAAATGCATAGAACCATAACATACACACACCATGTGGTCACACTATGACTCCAAGCCCAGTCCATTCTTGTTTAGAGTTGATCTCAGTACTGGTTACCAGTTAGTGCCAGCAGCAGGTCTAAGGGCCGTGTTCCCAGGGGACTCTCTAGGATGTCGGACCATCAGTTCTGATCTTTTAGTAGGGACTCTACACTGTGTCCCCCTATATGGCTGCCTTTGGTGGTAGCCGGGCACCATCTGGTTCTTCTGGCCTTATGTTGATATAGTCGCCCATTCATATCTGTCCTTCTGTCTCCTGGGATCCTTTTTCCTCGTGTCTTTGTTGTTCTTGGTCATAATCTGTTCCAGATGAGTTGGGACCATTGGGGGTATCTCAGATGGCAGCTTGCTAACTTTTAAGACCCCAGACACCACTTACTAATATGGGGTGCGGAAGACTCTCTCAGCAAAAGACTAGTTATGACAATTGACCTTGATGTCCCCTGAAAACACGGGCCGCAGAAGCCCATCCCTGTTACTCTATCCTTTGAAATCTTTGAAATACTAGGTTGAGCTTAGAAAACCTTTCAGCTTATGATGTAGTCCAGTTATGTTAGTCTGCTCACTACTGCATGCTATCACTGCTTTCAAATAAACATATTCCTATCGACTATCTAATCTATGACCAACCCTCTCCATCCCTCACCACCCTTGTAGCCATCAAAGAGTCTTTTATTCTGTACATAAGTCTATTTTTAAGCCCTTATAGTAGAGGTGTTATACAATATCTGTCTTTTTTGCAGCTGACTGATTTTACTTAGTATGTCTTCTAGTTGAAATCAGGTTATGAGATGCTTCTTAAAATTATCGTTGTTCTTTATTTGCATAGTGTTCAATTGAATATATGTACCATAATTCGTTTATCCATTCATCTGTTGATGGTATCTAGGTTCTTTCCATCTTTTTGCTATTGTGAATTGTGATGCAATAAACATTCTTGTGCATGTATATGTTTGTGTGACTGTCCTTGATTCTGTAGGATATATTCCAAGCAATGGGATTATTGGATGAAATCGTAGATCTGTTTCCAGATTTTTAAGGAAGTACCAGATTGCTTTCCAAAGAGGTTGTACCATTTTGCAATACTACCAGCAGTGCAGGAGAGTTCCAATCTCTCCACAGCCTCTCCAGCATTTGCTGTTTTGTGTTTTCTGGATCATGGTCAACCTTGTTGGAGTGAGATGGTATCTCACTGTTGGTTTTGATACAGATTTCTCTCATAGCTAATGCTCATGAACGTTACCTCAATGTGTCTTTTGGCTGCCTCGATGTCTTCTTTGGTAAAGTGTCCATCTCCTCTGTCCATTGCTTAACTGGGTTATTTATCTTTTTCTTGTTGACATTTTACAGTACCTTGTAGATTATGGAAATCAGACATCAATCCAACATGTAGTTGCCTTTTTTTTTCCCAACCTGTAGGTAATCTTTAAGTCTATTGATAAAGTCTTTAGAAGAGCAAAACTGTTTGATTCTTTGTAGTTGCCATTTACCTTTTTTTTTTCTTCTGTTGTTCACGGATTGTTGGTCAGCTTTTGCAGTCTAAGTAGTGTAGTAGAACTTCCATTGTTGACTCTATTTTTTCTTGAATGATCTTTATCATTTAGGGTTGATATTTAGGTCTTTGATCCATTTTGAGTTAGTTTTTGTGTAAGGTGTGAGGTACTGATCTTGCTTCAATTTTTTCCAGATGGACACTCAATTTTGCCAACATCATTTGTTAAAGAGACTGCTTTTACCACAGTTTATGGCCTTTGGGCCTTTGTTAAATACCAACTTTTCATAAGAGGATGGTGATACTTCTGGGGTCTCAATTCTGTTCCATTGGTATGTATGTCCCTTTTTGTACCGGTACAAGGCTGTTTTGACTACCGTTGCAGTGTAGTGAGTTCTAAGGTCAGGTAGTGTAAGGCCTCCAACTGTGTTCCTCTTTTTCAGTAGTGCTTTACTTACCCGGAGTTTCTTCCCTTTCCATAAAAAGTTGGTGATTTGTTTCTGCATCTCATTAAAAAATGACACTAGAATTCATACTGGGATTGCAACTTGTATGTGGATCTCTTTGGGTAAAACAGACATTTTCACAGTGTTAAGTCTTCCACAAGCAAGGTAGGTTTCTCCACTTTTGGCTTCTTGCAGTAAGGCCTTGTAATTTTCTCTGTATAGGTCTCTTACTTCTCTGGTTAGATTTGTTCCTATGTTTTATCTTCTTGGAGACTGTGATAAATGGTATTGATTTGATGGTCTCTTTGTTGATGTAAAAGAATCCTACTCATATACTTACGTTTATCTTGTATCCTTTGCTGAATTCTTCTGTTAGTTCCAGTAGCTTATTTATGGATTCTTTGGGGTTCTCTGTGTATATGATCACACATCTGGAAATAGGAATATTCTTACTTCTTCTTTGCTGATGTAGATGCCCTTTATTTCTCTGTTCTGTGTGATTGCTCTGGCTAGAACCTCTAGCACAATATTGAATACAAGTGATGACTCATTGGACATCCTTGTCTAGTTTCTATTCACAGGGGGAATTCTTTCAGTCTCTCTCCATTCAGGATGATGTAGGCAGTTGGCTTTGCATAGATTCCCCTTATTGCATTGAGGAATTTCACTTATATTCCTGTTTTGCTGAGAGTTTTTAACATGAATGGGTGTTGGACTTTGTCAAATGCCTTTTTGCATCAATTGACAAAATCAGGTGATTCTTACCCTTTCTGTCATTTATGTGATGGATCACAATAGTTGTTTTTCTGATGTTGAACCAGCCCTACATCCTTAGTATGAATCCAACTTTGTCATGATGAAGTATTTTTTGATGCATTGTTGTATTCTATTGGCTAGGATTTTGTTGAAGATTTTTGCATCTCGGTTTCTGAGTGATATTGGTGTGTAATTTTCTTTTTTTGTGATATCTTTCCCTAGCTTTGGTATCAGGGTTATGCTAGCTTCATAGAATCAATTTTGGAGTATTCCATCATTTTCTATGCTGCAAGATAGCCTCAGTAGTATTAGAATTAACTCTTCTCTAAAAGTTTGACAGAATTCTCTGGTGAAACCATCTGGGCCAGGATTGATTTTGGTTGGTAGTTTTTTGATTACTTTTCCCATCTCTTCTTCTGTGATGGATTTATTAAGTTGTTCTACTTATCCTTGTGATAATTTTGGTAGGTGATATGAATCTAGAAATTTGTCCATTTCATCTAGGTTTTCAAATCTGTTACAGTACAATTTTTCATAGTATTCTTTTAGAACAGTTTTGATTTCAGTTGTGTCTGTTGTGACATCTCCTGTCTCATTTCTTATGCGGGTTACTTGTTTCTTCTCCTGTTTTTCTTTTGTAAGTTTAGCCAATGGTTTATCAATTTCGTTGATCTTTTCAAAGAAACAGCTTTTGGTTTTATTAGTTCTTTCAATTGTTTTTCTATTCTCTAATTCATTCATTTAGTTCTGTTCAATCTTTATTATTTGTTTTCTTCTAGTGTCTGTGGGGTTCTTTTGTTGTTCTCTTTCTACTTGTTCAAGTTGTAGGGTTAATTCTTTGATTCAGACCCCCTTTTTTTTTTATTATGACTGAGTGAAAAATGTACATTCCCGTATAAATTTACATGTCCATCTATACACAGCTTTCACTGCTCTCCCTGCCTGGTGACAGCACACTATTCCTCTCTGCTCCATACATGTCTCATCCTCCCAACAGTCTCCTTTCCCCTCCTCTCCACCCACTCCCCTTCCTCCAGCCAGAGGCCAGAGGATGATATCCTATAGATACACAGAACCATAAAGTGCATCTAATATATGGTCATTCTGTATCACCAAGTCCAATCCATTCGTGTCTGAAGAGATGTGTGCATTTTTTGATAAATTGATGCCTGAGCACTACTTTTGCTGTATCTCATAGGTTCTAGTAGGAAGTGTTTTCATTCTCATTTGATTCTGTAAATGTCTTTATTGAGTCTTTGATTTCTTCTGCAACCCATATGTTTTTGAGCAAGGTGTTGGTCAGTTTCCATGAGTTCAAATTTCTATCCATGTTTTTTCTGCTATTGATTTCAACTTTTATGACTTTGTGGTTTGAGAAGATGCTTTACAGTAACTTAATGATTTGGATTTTGTTGAGACTTGCTTTATGGCCTAATACATGGTCTGTTCTGGAGAATGTTCCATGTGTATTGGAAAAGAAGGTGCACTTACCTGCTGTTGGGTAAAAAGTTATGTATATGTTGACGAGGTCTAGTTGGTTGATTGTCTCAATCAGCTCTTCTGCATCTTTACTGAGCTTTTTTCTGGATGATTTGTCCATTACTGAAAGTGGAGTGTCGAGGTCTCCTAGTATTATTGTGGAGTAACATATGTCATTTTTCAATGTTGTCAGCATTTGTTTGATGTATTTAGATGCTCTGGTATTGGGCACATAAATATTTAATATTGTTATATCCTGCTCATGTATTGAATGTTTCAGCAATGAATAGTGGCCATCCTTGTCCACAATGGTGGATTTTACCTTAAGATCTATTTTATCTGAGATTAGTATTGCCACTCCTGCTCTTCCTTGCATGTTGTTCACTTGGTATATATTTTTCCATCCTTTGACTTTCAATTTGTTCATATTTTTGAGTCTAAGGTGTGTTTCCTGTAGGCAACATATAGACAGATAGTGGTTTTTGATCCAAGCTTCTACTCTCTTTCTTTTTATTGGAGCATTCAATCTATTTTCATTCAGTGTAATTATTGATAAATATGTGTCTAGTGCTGTCATTTTGGTGCCTGTGTTGTTGATGCTTTCTTTGTGCCTCTTAATATTCTGCTCTGGGTCGTTTTTCTGTGTGGGTTTACTTTTCATCCTTTTCAGTGTTGGTTTTGTGTTTGTTGAGACTCCTGTATTATATTTCTTGTTTTGATATGTTGCATTGTTAGTTTGGTTTGCCGCTATCCCTTTGAATCCATTCATGTCTTAAGTTTAAACCAATCTTTAACTTCTTTAAATCTCCTTAATTTCCTCTCCATCTAAAAGAGTTGTAAGTACTGTAATACATCCCTCTTTATAGTGTGATGCTGTTGCAGTTTTCATGTTGAGATCCCTGGTTCCCTACTTTTAATATTTTAGCTTTGATTGAGCTGTGTTACTTCCCTACCTGAGTAGGACTCTGGATGTTGTGTCCTACATTGCATCCTTAGGTATGCATCTGATGTTATCTTTATTCTAAACAAAGAGCTTCTTTCAGTATTTCTTGTAGTTTTGGTTTGATTTTTGCAAAGTCTCTAAGCTTCTGTTTATCTGAGAATGTCTTGATTTTGCCATCATATTTGAGAGACAATTTTTCAGGGCATGTAATTCTTGGTTGGAAGTTTTTCTCCTTCACGGGTCTGTGTGTTATACCACTGCCTTTTTTCCAGCATTGTTTCTGCTGAGAAGTCAGAGGGAAGCCTACAGGGCTTCCCTTTGTACATTAGATTTGCTTTAAGCCTAGTTGCCTTTAGCCAAGCCAAGTGCCATCAAGTCAGATCTGACTCATGGCGACCTTAAGAGACTCTTTTTAATTTTCATTTTATTAAGCTTAATTATAATACGTCTTGGTGTCTTTCTTTTGGGGTCTGATTTTTGTGGTATTTGAGAAGCATCTTAAATATCTCTGTTCTCTCTTTTCTTGATGTCAGGGAAGTTTTGTCAGCAACTCCTCATCAATTCTGTCTGTATTTTCTTCTATCCCTCCCTGTTCAGGAACTCCAATTATTTGTAGATTATTCCTCTTGATAGAGTCCCACATGCTTTTTAACATTTCTTCATTATAGAGTCCCACATGCTTCTTAACACTTTTTCATTTTTCTTGTTTCTTTTATCTGTTTTCTCCTCATAAATGCTGATGTCAGTTACTTTAGCTTCAAGCTCACTAATTCTACATTCCATTTCCTCAATCCTGCTCTTTTGGCTTTGCATTGAATTGTCTAGTTCTGTAATTTTGTTATTGATCTGCTGGATTTCAGATCATCGATGTTCTAGCAGTTCATATAGCTTTCTAATTTTTCATTTTGTTATACTGCATTTTGTTTAATCTCTAGAAGGGCTCTATACATATACCTGTGATAATTTCAGAAAGGCTGCTTCATTTGGGAAGTTCTTTGATTATTTATTTTGGGAGTTTTCCAGAACCATGTTGTTCTGCTTTGCTTCTTTAAATGGAACGGGGTAAGTGCATTGCTAGATTTGGTCACCAACCATTGCTGGGTTCTCTTGGTACAGCTGACTTATATATAGCTTCTCTGGCAATATATACTCTGTCAAACCCCATGATGCTGCTTGGCTTGGTGGCTGGCCCCAGTTTGGCATTCACTGGTGGCAGGCCCTGTTTCCTGGCTGATAAAAGTGGTGAGTTACTTGTGCTGACTTTCCAGCATCACTCCAATTGAGACTATGGTTTAGCTCAGGGAGGGATGCCACCACACTCTGCTTCTAGGGACTGCTGTGTTCTTTATATGTGCTTATCTTAAAAGCTACTTTTATGCTGAAAGGAGTGTTTTCCAGCACCATTCAAAAGCAACCAAGCCCTCAGGGGTGGCAGGCCCCACCTCCTGCCTGGCAAAGATGGTGCCTTACTCGTGGACCCTCTAGGGGGCTGTCAGCCAATGTTATGACATGGCCCAATGAATGATGGTGAAAATGGTGCTGCCACACTCAGTCTCCAGTCACCACTGCATTCTCTAGCTACTCTTTTCTTAAAAGCTGCTTTTCTTCTGAAAGAGGCATTGACCAGCCACAGTTGATAGGTACCAGGCCTTCAGGGATGGCAGGCCTCACCTCCTGGTTGACAGACAGTGCTTCATTCGCCATCTTCAAATGCTGTGGTATGGCTCAAAGAATGGAGGGGTTCATGCACCACCACATTTGGCCACCAGACACCACTATGTTCCCTTGCTATGACTGTCATAAAAACAGCTTTTCTGCTAGAAGAAGCACTATCTAGACAGGCACTATTACTCAGGGTTGGCGTTAGCACCAGCAGAGCCCTCAGGCATGGCTGACTTTGCCTCCCAGCTGACCAAGATGGTATCCTACCTGAGCCACCTTTCCTGCAGTGAGTCAGCAGTATCTGTGGTACAGCTCAGAAAAGGGGGGAAGGGGCACTGGTATCCTTGATCACCAGCCACTTTTGGGTTCTCTAGATGTGTCTGTCCCAAGCACAGTCTCTCTGTTGCAGACACAGTGTTTGCTTAGGTGCCACAGTTCAGCAAATAGCTGACCGATGCCACGATCACAAGCTTGACAGACCCAGTAGCAGCCTCCTGGTTAACAAAGAAGTTGTCTGTGCCTGTAGTCCACTCAGCTGATGAACAAGCAGTAGCGGGACTCAGTGTGCAGCTGCCTTGCCTCCAACAGAGATAGATTCCCCTTTCCTGTCACCCAGTCCAACCTCACAACACTATACCTGATCTTGGGGTTCCCAGAATGTATGCATTACTCTGTTCAATTATTTTTCTAAGCCTTAGTTCTCAGAGGGAATTGGAGAGACATGTGTCTCATCTGCCATCTTGGCCTAGTCTTTAGACTTTTTCAAGTTATATTCATGGTTTCTTCCAGGTACCTGGGGACATGTCCGGTTCATCCAAGAACTCTTCGGTGTTCTTCTCCAGCAGTGCTGTACAGAGAATCTCTAAATTCTTCAACTCAGTAAGCATTCAGCAGAGGCTACCCAAATCTCAATGAGTGGGCCCTTTGGGGCCCCTAAGACTTAGATTGAAGGACAGAGAGAAATATCATAGTAATCTCTGCTCATATGAAATACTTTTATGTAGAAAATTCCCTTAAAGAACTTCCAGCTTTCTCTTTTATATTCAGTAGATATGGATAATGGTTATGAAACTAGTACAGCTACTACTTTGTCCACTCTGCATTGGAGTCTTTAGTATGTCCCTTTACAGTACATGGGTTTTTGCCCACAACTGCAGTAAGCTTTGGGTGTTAGTCAGAAATCTAAAAAAGTACGATATGCCTCTTTTATCATCATGGTACAAATATTTAAGTAGGTCATCACACAGAACTTATTAAAATTTTTATTCTTTAACTCTGATTTAGAGCAGATGCAATGCATTCTGAAGCATTTATTTTATTTTTTCTTTCCTATTGTCCTAAATTCAAAGGAAAAACAAGTTTCAGACTCATTTAGGATAGGGCTACACTTGAAGAAGGAAAAAACAAAAAACTTAAAAGATAAAAAGGGCAATGCTTATTCTGAAGTAGTCAAACTTTGTTGCTGGATTATAGTTTGAGGAATTACAAGTAATAAGTTAAAAGAACACTGAAAAACCATACAGGTTCTTTGGTAAGAAATTATGTTATCTCTCAACTGAAAAATATATTAAAAGCTAAGCAATCTACATATCAGTCAAAACGTGAAGGGAGCTACAGGCCAAGATTATGACTGTGGTGTGCAGAATAATGGCCTCATAGAGATATTCATGCCCTAATCTCCAGCAAACCAAAAACCAAACATGCTGCTTTGGAGTTGATTCTGACTCATGGTAATTCCTTGTGTTACAGAGTAGAACTGCTGTAATCCTTATGAAAGAAGATCATCAGGCCTTTCTGCCACCGTACCACTGGGTGGGTTCAAATCACCAATCCTTAGGTTAGTAAAAACTAACAAAGAAAGTCATCCCAATTGAGTCAATTCTGACTCATAATGACCTTACAGGACGAGTATAACTTCTCCCTAGGTTTATGAAGAGCAGCTGGTGAAGTCTAACTGCCAACCTTTTGGTTAGCAGTGGTGCTGTTAACCACTGCACTATCAGGGCTCCTTTAGTTTAGTGGTCTAGTGGCCTAGGGACAAAGAACCTGCAAATATACATGAGACATCTAGCTATATCATCTAATGCTGCTGTGACAGAGATACCACAAATGGATGGCTTTAAAATGTGAAATTCTATTTGTCACAGTCCAGTAAGATAAAAGTTCAAATTCAGGGTGTCAGCTCCAGGGTAAGGCTTTTTCTGCTGGCTCTGGAGGAAGGTCCTTGTCATCAGTTTTCCCTGGACTGGAAACTTCTGAGGCACAGGATACATTTTGAAAAGGATGCACTCATCTCCTGACACTGCTTTCTTTCTTGGTGGTATGAGGTCCTCAAATCTCTCTACTTGCTTCTTTCTTTTATATCCCAAAAGATTGCCTCAGGGTTCAATACAATCTTACACGTTGAGTCCTGCCCCACCAACACAACTGTCACCCATCTTCTTTTATTAGCATCATAGAGGCAGGGTTTACAGCATAAAGGAACATCTCAAAATACCAGGAATCATGGCCCAATGAAACTGCTACACACTTTTCAGTGGAGGAACACAATTCTGACTACGACACATGATAGAGGGAATTTTGCCAGATGCAACTAACATTAAGGATCTTGAGATGCAAAAATTATCCTGGTTGGGTTGAGCCAAAAAACCAAACTAGTTGCCAGGGAGTCTATTCCAACTCATGGTGATCCCATATGTGTCAGAGTAGAAATGTATTCTATAGGGCTTTCAATGGCTGATTTATTTTTGGAAGTAGATCCTCAGAACTTTCTTCTGAGGCACTCCTGGGTGGACATGAATTTTTAATTTTTCAGTTTGAGGTTAAGCTATTTCACTGTTTGCATTATCCAGGGAGGCTCTGAAAGTGGAAGAGAAAAACAGGAGAGAAAGTCAGAGAGGGGTGGCAACATAAGAAGGATTCAGTAGAGTGGTTCTGAGATGTAGGGATTGTGTGCAAGGACCATAGAGGCAGACCTCCAGCGCTAAGGGTGGCCCGTAGCTTCCAAAAATTGAGAAAAGAAGACCTCTACACAGAACTGAATTCTTCCAATGCCTGGATGAACAAGGAATCTGAGCCTCCAGAAAGCAGTGCAGCCCTTCCAACACCCTAATTTTAGTCCTGTGAGACCCATGTAGGACATACAAAACTGTAAGATACTGTATGTGCATTTTTTAAGCCACTAAGTTCATAGGAAGAAGCCCTGTTGGTACAACGGTTAAGCACTCAACTTCTAACTGTAAGTTTGGTATTTTGAATCCACCAACTGCTCCACAGAACAAAAATGTGGCAGTCAGCTTCAGTAAAGATTACAGCCTAGGAAATCTTATGGGGCAGTTCTACTCCATCCTATAAGGTACCTTTGATTGCAAATCAACTCTATCATAACATATATTAAAGTATTTTTAATTTACAGGTGATATGTTACAGCAGCAATAGAAATATAATATAGTGAGCATTAAGTAAAATGGATTCTCTAAGTAGATAATGTACATTTCCTTTAAACATTGTACCTGACAGCAGTAATCTCAATGGTATATAAATTTATATTACTAGAGGCTGTTAGCAGTGACTACTGGCAGTTGATTTGTGTTGTCTCTCATCCACAGTAGTTCATCTCCACTGCTCTTTCAATCACAGATTTTCCTTGATGGAAGTTCCCGTTGACAACTGCAATGTTCAACCCATCCTCTTTTGGTGCCTTTTATAAGCAGTCTGTTACTATCATTTGAGTGTTATTTGGGCAGACTACAAGGTAGCTCTTGATTGTCAAGCATGCTGATTATCATCTGTGAACTTTGGGTAATTAAACTCCCCGTTCTGAGTCTGTTTTCTAAAGAAAGGTAATACTACACAGCAATCTTGCTCCTAGGTATTGACCCAAGTGAGTTGAAAATTGTTCTGTATGTCCACAATAGCAAAAAGATGGAATCAACCCAGATGCCCAACGATAGAGGAATGGATAGGTAAACTATGGTATATATACTCAATGGAATGCAGTGATAAAGAACAATGATGATTGCAGGAAACATCTCAATCTGGTTTCCACTGGAGGACATTATGCTGAGTGAAAGTAGTCAATGATGAAAGGACAAATATTGTATGAGACCCCTAGGATAAGAACTTAAAAACAGACTCATGCATAGAAGAAAAGACTCTTTGATGGCTGCAAGGGTCGGGAGGGAATGAGGGTGGGAGTTTAGATTAGATAGTTAATAGAAATTTGGTTGGGTGAAATCAGTGACAGCACACATTAGAAAGAAGATCAATAACAACTGGACTTCAGCACAATTTGAGTACTTTTCCCATCCTAACCCAATATTGCAAGGACAGAGTAGCTGGGGCAACGGGCTGGGGATTATGATGTCACGCGAAATCGAGGCCAGTTGGCACAGCTAGCATTTTGCTAATGAGGACTCTCCACACCCCACATCTGTGAGTGGCGTCTGGGGTCTTAAAAGCTGCCAAGCTGCCATCTGAGGGTACAGCAAATGGTCCCAACTCAACAGGAACAGATGATCACCGAGAACAAGAACGACATGGGGAAAAGAGGACCCAGAAGACAGAGAGACCCACAAGAGTGGGTCTCTACATCGACTTGTGACCAAAAGAACCAGATGGTGCCTGGCCACCACCAGTGATAGCCACGATGGAGCTCACAAAATTGAGTCTCACTGGCAACAAGAGAATAAATTGGGGTGCACTCTGAGATTTCCACTAAAATACCTATTGATGGTCCGGGGGCTTCGGGGTTCCCCTGGGAGCGTGGCCCCAGGCCTTGACCATGCCCCTGTCCATAAATCATAATGAAGGTCAACTTTTCGGACAGCAGTGGATTGGACTTGGCAATGCAGAGTGACCGTATCTTGTGGGAATCTTACGGTTCTAGGCATCTATAGGATGTCATCCTGCTGACCTTTTGCTGGAGGAAAGGGAGTGGGTGGAGAGGAGGGGATAGGAGATTGTTGGAAGAATAGGACATATGTGGAGCAGAGAGGAGGGTTGTGCTGTCAACAGGCAGAGAGAGCAGTGGGAGCTGCATATAAGTGAGCATGTGAATTTATATGGGAATGTACATTTTCATTTGATCATAAAAAAAATTTGCAAATTAAAAAAAAACTGTTCTGTATGTTTCTATAATGACCTGAAATCCCATGAGCTATAACAGTTTTATGCTTTCAAGATACTTACATATAAGCATTCATAACATGAATTTGGAAATAGAAAAAGGGTTACCTTTGTGAGGTTTTCTAACATTTACTATAAGTCATTAGAAACCCGTAAGCCATAAAAAATTACTGGGAAAATTTCTGAACTTAGATATGGAAACACAGAAGCATCTAAAAGAAGTAAACAACCTTTACCTTAAGTTGACTTCCATCAAAAATACTATGATAAAGAAGACGTAAAACAGTGTTTGTAAACAGCATTGAGACATAAATCTAAACAACGTCATGCCTAAATTCTAACTTTGAGGAAGAGATGCATCATTCAGATACTTTCTGATCCTAGAGAAAAGACAGAACATATTTAGTCTTTGAGGTCATGCTGGTCCTTGTGGTGTGTAGCAAAGATGACAGATTCATGTATAAACCTTAAATTTCTGCTCATTCCCTGAGAGAAGGCAGAAAGAGAACTGAGACTGTGTCTGCCGTCTCAGTATTCTTTGCCAACACCAGAATTCAAAGGTGTCAGTTCTTCTTCAGTCTTCCTTCTTCAGCTTTCACGTGGATATTAGGCTATCAAAAAAATCATGGCTTGGGTCAAGTGTACATTAGTCTTCAAGGGGATGTCTTTGCTTTTCAGCATTTTAAAGAGGTCTCATTTGCAGCAAACTTGTCCCATGCAATGTAGCTTTTGATTCTATGGCTGCTACTTCCACGGGCATTGACTGTGGAACCAAGTAAAATGAAGTCCTTGACAATTTCAGTCTTTTCCCCATTGATCATGATGTTGCATATTGGTCCAGTTGTGAAGTTATTTGGTTTTCTTTATGTTGAAGTGTAATCTATACTGAAGGCTGTAGTCTTTGATTTTCATCAGTAAGTGCTTCAAGTCCTCCTCACCTTCAGCAAGCAAGGTGGTATCATCTGCATATTAATAGTAATGCATCAACGCTGGTTGATCAATTGTAAAAAAAAATGCCTCACAGGATTGCCAACTGTTAAGAATGAAATAAACTCATTCATTCTTTCAACAGATAATAAATTAACATCTTAAAAGAAAAAGTTACCAACAAGTTGACTCTGACTCATGGAGACTTCATGTGTTTTAGAGTAATACTGTATTCTGCAGTGTTTACAATGGGTGATGTCTTGGGAGTAGATCACACGGTCTTTCTTCTGAGGTGTCTGTGGGTAGTTTTTAATTGCCAGAATTTTTGTTGGTAGCCCAATGCTTAATCATTTGCACCACCCAGGGACTACTAATGAACATCTACTACATAAACCAAAAACCCAGTGCCGTCAAGGCAATTCCAAGTCATAGTGATCCTATAGGACAGAGTAGAAATCCTCCATAGAGTTTCCAAGGAGCACTTGGTAGATTCGGATTTGAACTGCTGACTTCTTGCTTAGCAGATGTAGCACTTAACCACTATGCTACCAGGGTTCCATCTACTATATATTAAATATTATTCTAGGCACTCAAACACATTAGTGTACAAAAGACAAAAATCTCTGTTGGTATGAAACTTACATTTTAATATAAGCTACACCTACCACCTGGCATCATGCTATGTGGTTTTGAAGTAGGTGGTGTGAAGAATTGATCAGGACTTACTCCATTTCTTTCCATGAATACTTGTTTTTCTTAAAGTCCTAGCTTTCTTGCTCTATGTAGCCCCAGGGATATCACGTATTAACTTATAACCCACTGAAACTATGAGAAGGGGAGATGATGCACCAGGCATAAGGTACAATAAAATCTTTGCAGTTGGTTTGTTTAAGGTTCTCTCTGGATCACAGAACAGGTGGAGGTACCAGTCACTATCCCCCTGTCCAAATAACCACCACAGGAGGACACCTGGAAGAAGTCCAGTCAGACTCCCTCTGGGCTCCAGATACACATCTCTGGACCCCCTCTACAAATTTCCTACATCTTCCATGATTACCATTCCACATATTTAAATGTTTACATGCAACCACTCACCTTTATTTATGCTTAGGTACTCAGTAGAAACCCTCAGTATGACTGAAGAAGCCAGACAGGCCTTGGAGGACTTGATTTTCCCAATTTCTTGTATACTGATAGACAATAAATCTATTGACCACTCACCTCACCCTGTTTTAGTATTGGTTTTGTGGCAGGTGGCATGGATCTGTGTTTTACAGAAACAATTTTTATAACAAGTAATGTATTGATGCATTGCACAGTGTCACACGTTTGTTTGTCATTCCTGGTTAGTCTTGTTTCTCTCCTGGTATTGAAGAACTCTATGTTGATTCAGAACTGAGTTTATTACCTAAAGGAACTCCCCTATGCAATGTATTAAAGAGTCTCTCATTCTTTTCATTTAGTAATTTAAGGTAGAAATACTGGAAATTAAAGAGAAAAATAAAATACTAATTATTTATTCTGGCAAGCCATAAAACATCCATAGCAGCATTACCTTTAAAGACTGAAACACACTAAAAACTTAAGACAATTGTAATGAATAATTAAAAAATAAAAATAAAAACCAAACCAAGAAATCCTCAATGAACCTCTCTGCAAAACTTCAGAGAAATATCTTAACTATAAAAACAACTCATGAATATTCTGAAAGGAGGACCAATTTTAGAACAGGATATCTAAGACCATTGTTGACTATACTTGTAATGATTTCAAAATGAAGTTTTCAAGTTGAACAGATGGCTCTGTTTCAACAGTGTTACTATTAGCTATGCAAGATAAATAAGTTTTGCTTGTTTGTTTATGTTTAAGTGCCAGTTTTTTTTATTTACTTTATTCAATTTTAATGCATTATTTTTCCAGGCATGCTTTTTCTGAAAGAAAAAAGGATATGCTAATTTTAAGTTGTAAAATGAACATTTGGTCTAAAAATACATAATGTGTCTCTTAGGCAAATACTGGATTACATCAATTTTTTTTTTATTTTTTGGTCAGTCAGTCTCATCTTAGCAAATAGAAATAAAAACAATTTCTTACTGAATAATTTTTAGTTTTAGAATATTATTATTATTTAAAAATTTCTGTTGGAACAATTGAAAGTCTTAGTATTTGAATTTCTGGAGACTCTTGTAAAACTGGAAATCCTGGTGGCATAGTGGCTAAGTACTATGGCTGCTACCCCAAAGGTCAGCAGTTCAAATCCAACAGGCACTACTTGGAAACTCTATGGGACAGTTCTAACCTACCCTATGGGGTTGCTATGAGTCGGAATTAACTCGATGGCACTGGGTTTGGTCTTGTAAAACTGGTAGGTGTCATTCATATATTTAGCCTTTTCTTTGTTGTTAGGTGCCTTGAAATTGACTGTTGACTCATAGTCACCCCAAGTGACAGAGTAAAACTGCCCCTAAAGCTGTAATCTTTATAGGTGCACTATGACATGTCTTTCTCCCACAGAGCTGCTGAGTTTGAACCTCTCATCTTTCAGTTAACTGCCCAGAGGTTAACCATTATTCTGTACACGAAGCCATTAACATTCACTTGAAAAAACATGAAAACAAACACAACTTATTTTAGAGGAGGGATAAGCATTTGTAGCAACAACTAAATCCATGCTAACTTCTATAATCTGCCCAAATTCCTTGAAGTCATTTGTGGATTCAGGTAAAATGCAGTCCAGATGCCTTATCTAATTTGGGCTGCTAAAAAAGGCAAAGAAAGTTCTATTCCTTTCAGATGCAAATATAAGGAGTGAGTCTGGCCAAGCAGAAATCTCTTAGAGAGATGGACACCAGAAGAAGGGAGTGGTTAAAGAATTGAGAGATTGGTTTGGGGTGTGTGAATAGTTTTTTTCTTTCCATAAGTGGTAGCAGATTTACCAAAGAATAGAAGGTCAATGTTTCACTGAAGCAGCAAAGAAGTAGAGCTAACTGGTACTACAGATGAAGGGCTTCTATGGAATGCCTTTGACCATTCACCAAGTGTCAGTTAAGAAGCAGGCCCAGTCAAGTACACACAGACAGATACCCACATACACATACACTTACTGCCTTTGAGTGAATTTTGATTTATGACAACCATGTGTGATAGAGTACAACTGCCCCGTAGGGTTGCGATTTTACGGAAGCAGATAGTCTGGCCTTTCTTCCGTGATACTGCTGGCTGGTTTTAAACCACAAATCTTTAGGTTAATAGATGAGCACTAACCTTTGGTGCTACCCAGGACCCAGTCACCAAAACCAAAACCAAAATCAAAACCAAACCCATTGTTAGCAAGTAGATCCTGACTCATAGTGACCCCATAGAACAGAGTATAGCTGCCCCATAGGGTTACCACGGAGTAACTGGTGAAATGGAACTGCAAACCTTTTTGTTAGCAAGCAAGCTCTTAAATACTGTGCCACCAGGGTTCCTAGGACTAGTAGTTCATCATTAATACAGATAGCCACTCTGCTTTTCTTTTTCCTATGCGCTGCTGTTGAGCTGATTCTGACTCATAGGAACCCTATAGACAGAGTAGAACTGTCCCATAGAGTTTCCAGGGAGTACCTGGTGGGTTTGAACTGCCTAGCATTGTCACAACAGATCCTTTCCTCTAGGACCTCCTTCAGCTTGTTAACACATCATGCTCTTTTTGTATCCAATCTCTGTACCCTTCTTCTTCTCTTCTTTTCTTTAGCTAATACTAATTCATCCTTTACATCTCAATATAATATCTCTTACTCCAGAAAGATATGGACAACTTTCCAATCTGGATAAGACACTTTTTTACCTCCTTGTTCCCTTTGTATCCTATATCAGATTTTAAAATTTTTTCTTATTTAATTGTATGTGAACTCTAGGTCTTTGGTATGGTGTCTACCATTATTACAAGAGAATTTCAAGCAACTAGCTTGTAATATTGTCAATATTGTACTTTAGGCAGGACTGAAAGAAATCTGAGAGTAGATTAAACTATTTAGGTCAGTGTGTGAACACAGTCAATGCTTTCTCCAGGTACCTTTAAATCTTCTTTCTCATTTCTGTATATTTATGTTCTCATGATAAATGGCAAGGAAATTGAAATTGTCAAGGGTTGCATTCTACTTGGATCCGCAATCAACATGCACTGTAGCAGTGGCCAAGAAAGCAAATGACATGTTGCATTGGGAAAATCAGTTGCAAGTGTTTAAAGGCAAAGCAATCACTTTGAGGACTAAGGTGAGCCTGACCCAAGCCATGTTACTTTCGGTTGTTACATAGGAGTATAAAAATTGGACAATGAATAAGGAAGACAGAACAAGAATTGATGCCCTCAGATTATCATGTTGGCAAGAAATAATACATCATGGATCTCCAGAAGAACAAATAAATCTGTCTTGGAAGAAGTATAGCTAGAACGCTCCTTAGAAGCAAGGGTGGTGAGACTTCATCTTGCTTACTTTCGACGTCATCAGGAAAGATGAATTCCTAGGAAAAGACATCACGCTGGTAAAGGAGAGGATCAGCAGAAAAAGAGGAAAAAGACCCTCAGTGAGCTGGATTGACACAGGGGCTACAACAATGAACTCAAACATAGCAACAATCGTGGGGATTATGCAAGACCAGGCAGGGTTTTGTATTCTGGTATACAGAATGTTGCCATGAGTAATAACCAACTCAATGGTGATTAACAACAAATTTTCTTATAATTTATTCAGCCCACTCAAATGCTTTTATACTCTGCTATTACTCTGTAAAAAGTGTGCATAAATAAGAAAAATAAAGAATCAGTAAATGAGTCAAATTTTTAAAAAGACTTCTGCGACACATACTGGTGAGTAGCATCTGGGGTCTTAAAAGCTTGCAAGCCTCCACCTGAGGCATACCAAATGGTTCCAACCCATCTAGAACAGATGATGACAGAACATCAAAGACATGAGGAAAAACGAGCCCAGGAGACAGAAGGACTCATATGAATGGGAGACCGTGTCAGCATGAGACCAGAAGAACCAGAAGATGGCTGGCCACCAACTAAGGTAGCTGTAATGGGGATCACAATGTAGAGTCCATGAGGAAACATGGGGAAAAGAGGTGGTCAGCTTAAGAACTCTACTGAAAAAACAGAACTGACAGTCTGACAGCCTAGAGGGTCCCTCATGGCCCTTAAACCTGCTGCTGGCCCTAACCAGAAACCAGTGCTGAGGTCAACTCTTTAGACAAGAATGGATTGGATTTGGAGACACAGTGTGACCATACAGTGTATGAACTTTATGGTTTTATACACTTATAGGAGGCTGTCCTACTGGTTTCTTTCTAGATGGGATGTAAATGGGTGGAAAGAAGGAGACATGTGCTCGTTAAGATGATACTAGAAGTAAAAAGTGAAAAGGAGGAATGTACTGTCACTGGAGGAGGAGAGCAGATGGAGCTGCAGACAGGCAGGCATGCAAAATTGGTTTGGATTGTGTACTTTCACTTAATCACAATAAGAAGTGTACTTTCACTTAATCACAATAAGAAACAAGACCTCATCACTTTTATAGCTAACTGTAGTCAGAACTATGTCAGAGGCTAAAAATATAATGTCTTCTGAATGTATGAACTGGAAACAAATCTCTACATTTGGAGAGTGCAACTTCTGTGATTGTGAGTTAGTACATTAGAATCACTGAACCGTTTATAATTTCACTCATCAAAAGTATCTGAGCACTAAGTTGGCTTAATAAATTTATCAGAAACATAAATAACATTGTAAAGTATCTTTAAAAACTATGTACTTAACCTTCAAATTTAGTTCCAGATGAACAGAAGTTCACAGTCTTTTTCTTCTATTTTTTCCTAATCAAAATAACTCCTCCCCCTGATTCTAAAGCAATGAAATGAAATGGCTAAAATCCTGTTATTTTATGATAACACTTTTACAGCTGCTTAGAGGGAGATGTTTTTAAACCTCCCATATGTATTACAAACGACACTAAAATTACCATCCTTAGATTGAAGAAAGGGGTGAAATATTTGTCACAATATAGTCTCTCCTCCCCACCATCCTGAGAAGAATGTGATGACTAAAATTAGAGAGAGTGCATTACAGCATTACTTATTTTCAGTCTTTTTCGAAGCAAGAGAGAATTAGGCCTGAGGAGATAAATAGAGATCAGAACAAAGGGAAGCAACTCAGTTCGTGTGAGTCTGTCAACACCCTGGGTGGTAAACCCACAGTCATCCAAGAAACAGATGCTAGGCTTGAAATTCAGTTTAGGGGTGTCAGTGAATTGCGTTAAATCTTGTATTTTATTTTCCTTGTGAAAAAAAGAAAACCACGTTTCATTTACCAAGTCCAACCCTGCCTTTTTCAGAAATTTTGTTCTGATGTTTGCTTTAATTTCACATTCCCTAAGTGTGTTCAAATAGCCCCTAAAATGATGCTGAAGCAATTTTAAATAAATTAATTTACATCATACTTGAAGAATTGCAACATTATAGTCAACAGTCTATCTCAAGACATTTGAATTTTTTTATTTTGTTCTAGGGTCACCATGAATCGGATCCGACTCGACGGCACTTGGCTTGGCTAACAATAGAGCTTGAGTCATACATTTAAAGCTTTGATATACTTGCCTTGTTCTCTAAAGACTGTCTTGGATCAGAGAAGAACATACAGGCAGCAGAATGAACAAATGACAACAGTGAAAAACCTGCAAGGAAATATTTAATTGTCTGTAAAAAGAATAGCTCGGGATGCTTTTGTATTACACAATCACCACCCACATTGATTAAGTAGTCTTGAAAAAACCGACCAGTCCACTGATTGGGTATTACAGTTACTGAAAAAACAAAAAGCACTCTCTATCAAGAGCTTCTAAAGGAAGCTTGACTCACTAGGAAACTTTCATTTTTACAGGATTGGGTCCTGTTTACAAAAGGTAACCTAGCAGTGTTACCACTATGTTGATGTTGAAGTACATATTCATATATTTAACTACTTCTAATTACAGACAGACACTGTGAATGAAAATATAGCTATATGAATATAAGTACTCTAAAGTGAAGAATGAAAATTTATACTACTATGGGGATTTAGAAAACTACATTTATAGACTTGTTTTGTTCTTTGTTTCTAGTCAGTGTACTTCTTTTTTCTTTCCTAGGGAGGGCTGCTGTGCATTGCATATGATGATTTGTTTTCATTTGTTTTGTTCCTTCATTTGAATAACCTGTGAACTCCTGAACATGCCTTTTTTGTCTACTGACTTTTGAGCTCAGACTTTTATTAAACACTGTAATAGTATTTTGTTATCATTACATATCACATAATGATTTCTTTCTATTTAAAAAATGTGTTTAGGGTATAAAACAGATCATCCAATCTGCATAGAGTATACAACAGGTTTTTTTTAGAGATAGTTAATCAAAGAGAAATAATATTAAGAAAATGAAAATATAAAATAAACCACAATAATACAAAATCCCAGTATGAAGATTTCCAAGTCTGATGTTAATGTAAATAATTAATGTGTGCATAAATTTATGTATCTGATGAGCCTCAATGAATTATATATGAAGAACTATGAGAAGTGTTTTAACGTGTTATTATTTCTATTTGCTAAAATTCCTCTTAAATCCTCATTCTTTTTCAGTGGTGGCTAGCCTCCTCTTTCTTTTACGGCAATGTCAGTGAGAAGTCATCTTTTCGAGTGACTTTAAAGAGGAATGTGATAAAATAAATATTAAAAGAACTTAAATTTATATGTATATATATATATATGTTACACGAATAATTACACTTAACCACCACACCACCAGGGTTTTCTCACAAACAATAGAGAACACCAATAAAACGTATTTGTATAGGTTATCTAGGAATACAAGGCTTTGAAAATATATGGCAGTGTTCTTCAGAAGCAAGGCGATGTTGGCATTTGACATTGTGAAATGGATAATTAAGATCCCATAGCCATTGAGTCAATTCTGACTTATAGAATTAAGGCCTCCTCAGATTAAACCAAAACTGTCAGATCATTAACCAAACCAGAATACATATCATCCTCTCTGTTTATCTTTGTTTCAACAGTGTTCCAGATCAAACTTCCTGAAGAAGTGTTAGTCACTCATATCCTCACCCTGTCTTTTCAATAATACTGAACAGGTACCTTTCAAACACATTAGTAAAGGTACAAAGGATTCCAGTGACACTTCTTGGAAACATCTGACTTTTGGCCAAAACGTGCTTGTGTATGTGTTTGGGGCAGACAGTGAATCTGTATGCGGGTGTATGTTCTCTGTTATGTGTGTTTCGTGCCTAAATCACTGCAGTTGGGAGTTTTGCTTTAATTACTGGGCATATTTCCCTTTCTTTTGAGGGTCATAGACATGACCTAATTTCTGAAAAGTATTTAAGTACTTAACTGATTTCAAAGCTCTACCTAACATTTACTGAATTAAGTGCTTATAACACATGGGCATTTTAATTAGCCAAATAAAGTTTTAATTGTTTTACAACAATGTAAGGAGTATTAAAGAAAATACATTGTTAAGATGAAACAACAAAAAAAAAACATTATTTTCACGTCAATTCTGACTCATAGCAACCCTGTATGGCAGAGTAGAACTGCCGCATAGGGTATCCAAGGAACATCTGGTGGATATGAACTACTTACCTTTTGGTTAGCAGACATAGTACTTAACCACTATACCATCAGGTTTTCTATTCCAGCTTAGACGTATACAAATATTTATACGTATGCACATAATATACACGTGTATATCCAAATTACATTTGTGTATGTATATAATTACATATATATTCAGTTTACATAGAAAACATATATAATACAATATACATATATATGCATATATCTAGCATACAGCAATTAAGAGGAACAAATACTGAATCTCTGAGTACAAGCCAACAAACACAGAAAGGCAGGTAGAAAAAAAAAATTCAAAGAAGAACATTCTTTTTTGTGTACAGTGATAAGAAAAATGACAGTTTTCCCACATTGGAAGTCTCATTTCTTATAAATAAAACAGAATGCTTCTGGAAAATAAATAAGATAAACAAAACAATTCATGATTCAGATGAAGAAATTCTTATCTAATAAGGTAAGGATTTGATGATACCTACATGAACGGTCCCACAGGTATCAGTTTGCCTTACTGGGGAGAGGGGGCTTGCATGCTGCTGCCATACTGGAAGTTATGCCATCGGTACTCAGATACCAATAGGGTCACCCTTGACAGGTAGGTTTCAGCTGAGCTTCCAGACTAAGACAGACTAGGAAAAAGGACCTGGAAGTCTACTTTTGAAAAGAACTAGCCAGTGAAAACTTTTTGAATAGCAGAGGAACACTGATATAGTGCCATAAAATGAGCCCTCCAGGCTCGAAGGCACTCAAAAGATGACTGGGGAAGAGCTGCCTCCTTGAAGTAGAGCCGACCTTAATGACTCAAATGAAGCAAAACCTTCCAGACCTTCATTTGCTGATAAGAAATGACTCAAAATGAGAAGAAACAGCTGCAAACATCCATTAACAATGGGAACATGGAATGTATGAAGCATGAATCTAGGAAAATTAAAACTCATCAAAAATGAAAAGGAATTCATAAACATCAATATCCTGGCCATTAGTGAGCTGAAATGGACTGGTACTGACCATTTTGATTCAGACAATCATATGGTCTATTATGCCAGGAATGACAATTTGAAGTGGAATGGCATTGCAGTCATTGTCAAAAAGAGCATATCAAGATTAATCCTGAAGTACAATGCTGTCAGTGATAGGATAATATCCATACACCTACAAGGAAGCACAGTTAATTTGACTATTATTTAAATTTATATACAAACCTCCAAGGCCAAAGATGAAGACCCTGAAGTTTTTTACCAGCTTCTGCAGTTTCAAAGTGATGCAACAAGCAATCAGGATGCATTGATAATTACTGGTGATTAGAATGTGAAAGTGGGAAACAAAGAAGGATTGGTAGTTGAAAAATATGGCCTTGGTGATAGAAATAATGCAGGAGATTGCATGATAGAATTTTGCAAGACTCATGACTTCTTCACTGAATTTTTTTTTTTACCAACATAAATGATGACTGTACACATGGACCTCATTAGATGGAATGAATAAGTAGGAGTCAAATTGACTACATCTGTAGAAAGAGATAATGGAAAAGCTCAATATTATCAGTCAGAACAAGGACAGGAGCTGAGTGTGTAACAGACCATCAATCACTCATGTATAATTTCAAGGCAAAACTGAAGAAAATTAGAACAAGTCTGTGAGAACCGAAGTATGACCTTTCCACTTGAGTTCAGTGATCATCTCAAGAACAGATCTGATGCATTGAATGCTAATGATCGATGACCAGAAGAGTTGTAGAATGACATCAAAGACATCATACATGAAGAAAGCAGGAGGTCTTTAAAAAGACAGGAAAGAAAGAAAAGACCAAACTGGATTTCAGAAGAGACTCTGAAACTTGATCTCGAACATAGATTTGCTAAAGCAAAAGGAAGAAATGATGAACTAAGAGAACTCAACAGTAGATTTCAAAGGGTAACTCTAAAAGACAAAGTAACGTATCATAATGATATGTGCAAAGAGCTTGTGAAAAACAGGGCTCCAGCAATTGATGAAATATCAATTGAGATGTTTTAATAAACAATTGCAGCACTAAAAGTGCTCACTAGTCTATACCAAGATATTTGGAATACAGTTACTCAGCCAACAGACTAGAAGAGATCCAGCCTAACATTGAAATTATCAAATAATATCGTAAATATCATACACAAGTAAAATTTTACTGATGATTATTCAAAAGTTGCTGTAGCACTATATTGACAGGGAACTGCCAGAAATTCAAGCCGGATTCCAAAGAAGTTGTGAAACCAGGAATAGCATTGCTGATATCAGATGAATCTTGGCTGAAAGCACAGAATATCAGAAAGATGTTTGCTTTCCTTTAAGTATTGGTTACAATGAAAAGTCCTATTGATCATTTGTATGTGATTTTCCTGTGCAGGATGTTGGTGAATCATCTCTCAGATCAGGGTAGATGAAAAAACAGAAGCTATAGAATATGAGTTATCTGGTGAAGATGAAAATGGAACCTGGTCTCAGGTCTAGATTGACAAACTTCCTCAGAATAGGAACATCCGTGAGGAACTCTTAGTCAAATGAAAAATTACAGTTTTTCCACTATGCTTGGCAAAACATGAGGAGATGACAATGATTTTCTAGCTATGAAAGAACAAATATAACAGTAATGAATAGAATATTTTTTACTGAGCAATTTCTTCTGAGAATAGTGATTCCCAGTTTCAAGTCTGCACTCCAAGGAAAGTTTATAAAGAGTAACGACAGTCTGTGGGATTTGCCCCTGTGAACACTTCAAAAAGTTTGTGTTCTCTCAAAAAATTTTTTTGAAAGCTGCTAGTGAAAATAATTTTTGAAACATGAGGTCTCTATGGAAAAAACAGGAAGAGGCCTCTAGCTGGTGAAAAACTGAGAGTCATTCTAATATAGAATTTCCCAAAGTACGTTACTGAAAACACTATTATGAGAAAAAAATTCCATTGGTTAAATATACTAGGAAGAGCTTTGTGTAACAAAAATAAGAAAACAGTCTGCCATTCTATTAATCTCCAAGAGGGGAATAGGGAGAATAAAGACCAAACTTATGTCTTGTCCATAGAATATACATAACAGATACATACCTACACACACACAAACACATATATATGTGTATGTATACACACACACATAATACCACAGAACTCACTTTGGTTAATGTTTAAATAGATGATAGAGTCATCCAAGGAAGGCTGGATACCTGAAGATAAAAACCACTCTTTTTAGAGTCTTTATTTCACTCTAGTGGAATAATCAAACTCTATGGGGCAGTTATATTCTCTCTTATAGGGTCGCTATGAGTCGACATCGACTCAGTGGCACTAGGTTTTGTTTGTTTGTTTATTTGTTTAGTTGAATAATCTGGGTGCCATAAAGCTTTTTCTGGAGATTTCTGCTGACCCAAGGACGCAGAGTCCTTTACCTTGGAATGGGTAACCTTTAAATCTGCTGTCCAGCTTTCTCTATGAACTGTCTGCCCAGGGTTGTATTTTGTCATTTTTCCTGACACCAAATGGGAAAGCAAAAGCCTGACTTTTCTTAACCTTAAGAGAGGTTATGTCATGTTTCAACTAAATGGCAGCATCCCTGTGTGTCAGACATTTCAGCAAGGAAAACGTAAATTAGGCTGGCTTGTGGACTGAGGGATCCTTGGAACCCATGGGGTCAAGCATGGTGTATCGGAGATTCGGGATGTGCAAGCAAAAAGACACGAGGTCTGAGTCTCACATTTGCCTTTTAACAGCCCTGTGAATATAAAGCTTTTCAAAACATCTCCATTCATAGAAGAAAACAGTACCAACTTTTAATATATCAGAAGATTAAATGAGATAATTTAAATGAGAAGATTCCAGTGTGCATTGGCTTTAAAGAAATGCTTTATTATTAGTGAAATAGAATACATTTATTTTGAATGATCTTGCCTCCACTACAGCAGTCCTCTTAACCTCGTTAGCCCCATTTTTTCCTTTCATTCTGTGCCTCCCATACACATAAGACCACAAACCACGATTCTGTGATTCTATGCGTTATAAAGATGTTTCTGTTTCTACAGTGATTTTCTGTTTGGCAAAAGATGTCTAATGATAGAAAATACTTGTAATTGGTAATGAACATATTTCTCATAATAGATTTTCAAAGGCTGTGAAAGAATATTAAGGGAGCTATTTCTAGTTTGTACTATCAAGCATTCCAGTTTTTTTGGCTATTTAAATTCACCTAGTGCTGTCACGAAAGAAAGACCTGGCAATATGCTTCAGTGACAATTACAGGCAAAAACTCTAGCCAGTAACTTTACTCGTTAATAACATGGAGTTGCCATGAATCAAACTTGACTGGACAACGATCAGCTCAGGATTTTTAGTTTTTATGTGGAGCACTAAGTCCTCCCAAAGCTGACCATTGCTCCCACTTCCAACCCTCACACTTCTAGAAACCTCTGGAATCCTTTACTTCAGGGCTTGGATGATAGAACTTTGCAGTATATTATCAATTATCTGTCACACACTGTGCAAGAATAGAGAATAAAACTCCTATTTTACATCTATTTTGTTCAGTTTTAAAATAGTTCTCAAATTTTTGCTTGATTTTCTACTTCATGTCTTCACTCTTTCTCCTTCTATAATATAAACTAAAAGGAATCACGTGACCCTGGCACTAATTGTAAAGAGTAGAAACATGTATGAAATCCAGATCTATCCCTAAATTCACAGTGACTGCTCACATGAAAATTTTATATAAATATCGTAAATCAAAGATGAGATAATTTAGTATCACTTAAATATATGTGTTTCTATATTGCCAACTTGCTGATGTCCAGTGCCCCCTGCTGTTTGAAGTTACTTATTTGCTGGGAAACACTTAGGTGATTTTTCTGTTACTGGCCAAGTTTTCTTTATGTCGTGTTTAATTTTACTAATAGCTCTCCAAAAGTATTTCAAGAGCCAAGCCTACCTATCTGAGTTTTCCTATGGCTTGTTAGTACCTGGTTCACGTTCTGTGCATGAGCGATGCAGTTTTGTTTGCTCACTGTTTTCGCTGTTTTATTTTTGCATTCCCCTAAATGGGCTGTTCATTCAAAAGTGACTGCAATAGTATGTTGCCAAGTAACTGCCAGAAACTCAAGACAGGTTCAGAAGAGGATGTGGAACCACAGATATCACTGCTGATGTCAGATGCATCTTGGCTGAAAGCAGAGAATACCAGAAAGATGCTTACCTGTGTTTCAGTGACTATGCAAAGACCTTCAACTCTGTAGATCATAACAAATTATGGATAACATTACTGAGGGTGGGAATTCCAGTACACTTAACTGTACTCATGAGGAATCTGTGTATGGATCAAGAGGCAGACCTGTGAACAGAACAAGGGGACACTGCATGGTTTAAGGTCAGGAAAAGTGTGTCAGGGTTGGATCCTTTTACCATACCTTTTCAATCTGTATGTCGAGCAAATAATCTGAGAAACTGTACTATGTGAAGAAGAAAGAGGCATGAAGGTTACAGGAAGACTCATTAACAACCTGCGTTATGCGGATGACACGACCCTGCTTGATGGAAGTGAAGAGGATTCGAAACACTCACTGATGAAAATCAAAGACCACAGCCTTCAGTATGGATTACATCTCAACATCAAGAAAACAAAAATCCTGATAACTGGACCAGTCAGCAACATCGTCATAAATGGGGAAAGCATCGAGGTTATCAAGGATTTCATTTTACTTGTGTCTACAGTCAATGACCATGGAAGCAACAGTCAAGAAATCAAAAGATGCATTGCACTGGGAAAATCTGCTGCCAAGGACCTCCTTCAAGTACTGAAAAGTTAAGATGTCACCTTGAAGACTAAAGTGCACCTGACCCAAGCCACAATATTTTCAATCACATCATATGCATGTGAAAGCTGTACGGTAAACAAGGAAGATAGAAGAAGAATTGATACCTTTGACTTGTGGTGTTTGAGAAGAATATTTAATGTACCGTGGACTGCCAAAAGAACAGATCTGTTCTGGAAGAGGTACAACCAGAGTGCTCCCTGGAAGCAAAGATGGCGAGACTTCATCTTACATACTTCGGACATGTTGTCAGGATTGATCAGTCCCTGGAAAAGGACATCATACTTGGTAAAGTAGAGGGTTAGCAAAAAAGAGGACGATCCTCAAGGAGATGGATTGACACAGTGGCTGCGATGATGGGCTTAAGCATAAAAATGATTGTGGGTATGGCGCAGGACAGGGTAGTCTTTTGTTCTGTTGTGCATAGGGTGACTGTGAGTCGGCATCAACTCAACACACCTAACAACAGTAACGAATGGGCTGTATAATCTTACACTGTGGAGCCTTTGGTCATGTTTCCACCCTATGGCAGATAGGCTTCCTGTCCAGCTTCTTTCTAAACTGGGTTAAAGACCTTCTCATATACTTTCCTACTATTTAGTGCTTGCCTCTGTCAGGGTTTTCACGCTGTTCCGACATTTTCTCTTCGTCTGTCCCCCAAGATCTAAGCTCTTTAAAAGCAGGAACTAAGTCCTGTCCACTACTGGTTCCTCAAGATTGGTTGTAGCACCCGACCCCTCAGAAATGCTTAAGCAATGTTTGCTCCCTGAGGGAATATATAGATGAAAGGCATCATAGATCGAGTGCTGGTGGTGCAGCGGCTAAGAGCTGCCGGTGAGCTACAGCTGCTAACCAAATGGCTGGCAATTCAAATTCACTAGTTGCTCCTTGGAAACCCAGTAGGATAGTTTTATTCTATCCTATAAGGTCATTGTGAGTCAGAAGCGACTTGACAGCAGGGGTATTGGTTTAGGGGTTTGGTAGTTAGTGGAGAAGAGTCACTGGGTGGTGCAAATTGTTTGGCTTGGCTGGCTGTCTATTTACCTGAAGGTTGATGGCTTGAACCTAGAGGTGCTTCAGAAGACAGGTCTGGTGATCTGCTTCTGAAAGATCACACACAGGGGAGGATTACTCAATAAACAAGGTACACATGGACTTGCTTGTGCTTACTTACTGACTCTGTAGAGCACAACTGCACCTGTTCCCTTCTCTTCAAATATGTGATGAAACCCATGTGAAACTGTGCACTACAAATTAATAAGTAAACACAATTAATTTCTTGCATACCTTGCTTATCTTAAGCCTGTGTTTGGACCTTGCCTGATGGTTAATCTGCCCCTGGTCACAAGCTTGAAAATTCTAAGAAGTACACATACGGGGTTGCCATGAGTTGGAACTGACTCCAAGGCAAGTGGTTTGGATTTTAGTATTTTGTGTGTATGCTGGGGCCGGAGGTGTGCAGTAACACCCCTGGCAGTGGAAGTACGTCCAGTAACTGTGAACTTATTACTGTGGAGGTCATCTCTTTGCTAAGAAAGTTCAGATTATTAAGAAACATTTTTCATTGTGTTGTTCTAAAAATTTAACTTATTAATATCCTTGAAAATATAATTCCCTTTTCTGTCATCTGTCAAAGTATAAATAAATATTGCTTTGTGTACATTTGGGATTCAGCCATATCTTCATGGAGTAATTAATTCCTGACAATTTATTATGTTTTAGACTAAACCACATCAGAGACTTTCACAGTTTTTGTGTGATATATTTTAAGTTCCTGAGTCAACTTTTCTGTGCGTCGAGGCCTAGTCCTTTTATTGAGAAAAGGCTCAGATAGTGTGAACTCCAGGAATGATAAGAATCAATTTACAAGAAGAATCTGATCATACTCCCAGTCTCTGGGTTCATAGGCCAAAAATGAAGAATCCTGAAAATAAGAAGACTCAGCTTTACTGTCATTTAGCAGGGACCAGAGAAAGCTTGCTTCCAGAATAGCTGAACTGCAGCAAAAATGCAGGATACAAGTAAGAAAACAGAGGGCAATGATTTAAAAAAAAGAACAAAAGGCTGAAAAAAGAGTGTAGCGGAAATACAGTTACAGGTCTCAGAAAATAGTATTTAATTTGCTACTTTTCGAGGCTTATAAGCTACTTTCTCTCTTGAGGTTTTTTTCTTCTTAAAGCATAATGTTTCAGAGTTCATTTCCTGCAATTTCCCAAAGGGAAAACATACACGTGAGAAACGAAGTTTTGGCTTCAGCTTTTCTGTCTTGGTACATTCTAGTGTGTCTCATGGCACATGTAGCTTAGATTCAGTTTATATTATCCCTTCTCAGCTTGACTGCCTCAGAATTTCCTGTTTATGATCAAACTGTGGTATCATGTACAAATACATGAATCTTATTTCAGAGCATAATAGGATGAAATACTATAAATATTTTAAACATTCAAATCCTAGGGAAAATGCATTACTGCTACCATTATTACTAATATCAATGAAATATGGAAATTTCCCCTGTGATTAAGAAATAGAGAAAAATTAAATTGTTAAGGCTTGCAAATAGGCCCCAAATGTAGATAAAACACACAGCACTAAGTAAATGTATAACAATTGGCACAAAAAAACAAACAAAATAACCCGGTTGCTGCTGCTTTGATTCCGACTCATAGCAATCCTATACACAGAGTAGAACTGCCCAGTAGAGTTTCCAAGGAGCACCTGGTGGATTCAAACTGCCTACAGTTTTGTCAGCAGACACAGCTCTTAACCACTACACCACCAAGGGGTTCAAAGCAACAGATACAAGCTCTTGGTATTGTTAGATCTGCTTGATAAGCTACATACCTTTATGGACTCTACAGTGCATTTTAGATAATTTTATTTTGACTAATTTAATCTTTGTATAAAATCTATGGAAAAGACTCAGAAGACTGTTTACTTCATCTATTCAGTGAGTCATATTGTAGTAATCTTCTCTGGCAGCACTTTTATTGATGGTTTAAATCTATAAACACATTGACATTAGTGTTTCTTTTTTTTCTAGAAAAAACATTTCTGTGGATAATGATGTTTATACTTGACAACAGATTTTCACATTAAAAAGGCTAATGTTTCAGCAGATGATAAAGACAACATATGGATGGGAAAAAGCGGACTCTTCATTGCCTCTCAAAAACATATTTACATATTTTGGAAGCAGAAGTTGAAATTACTCAAGAATTTGCTTCTTAATGAGCTAAAGACCCCTGGATGGACACTGGAAATGAAAATACTCTAAAAGAATTTGAATACTCTTGATGGGACTAAGATAAGCAAAGCTAGAATTATTTATCTTCAGCAATTAAATATGGAGGGAATTTTTCAATTGCAAATCAGTAGTTGGCTTAGACTTTAACCATCATATCCAAAGTTTACTCATATTTTTGACACAACTATGGCAGTTACTTATTTAGTGGTAAAGTAAAAAAGAGAGGTTGTGGAATCCACACAGCACAAGCATGCTTTTGGCCTGCTTTTCTTTTTATATCCAGTGACACAGTACTGGTGAACACTCCTTACTTAGTTCAACCTGACTTCCTACCAACAAACAACATGTAATTGGGATGTTCGTAGATTGATACTGGATGAGCTTAATAAAGGGTTCTACTTCTGCACTTCTCTGGAATTAAAACAAAAGGCACCAAACCTACAATTAACAGCTGGAGATAACATATAATTTACCAAAACCCGATAGCAGTTTTTATGTTATTCCATTGTGCTTCAGATATTGGCCTATTTGTTGCAGATTTTGCCCAGGGAAAGCTGTGAGTTTGTGTGTGCTGAATTAGGATGTCATTTCTATGACCTCTGAGTGTTAGCAATGAAAGCCGTACCATCGGGGAAACATAGGCACCATGTTGCCTTTTTACTGTTAGAGTTGTCATTTGTTTCTCACAACAGAAACGCCTGTGGGTTGCACTGCAGCTGAGGCGTATTTTGTCAAATGCCCTTAATCAGCAAGTACATCAGAGAGTGTAGTCACGCTTGGAGCATCCATTCCAGTACTGTGAATCACACATTATTTAGTAACACCCTCTGCGAAAGACATCATTGAAGTAATTTGATGGGGTAAAAAGAACAATACTGCATAAATCAAGGAAACAAAGAGCAAACGTTTTAGAGTTCTTGGCAGATACTGTGTGTAGTAAGGAATTTGTATGTGTAATTTCCTTTAAAAATGAGGAAGTAGCAAGGAATTGAGATACTTGCTCAAATTGACTTTATTGAACTGTAGATGCACACACTTAGTACTGGAAAAACAGGCAAATTTAGAGCTGAAATCATAAGAAAGGCTGTGTCTACTATGGGGAAATACAGTACATGTGCAGAAGTGCATACATACATATGAAACAAATATTTTGGCTATTTGCATTTTTTCAAGTTCACAGAAATTACAGAACATAAGCATCTATTAGTCATACTAATTGTTGAGTAATGAATATCAAATTCTGTTAGTAAAAGTAAGTCTAAAATTAAAATATAATTTTGAAACTGTTAATAAAAGAAAAAACCTATGATGTACAAGGTTTTAGACATAAACAGTTTAAAATTTTAAGCCTGTGTGTGTGTGTATCCATTGACACTGAGTCAACACTGGTTCATAGAGACCCTGTAGGACAGACTGGAACTGCCCTATAGGGTTTTCAAGGCTATAATTTTTATAGAAACAGACTGCCACGTCTGTCTCTCCCCAAGCAGCTAGATGGGTTCAAACTTCTGACCTTTTGATTAGCAGCCTAGAGTTCAATCACTGCCCCATCAGGCTCCGTGTGTGTGTGTGTATGTATGTGTGTATATATATATATATATATATATATATATATATATACTGAATATGTAAATGTACTGAAATTGACTTTTTGGCAGTGGGTTTGGGTTTTTTGTTTTATATGTATATGTGTATAAGTATCTATATGTATAGGTATGTATATAATTATTTGAAATTTTCTTTTTTTCTAAGCTTCTGCTGAGTTTGAGTTTCTGGGTTTCAGGATTCTTTCATTCTTCTCATCTTATTCCAAATGCTATATGAAGTGTCTTGCAACAAAATAGAGGTCAAATTAAAAAATACAAACATATAAATAAATAACAGTTCTCTGTAAAAGATAAAATAATCAAAATATCAAAGGAATCCTCTAAAATTAAAAAAACAGGTTCATTTTTCTTCTTTGGAATATCATACCCTGTTGCAAATATCACTGGAAAAAATTAGGAATGGCATAAAATCCAGGGTCATTTTAAAAATAAATTATAATCATGGGAATCTATTCATGCTAGAAACCAGTCTTAACACAATTGGATGTCAATTTGGAAAAATAATGTGATTTGGATCCAAGTCTAATTTGAATAAGAAGGTAAGTTCCAATCAAACAATATTTTGGTACAACAATAAAACTGTACAGAATATATGAGATAATATTTTACAGTGCTGATGTGAGTTTTCTATGTAGTGCACATGAGCCCACTAACAACAAATGAAAGAAAACCTGACAAATTTGTCTACTTAAAATTAGGATTTCTTCATGACAAGAAGTAAAATTTGTAATGGTCAAAAGACATATGAAAAAGCACAGTGTATGACAAAGGGCTGATTTTTGAAAAATAAAACAAAAAACACCAAAGCTGCTTATAACGAAAACATAAAAATGCCATCAACTCAGTAAACAATGAGAAAATAAAAACACGTATAAAAAAATAATATATACATTTTTTAACTTATAAAGATAAGGTTCAACATTGTTTATCTTACATGCCTATTAAAGTAACATTGGCATGCACTATTTTATCTTTCAGGTTGTCAGACTCAGAAAGTTTGATAGTACTCCACGGGAAAACATACTTTTTTTTCTGTATAAGTTGCTTATAGGAATATAAGTTCATATGGTCACTTAGAAACTTACTCTCCATGTTTATTAAAAAGCACATCCATATATGAAGCAAATTCTGCTTTTAAAGGTTTATACCAGCCAGTGACTCACAGGGATAACACTGCTGATGTCAGGATGGATCTTAGCTGAAACCAGAGAATACTAGAAAGATATTTACTTGTGCTTTTTGAGTATGCAAAGGCATTTGAATGTGTGAATCATAACAAATTACAAATGACATTATGGAAAATGGGAATTCCGGAATACTTAATTGGGCTCATGAGGAATCTATACATGGATGAAGAGGCAATGTTTCTAACAGAAAGAAAGGGACACTGCGTGGTTTAAAGCCAGGAAATGTGTGTCTCAAGGTTATATCCTTTCACCATACCTATTCAAGCTGTATGCTGAGCAAATAATTCAAGAAGCTGAACTATATGAAGAAGAAAAAGGCATTAGTATTGGAGGAAGACTCATTAATAACCTGTGATATGCAGACAACACAACCTTGCTTGTTGAAAATGAAGAGGACTTGAAACATTTACTGGTGAAAATCAAAGACCACAGCCTACAGTATGGATTACACCTCAGCATCAAGAAAACATAAATACAACTGGACCAATAAGAAACATAATGATAAACAGAGAAAAGTGTGAGGTTGTCAAGGGTTTAATTTTACTTGGATTCACAATCAACATCAATGGAAGCAACAGTCAAGAAATCAAGACACATTTCATTGAGAAAATCTGCTGCAAAAGACCTCCTTCAAGTGTTGAAAGGCAAAGATATCACCTTTAAGACTAAGGAGTGCCTGACCCAAGCAATGGTATTTTCAATTGCATCATGAATACGTGAAAGCTGGATAGTTAATAAGGAACACAGTAGAAGAATTGACTCCTTGTAACTGTGGGATTGAAGAAGAATATTGAATATACCATGGACTGCCAAAGGAACAAACAAATCTGTCTTAGAAGAAGCACAACCAGAGTGCTAATTAGAAGCAAGGATGGTAAGACTGTCTTACATGCTTCGCACATGTTGTCAGGTGGGATCAATCCCTGGGAAAAGACATCATGCCTAGTAAAGAAGAGGGTCAGTGAAAAAGAGGAAGACCCTCAACAAGATGGTGGCTGCAACAATGGGCTCAAGCACAACAATATTTGTGGGCAAGGTGCGAGATCAGGCATTGTTTTGTTCTACATAGGGTCACTATGAGTCAGAATTGACTGAGTGGCACTAAAAACACCTCTTATTTAACAAAAAAAAATCAAGCAAATCTATTGCCAAGGTGTCTTACTTATCTAGTGCTGCTGTAACAGAAATATCACAAGTGAATGGCTTTAATGAAGAGAAGTTCATTCTCTCACAACCCAATGAGCTAGAAGTCTGAATTCAGGGTGTGGGTTCCAGGCAAAGGCTTTCTCTCTCTGTTGACTCTGGAGAAAGGTTCTTGTTATCGGTCTTCCCTTGGTCTAGGAGCATCTCAGCTCGGAACCTCAGATCCAAAGGACGCTCTGCTCCTGTCACAGTTTTATTGGCCATATAGTTCCCAACTCTTTGCTTGGTTCTCTTTGCTTTTGTCTCTTGTAGAACAAAATGGTAAAAGGTGGTGCAAGCAACACCCCAGGGAAATTTCCTTTACCTTGGATCAGGGACATGACCTTAATAATCATGTTACAGTACCACCCTAACCCTCTCTAACATAATGCAATTTTCCCCCATTTAACCACCAGCAGAGATTAGGAATTACAACACATATGAAAATTACAATCACACGAAATAGAGGACAGCCACACAATACTGGGAATCACGGCCCAGTCAAATTGCTATGCACATCTTTTTTGGGGGGGGGGGGATCAATCCAATCCATGATACAAGGTAAAGATGCAAACTGCAAAAGAGGATAGAACATACTTCTGTGTGTGTAAAGTGTGTAAATGCATGTGTAGATGGGAGAAATAAAATAAATTTGGATGATTACTTAAAATCATGGTAAAAATCATTGCCATCAGGAAGCAGAATTGAGGGCTTAATACACTGCTGAGTGACAGGGTATTCATTTTTTTAACAGGTCTTTGCAATTTTATCTTGTGTATGCTCCAATATGTACACTGTCAATTAGAAAGGAAAAAGGGAAATAGTGGCATAGTCATATTATGTAGATAAGTGGAGATATTTAAAAAAAGCAAAACAACAACAAAAAACCCCAAAATTAAAATGTTTGCTTGTATAAAGGGAATTTTAAGGAGGTCTTTTGCAGCAGATTTTCCCAATGAAATGTTTCTTTTGATTTCTTGACTGTTGCTTCCATGGATGTTGGTTGTGGATCCAAGTAAAATGAAACCCTTGATAACTTCAAACTTTTCTCTGTTTATCATGATGTTTCTTATTGGTCCAGCTGTATTTATGTTTTCTTGATGTTGAGGTGTAATCCATACCAAAGGCTGTGGTCTTCAATTTTCACCAGTAAATTTCAGAAATTCACCAATAAATTTCACCAGTATTAAATATTGCAAAATGGCTTTAAACAAAAGGATCCTTGTGTTGTTCTAAGCCATTTTGCAATATTTAATTTACAAAATTTTATATCCATATGCATGAGTAGCTAATTCATTACTTTTAATCAAGAAGAAGATGTTACAGAACATGCTGATCTTATTTGAAAGAAACACTAAACAAACATTCTAATTTCTTTCAGATACTATATAGGGAAATAGTCATAGATAGGAGAGAAATTAAAAGAAATGTTAGGAGGAAATCATTATGAAATTTAATTGACTCCAGACAATACAAACAAAATAACTATCAACTAATTTTGTAGTCTACTAATCAGTCTTCCACCACTTAATTTGAATACAGTGATCTCTTTTCACAATACACCAGATCATTTTTTACTTTGGTACTTTGTTAAGTAACTTTGTTGTTAAACCAACCCAAATATCTTTCCATTACATAGTAAATACAAGAGACATTTAAGACAGTTTGTTATGAAAACTTGAATATCTATGTGTATAACCCAGTCAAACCAATCAATCACCATCAAGTCGATTCCAATTTATAGCGACCTTATAGGACAGAATCAAAAGGCCCCACAGAGTTTCCAATGAGCACCTAGTGGATTTGAACTGCTGACCTTTTGTTAGCAGCTGTAGCACTTAATCACTGCACCATCAGAGTTTCCTAAACCTCTACACACTTCATGAAATCTGTGTCCCAAAATTTGTGGTACTATGGCGATTGTTTAATACATTGTACTGCATATTTCTATAAAAAGGTTATGTTAACTGTGCCATTTCCTTTCTTACTGTAAAATACATTTTATCCTTTCAAGTGAAATAATTTTCCTAGTTGAACTTTTTTATTAACAGGAATTTTTGTAACTGAGATAGACTGTTTATGATGTTTCTTCTAAAGACGTATGCGAAAGATAAATTGTTTTTCTTTCTTTGAGATAATTGATTCTCACTTGCTCATTCTTTAATATACTTTTCTCAGATCTTCTGCAGTGTTCTGCCTCACCTAATTACAAATTCTCTTGTGACAACAATTACAGTAAATGTTGATAAGTATTTTGCAGCACAGAACAAATAAACATCTAGTTCTGGTGGTGTTTTAGAATAACATTAAGTTTTTTTTCTTTTTTACTTATTTCATGCAATTGCAAGATTTTCCTTTAAGGAAAAAAATCATTTTGTGGATTTTTAGAACATGAATATAAGCACACTCTGGTGGAATGGCAAATTTGAATTGTTATGGATATTGCTTTCAATATCTGGCTATTGTATTCCTTGATTTTTCAAGCGAAAAGCCTGAGAAATACATTTCTTCTTCTCAAGCAACCCAAATGTGAATGATACAAAAAGCAAAGTGGCTAAGAAAAGGAATATAATAGAAATTGTTTTTGCCCTCTCGGTCTTGAAGGTTAAGTAATGGCAATCCCACCTGTGGTGTGCTGCCTAGATGAAATCCAGCTTTTCAATGAAAAAAGACCAAAGAAGCTAGTGTCCCTTCATAATTGTAAATTAAAAATAGAAAATTGGCTTTGAATAAAGTAGACATGGTATATACATATTTTTAATCTGAGAGGATCTAGAAGCTGTTGACTGATAGCCTCAGTCAAACCTACAGAATTAGAGGATTGTTACCAAGTAAACGGGTTGTTCTATCTGTTCGTATTGCTGATTCTCTTTCCCTGCCACAGTCTGAAGGATACTTTAAAGACGGGTGATACAGAGTCAGATAAGAAGCAATCTCTTCCGATATTGAATTACATTTTCCTCGAACAACTTCTGAAAAATTAACTTGGTACAGGCTAGAGACAGAGAAAAGAAATAATCTGAGACAATTACAGTTGTTTTCTGTTTCAAGTTCTCTTCCTTTCCTATTGATTTGCCTGGAATTGTGTGTTTGTAAGAAAAATGCACAGACTTTCTACTTTCTTTGGCGTAAGATGAATGAAATAGCATTCACATGTCCTAATGGTTAATGGAGAGGATGAGGAGGAGGTGGGGAGAATTCTTTTTACTAATAATTTGAAAGACCCCAAGTAAAATAAGTATGTGTGTTAGTCTACTTTGAATCAGCAATTGTCCCTATTCTGTATAGACCTGGTTTGGGGCCACATATGAATAATATCACTGTAAGGAATTATGTCAATAGAATGGACAAAACACTTGTATTCATAAAACCACGTAGACAATGCAAGGCTCAACATTCATATAGAAGAAAATGATTGTGCTATAGTTATTTATTGACTTTCAATAAAAGGAATAACCTTTAGACTAGGATTTAAACTTTCACAAATTACAAATCCTGCTGTTAACAGTAATCTCTTTTACTCATTGCATTGCTAAGATCTTCCCCCCTTACTCTCTTCCTCCTTCCTTTCCTCCTTCTTTCTCTGTCCCAAATTCTCTCCCTCCCTCCCTCCCTCCCTCCCTCCCTCCCTCCCTCCCTCCCTCCCTCCCTCCCTCCCTCCCTCCCTCCCTCCCTCTCTCCCTCCCTCCCTCCCTCCCTCCCTCTTTCCCTTCTGCCTTCCTTTCCTCCCTCCCTCCCTCCATCGGTTCATTCTCAGCACTAAGTTTTTGGAGGGGAGGGAAACATCCCTGCAGACACCGCATGATTTAGTAGAGTCTGACTTCTACCCCCACCTCATCTGTCCCCAATATATGCATGGGTGGCAACCAGAGTCTCATCATTCACTGCCCTCAGGAATTGCTACAGAAATAGCCACATGACTCAAGTCAGAGAATTGTCTGAGGATTATTATAAAACATAAACAGTCTTATCACTTGTCAGCATAAGAAGACAGTTTACACAAGAACTGAGCCTATAGGAGAGAAAGAAGAAGCTCGTATATACCAACACCTAACAAACATTGAAATTTTTATTGCAGCTTTGTCCAGTCTGCCCCAAGAGGTAATTATGTGTTACAGCCATCACTCATGTCCACCCATTTCTGGTTATCCTCTATTTCTGCTACACAGAAGTTTCCACTAACCTGAGCCTTTGAAATAAGATATGGCCATGTGACTAGTCCTACCCAACGACATGCAAATAGGAGTGACATGTGCTTTGTCTGGTCCCCCAAAATTATTTCCAGTATTAATTTTTCCAGCTTTTTTACCCTCCTCTGTAGTGTCCATGGAAGTATATGTGTGTATAAAGTGCCATAAGGTCTAAACAGAGCGGAAAGTTAACTGTCATGTAAACAACAGATACCCTAGAACACTGCCTAGACGTGTTACAAAGCTGTATTTGAGAAAGAATAAATTTTAGAGTCAATTCTGCTATAATTTTTAAATTCTTTGTAACTTCAGTGTATTGTAGCCTACCCTGATACTTTTTTACAATGTTATCATGATATAATTAGCATATACTGTAATTCAGAACTGACTCGACAGCAATAGGTTATACTACACATATTTAAAGTAAACTATTTTGTAACATTTGATCTATGTCTACACCTGTAAAATTATCACTTCAATTAAGGGAGTGAACATATCCATCACCCCACAAATTTCCTTTTACCCTTTTGTAATCCATCCTCACCCACAGCCCCTCCCATCACCAGGCCATCACGGAACGTGCTTTCTGACACTATAGTGACCGCGCATGACTCATAGTGACTGCATGTGACAGAATAGAACTGCTTCATTGAGTCTTCATGGCTGTAACATTTATGGCACAGATTCACAAGTCTTTCTCCCGCTGAGCCACTGGGTGGGTTCCAACTACCAAACTTTCGGTTAGCAGCCCAGCTCTTAATCATTTGTGACATCAGGGCTCCTTCAGATCCTCACTGTTGGCAGTAAACCAGAACAGGACTCACTTCACTTGCTTTTCATCTCTCAGAGATCACTGTATTGTGCTGTGCCCTGTCCAGTTCCTGAAAAATTTGTCTCAACTATTTTGTTTGTTTTTTGGTTGTTTAACATGGGATGGTTAATCTGGTGCTTACTACTCCATCATGGTTAAAAGCAGATGTTTACTGTTAATTATGGCACTGTATTTTTTCTGCTTCTTTTAATTTTTCTGTGCCTAGTGTTTTTCAGAAACACTATACTGTTTTATGAACTTCAGATAGAAAACAATATATCATATACTGTTACTTAATTTGCTTCTTTTCTCAGTATTGTATGTTTGATATTCATTTATGTTGATTCACGTATTATTGTGTAATACTCAATGTTATATGCCCATTTGCACAACTGATTTGTTCATTCTTCTACTAATGCACATGACACATTTTGTACATAACAAAACTTTTGTTTCAGATTTTGCCTGTAACAAACACTGCTATGACCAAGTTTGTTTATATTTCCTTGTTTAGTTGTGCAAGATTTTATCTAGAGCAGTGCTTTATAAATTTTAATGTGAATGCAATTCACCTGGGTATCTTGTTAAAATGCGGACTCAGATTCACCAAGTCTGGGGTAGGGCTTGATATTATACATTTCTGTCACCTCCTAGATCCCTGGTGGCTCAGGCATTAAGCTCTCAGCTGCAAACTGAAAGGTCAGCAATATGAACCTACTAGACACTCCATGGGAGAAAGATGTGGCAGACTGCTTCTGTAAAGATTACAGGCTTTGAAACCCTATGTAGCAGTTCTGCTGTGTTCTATAGGGCTGACGTGAGTCAGAATCAACTCCCAATGAATTTTTATCATCTTCCAGGTGGCTTCGTTGCTGCTATTCCTTGGAATATTTTGAGCGGCAAGTAGTAGGATCAGCGAAGTATAATTCATGAGTTCAATTCAGCCTGTTGTCTATTTTAGTACAGCCCATGAGCCAAGAAATATTTTTTTAATGATTCAAAGGAAAGAAAAAGAATATTGAGTATTTTTTGACACATGAAAATTATATGGAATTCAAATTTCAGTGTCCATAAATAAAGCTTTATTGGAACATTTGTATGGCCCACAAAACCCAAAATATTTACTGTCTGGACCTTTAGAAAATAAAAAGTTGACTCTTAGAGCATATAGATGGAAGATGGTATATGCCATATTCGGTCTTCTCATGCCATGCCAAAATTATCTACAGAAATGGTTGTACAAATTTATACTTCCAATAGAAGTGGGTAAAACTTCATATGATTCTTCATATTAGCCAACAGTATTTTTAACTGGCTTTTAATGATGTAATATTGCATTTTTGATGAGTTTAATTTTCATTTCCCTGACTACCAAGAGGTTAACAAAAATATATATATTTTAATGTTCGTGTGTGTCTCTTCTTCTGTGAAAATTTTGTTCATGTATTTTTTTCGCTTTTAGATTTATAGTTTTTTTTGATTAGTTCTTTTTGATTCTCCATACTCACTACAGTGATTGTCTGTCAGTTACGCACATTGCAGTTTGTGCTTATCTGTTAGTTTTTAATTGTATTAAGTTACATTTACCGATCTTTTTAATATATAATTTTACTTGTTTTGCTATAGTTGTTGAGAATGTACACAGCATAACACACACCAATTCAACCCTATCTACATGTACTGTTTAGTGGCATTGGTACATTCTTTCAATTGTGTAACTGTTCTCACCCTCCTTTTCTTAGTTGTTCCTCCTCTAGTAACATAAACTCACTGATCCCCTAAGGTTCCTATCTAATCTTTTGAGTTGCTGTAAATTACATCCCATATGGATAGTTCTTAAAAGAATGTAATGCTCAAGGCATACTTCTTTACCAGTTAAGCTCAAATGGTGTTTGTTTGTTTTAAAATATATATATATTTTAAATTTTTATTTGACATGACTGAGTGAAAATGTACATTCCCGTATAAATTTACATGCCCACCTATATGCAGCTTCCACTGCTCTCCCTGTCCAGTGACTGCACACTATTCCTCTCTGCTCCATGCATGTCTCATCCTCCCAACAGCCTCCTTTCCCCTCCTCTCCATCCACACCCCTTCCTCCAGCCAGAGGGCAGCAAGATGATATCCTATAGATGTATAGAACCATAAAGTGCTTCCAATATATGGTCACTCTGCATTGCCAAGTCCAATCCATTGCTGTCCAAAGAGTGGACCTTTGTTATAATTTATGGGAAAGGGCAGCATCAGGGCCGGGACCATCAATTGAGGTCTTTTAGTGGAGATCTCATGATGCACTCCTTTTTATTCTTGTGTTAACAGTGAGACTCCTCTCTGTGAGCTCCATCGCAGCTATTGCTGGTGGTGGCCGGGCACCATCCGGTTCTTCGGGTCCCAAGTCGATGTACGCACCCACTCATGTGGGTCTCTCTGTCTTCTCGGTTGTCTTTACCACATGCCATTTTGGCCCTCGGTGAGCATCCGTTCCTGCTGAGTTGGGACCATTTGCTGTGTCCTCGGATGGCAGCTTGGCAGCTTTTAAGACCCCAGACGCCACTCACCAATGTGGGGTGCAGAGAGCTCTCTTAGCAAAACGCTAGTTGTGCCAATTGGCCTGGAATTCGTCCAAGAGCATGGTCCCCCGCCCCCCGCCCCAGCTACTCTATCCTTGCAGTATTGAGTTAAGATGGAAGGAGTACTCAAGTTATGCTGAAGTCCACTTAAGGTTCTTCTTGTTCCTAATGTGTGCTGTCACCGCTTTCTCCCAACTAGATTTCTAGTAAGTATCTAAACTAAACCTTCCCCCCCTCACCCTCTCCCTTCCCTCCCTTGCAGATGTCAAAGAGTCTTTTCTTCTATACACAAGTCTGTTTTTGAGATCTTATCGTAGAGGTCTCATACAATATTTGTGGTTCTGTTGCTGACTACTTTCACTCAACATAATGTCTTCTAGTTGAAACCAGGTTAGGAGATGTTTCCTGGAATCACCGTTATTCTTTATCATTGCGTAGTGCTCCATTGAGTATATGTACCATAGTTTACCTATCCATTTTTCTATTGTTGGGCATCTGGGTTGATTCCATCGTTTTGCTATCGTGGACGGTGCTGCGGTAAACATTCTGGTGCAGGTGTCCGTTGGTGTGAAAGGCCTTGATTCTGTAGGATATATTCCAAGTAGTGGAATTACTGGGTCAAATGGTATATCGATATCCATTTTTTTAAGGAAGCGCCAGATTGCCTTCCAAAGAGGCTGGACCATTTTGCAACCCCACCAACAGTGTAGGAGGGTTCCACTTTATCCACAGCCTCTCCAGCATTTGTTGTTTTGTGTTTCCTGGATCATGGCCAATCTTGTTGGGGTGAGATGGTATCTCATTGTTGTCTTGATTTGAATTTCTTTAATAACTAAAGATTGTGAACATGTCCGCATGTGTTTTTTGGCTGCCTGGATCTCCTCTTTAGTGAAGTGTCTGTCCATCTCCTTTGCCCAGCGCTTAATTGGATGGTTTATCTTCTTCTTGTTGATATTTTGTAGTATCTCATAGATTATGGAGATCAGGTGTCAGTCTGACATAGAGTTGCCAAATATTTTTCCCCATTCTGTGGGTGTTCTTTTAATTCTATTAATAAAGTCTTTGGATGAGCAAAAATGTTTGATTCTTAATAGTTCCCATTTATCTATTTTCTCTTCTGTTGATTGAGGTTTCTTTGACAGATTTTGGTGTCTGTCCTCATTGTGTATTAAAACTTCCATTGTTGTTCCTACCTTTTCTTGGATGAGCTTTATCGTTTTAGGTTTGATATTTAGGTCTTTTATCCAGTTGGAGTTGGTTTTTGTATAAGGTGTAAGATATGGATCTTGATTCAGTTTATTGCAGATGGATAACCAATTCTGCCAGCACCATTTGTTGAAGAGACTGTTTTTACCTCAGTTTAATGTCTTAGGGCCTTTGTCGAATATCAGCTGTTCATAGGCAGATGGTGTCATCTCTGGGGTCTCAATTCTGTTCCATTGATCCATCTGTCTGTTCTTGTACCAGTACCAGGCTGTTTTGACCACTGTGGCAGTGTAGTATGTTCTAAGGTTGGGTAATGAGAGGCCTCCCAGTGTGTTCTACTTCTTTAGTAGTACGTTACTTATCCGGGGCTCCTTCCCTTTCGAAACAAAGTCGATGATTTGTTTCTCCATCTCGTTAAAAAATGATGCTGGAACTTGTACTGGGATTGCATTATATAAATAAATTGCTTTGGGTAAAATAGACATTTTCACAATGTTAAGTCTTCCTGTCCATGAGCAGGGTTGGTTTTTCCATTTATCTAAGTCTCTCTTAGTTTCTTGTAGTAAGGGCTTGTAGTTCTCTTTGTAAAGGTCTGTTGTTTCTCTGGTTAGATTACTTCCTAGGTACTTTATCTTCTCAGGGGCTAACGTAAATGATATTGATTTGATAATTTCCTCCTTAACAGTCTCGTTGTTGGTATAAAGGAATCCTACTGATTTACTTATGTCTACCTTGTATACTGAGACCTTGCTGAACTCTTCTGTCAGTTTGAGTAGGTTACTTACAGACTCCTTGGGGTTTTCTGCATATACAATCATATCATCTGCAAACAGGGAGATTTTAACTGCCTCTTTGCCGAAGCAGATGCCCTTTATTTCTTCACCTTGTCTAATTGCTCTGGCTAGAACTTCTAGCACAATGTTGAATAGGAGAGGTGACAGTGGGCATCCTTGTTTAGTTCCTGATCTCAAGGGAAAGTCTTTCAGTCTCTCTCCATTCAGGATGATGTGGGCAATTGGCTTTGTATAAATGGCCCTTATTGTGTTGAGGAATTTGCCGTCTATGCCCATTTTGCTAAGAGTTTTTAGCATGAATGGGTGTGGGACTTTATCAAATGCCTTTTCAGCATCAATGGACAAAATCAGGTGATCTTTGTCTTTTGTGTTATTTATGTGGTTAATCACATTAATGTTTTCCTGATGTTGAACCAGCCTTGCATCCCTAGTATGAATCCCACTTGGTCATGATGGATTATTTTCTCGATATGTTGTTGTATTCTGTTGGCAATAATTTTGTTCAAGATTTTTGCATCTAGGTTCATGAGTTATATCGGTCTGCAGTTCTCGGTCTTTGTTGGATCTTTCCCTGGCTTAGGTATCAGGGTTATGCTGGCTTCATAGAATGAGTTTGGGAGTACTCCATCCCTTTCTGTACTGTGAAATAGTCTGAGTAGTATAGGTGATAACTCTTCTCTAAATGCTTGGTAGAATTCTGCTGTGAAGCAATCTGGGCTCGGACTTTTTTTTGGTTGGCAGTGTTTTGATGACCTTTTCAATCTCTTCCTCTGTGATGTGTTTATTAGGTTGTTCTGCTTCACGTTGTGATAATTTGGGTAGGTGGTATGAGTCAAGGAATTGGTCCATTTCCTCTAGGTTTTCAAATTTGTTAGAGTACAGTCTTTCATAGTATTCTGTTATGATATTTTTTATTTCTGTTGCATCTGTGGTGACAACTCCCCTCTCATTTCTAATTTGGGTTATTTGTTTTCCTTCCTGCTTTTCTTTAGTAAGTTTAGCCATTGGTTTATCAATTTTGTTGATCTTTTCAAAAAACCAGCTCTTGGTCTTTTTAATTGTTTTTCTATTCTCTAATACATTTAGCTCTGCTCTAATATTTATGATCTCATTTCTTCTGGTGACCGAGGGTTACCTCTGTTGTTCTCTTTCTACTTGTTCAAGTTGAAGAGTTAGTTCCTTGATTTGGTTTCTTTCTTCCTTCCAGATGTGTGCATTTATGGAGATAAACAGACCTCTGAGCACTGCTTTGGCTGTATCCCATAGGTTCTGGTAGGAAGTGTTTTTGTTGTCATTGGAATCCATGAATTTCTGTAATTCATCCTTGATTTCCTCTAAAACCCATGTTTTTTTGAGCAAGACGTTGTTCAGTTTCTAAGAGTTCCACTTTCTATCTCTGTTTTTTCTGCTATTGATTTCAACTTTGATGGCTTTATGATCTGAGAAGATGCTTTGCAGTAATTCAATGGTATGGATTTTGTTGAGCATTGCATTATGGCCTATCACGTGGTCAATTCTGGAGAATGTTCCATGTGCACTGGAGAAGAAGGTGTAGTTGTCTGCTGATGGGTGGAAACTTCTGTATATATCAATGAGATTTAGTTGGTTAATCGTGTCATTGAGGTCTTCTGTATCTTTACTGAGCTTTTTTCTAGATGATCTGTCTAGTAATGAGAGTGGAGTGTTAAAGTCTCCCACTATTACTGTGGAGTCATCTAACTCTCTTTTCAGCGTAGTCAGTGTTTCTTCGACATATTTAGGTGCTCTGACATTAGGTGCATAAATATTTAATATAGTTAAGTCTTGCTTGTGTACTGAACCTTTCAGCAATAAATAGTGTCCATCTTTGTCCACGATGGTGGATTTGACATTAAAATTGATTTTGTCTGAGATTAGAATTGCCACCCCTGCTCTTCCTTGTTCATTGTTAGCTTGATATATATTCTTCCATCCTTTAATTTTCAGTTTGTTCCTATGTTTAGATCTCAAGTGAGTTTCTTGTAGACAACATATGGGTGGGTCATGTCTTTTGATCCAAGATGACACACGGTGTCTCCTTACTGGAGCATTCAGTCCATTCACATTCAATGTAATTATTGATAGGTATGTGTTCACTGCTGCCATTGTGACATGTTTATTTTTATGTTGATGTTTTCTCTGTTGTTCTTATTAGTCTGTTCTGGGACACTCTTTTTTGTGAGTTGATTTTTCATCTTTTTCAGAGCTGGTTTTATAGTTGTTGAGACTCGTGTGTTAGATTTCTTGAAATGGTCTGATACATCTTTGTTGTGTTTTACAGCTGCCCCTGTGAACCCCCTTAATAAACTATTTATAAACCCAATTTTAATTACTACCAGTCTTGTCATCTTCCTCTCCATCTGGATGAACTATAACAACTGTAGTACATCCCTCTTTTTATTATGATGACACCATAGTTTTCATGATGATCACTAGATTGCTTCTTTCCATATCAAAGCTGTGATTTACTTTGGAGCCTTCCCTAAATGAGTAGAGTATTGAGTAGTGTGGTTTCGTTCTTCTAAGCCAAAGCCAAGGACGTCTTTCAGTATTTCTTGTAGTTTGGGTTTGGTTTTTACAAAGTCTCTGAGTTTCTGTTTATCTGGGAATGTCTTAATTTCATTTTCGTATTTGAAAGATAGTTTTGCAGGATATATAATTCTTGGTTGGAAGTTCTTCTCCTTCAAGACTTTGAATGTGTCGTGGCACTGTCTCTGTCCCAACATGGTTTCTGCTGAGAAATCTGGCGAGAACCTACAGGGTTTCCCTCTGAATGTTAGCTTTGCCTTGAGTCTTGCTGCCTTTAAGAGTTTTTGCTTGTGTTTCATTTTGTTAAGCTTGATTATAATATGTCTTGGAGTCTTTCTTTTGAGATCTATATTGGGTGGCGTACGATATGCATCTGAGATGTCTATGTTCTCTTCCTTCATGATTTCTGGGAAGTTTTCTTTCAGCAGCTCAGCAACCATACTCTCTGTGTTCTCAGATGTCTCACCCTGTTCAGGGACTCCAATTAATTGAAGGTTGTTCCTCTTAATAGAGTCCCACATGCTTCTTAATGTTTCTTCATTTTTCTTGTTTCTTTTTTCTGCTCATAGATGCTGGCATCAGTAGCTCTGTCTTCCAAGTCAGAAATTCTTTTTTCCATTTATTCCATTCTGTTTTCTTGCCTTTGCATGGAAGTTTCTATGTCTTTGATTTTCTTCTTGATCTGTTGGATTTCAGAGTACTGGTGTTCCATCAGTTCGAACAACTTGCTTAATTTTTCCTTTTCTTCTGCTGCATTTTGTATAAGGTCTAGAAGGGCTCTGTATATAATCAATTTGTATTCACTTCCTGATGCTTTCATAAAAGTTTCTTCATCTGGAAAACTCCTTGGTTGCTTTGTTTGGGAGCCTTCTGAAGCCATTAGTGATTGCTTGTATGCCACAATTGTCTGTTGCTTTTTGGGTCCCATGTGAGTATATAGAGGCTGGAAGACGTACAGTGAGGATGGATTGCAAATGTTTCTCTAGGCTGTCTTCAAATGTAAAGCAAAAGTTATCTGACCAGTTCACAAGTCAGTTAGGTTTTCAGGTGTAGAGGTCCCTCTTCTCATCCGACAAAGTAAGCAGCACTATGTCCAACGCCAGATGATAGCAAACTAGTTCAGAATACAGCAATGCTACTGCCCTGGTGGCCTCTGCTGACAGGGCCTAGCCTTATCCAACACTGCGTCAAGTACTGGTTTTGTGATAGAAAAGCGCTCTCCTGTGGGCAGGCTGTGGCTCCCAAGCTAAGAATTAGGTCCAGCTGTGGCCATGGTATCCAAGATGGCGTCCTCCACACAGGCAGCAGACAGAGGGGCTAAAGGTGCCGAGTGGTAGTGATTCCTCTGCTTCTGCTGCAGGGCCCCCAACATAGGCAGCACTGTGCAAAATCACTACTTTTCTGTCAGAGAAGCGCTGTCCCATTTGCAGGTGCTGGCTCCCAGGCTAAGAACGAGGTCCCGCTAAAATCTCAGTACCAACATGGCGTCCCACACACTGACCGCGAAGCTCCGCACAAACCCCGCTGAGGCAGCTACAAAACAAAAGGCTCAAAGTGGCTAGATTAACAGAGTTCCGAGCCTGGCTCTCAGAATATGGGAGTTTCTCCTGCCTATCCCCTCAGCAGCGCATCTGAGTCCAGCCGCCAGGCAAGACCCAGCTCCGCCCACCAGCTGAGACAGAGGACAAAAAAGTGAAAGTGATGTGTTTACCTTCCGTCCGTGAGAGCCGGGGCTAGCCAGGTGCGGGAGTCAGCGAAAGAGAGGAGGTTTTTCGCTGAGTGGTATGAAGTCCCAGTTAACAGCCCTGTGCTGTGTCCTGAGGCTGATTAGGTGATCAGAAGGCTCTGTTTGATTGTCAATTCAGGTCTTGGTTTCCAGAGGGATATAAGGAGAAGTGTGCGTAGTCCGCCATCTTGACTACCTAAAATATATATATATGTATATTTTATTTAATATGACTGAGTGAAAATGTACATTCCTGTATAAATTTACATGCCCACCTATATGCAGCTTCCACTGCTCTCCCTGTTTGGTTTTAAGGAGAATTTAGGAGATATTTTCAGTTTAAGGTTTAAAGATTGTCTCAGTGTAATAGCTTTAGGAATTCATCCAACCTTCATGGTTCCAGAAAATCTGTAGTCTATGAAAATTTGTTATGTTATACCACATTTCCCTTCTTGTGACTAGCATTCATCTATGGAATCTTTGACCAAAATGTTTAGTAATGGTAGTCAGGTGCCATTCAGTCCTTCTGGTCTCCTGACAAAGCAGGCAGTTGTTCGTGGAAGCAATTAGCCTCCACAAGGATATGTCCTTCTATATTGCGTTCTATATCATTCTCCTATTCCCGACTCCTCTTTGTTGTTCCAGTAACTAGAGACAAATTGTTGTACACTTGATGGTTATCTGCAAGACATTAGGACCTCAAGCACTACACATCAAAGTAGGAGGGAGAACAGAGGCACTAAACATGTTATTTGAACAATTAACTGAGATACCTCATGAAACCATGACCTAAACTTCCAAACCAAGGAAGAAAGTCCTATGTGGCTTTTGGTTGTACATAATCAGCCTCTGTAGCTTTTATTTATTAGTGATTTCTCTGTTTGAATCTCTGCTTTTATGTCTTTTGGGTACATTACTAGGAGTGGAATTGCTGGGTTATTTGGTAATTCTATATTTAGTTTTTTGAGGAACTGCCACATTGTTTTCCAGTCTTTATTATTTTTTTCAGTTAATGCTTTATGTATCTTGAGACATTTTCCTCTGAATTGACATCTTAAATGTATTTTCCTTTATTGCTTTGAAAAATACTTCATAGTTTTGCTTTTCAAAATAAATTTTTAATAATAGTGTAAAATAAATCTTTTAAAATAGTGTAAAGTAGGGATCAAACTGCATTTTTCATATGTATCATCAATTGTTCCAACATCCATGTTTTTCAAAGATATACAATGCCCAATCTAGTGTAAATCAACCTTCCATGAAAGTGTGAGGTTTTTTTTTTTAGTTCCATAACTAAACCCCAAATGCACTGCTGTCAAGTGGATTCAAACTCAAAACGACCCCATAGGGTTGTCAAGGATGTAAATCTCTGTGAAAGCGGACTGCCACCTCTTTCTCCCACAGAGCCCCTGGTGGTCTCAAACCATCAACCTTTTGATTAGCAGTTGATTGTTTTAACCACTGAGCATCCAGGGCTCTTGACACCAAACCCAGATGATCTTAATTCATTTAGCTCTGTAGTTTGGGTTTACGGTAGAGCATAGTATGTATCCCCATACTTGTTCTTTTGGGAGGATATCTTGGCTATTCTTGGGCTTTTTTTAGTTTTTAGTTCTAGTTTTTAGCAACAACTTGTCAATTTCAATGAAAAATCCTTGGGGTATCTATGCTGAAATTATATTGAATCTATAGAATAATTTGGCGTAGCGTTTAAGTGCTACGGCTGGTAACCAAAAGGTCACCAGTTCTGATCCACCAGGTGCTCCTTGGAAACCCGATGAGATGGTTCTACTCTGCCTGTAGGATCGCTATGAGTCAGAATCGATTCTATGGCACTGGGTTATAGAATAATTAGTAGGGAATTAATACCTTTTTGATATTGAGTCTTCCCTAGCAATAGTTGTAATACGTGTCACTGTTAATTTAGGTCTGCTTTAACTTTTTATTTTTAAAATTTATCAATAATGGGAATGCCCATCTTTTATTAGATACATTCCTAAACTCTTCATATGTTCTGTTATTATTGTAGATGGTATTTTTCCTTCACTACTTATTGCACTTAGGTTTTCCTACTTGTTATACTTAAAAAGATAAAAGGATAATAAAATGATTACCTTTATGTCATCCACCTAGATTCAAAACTTATTCATATTTTGCTGATATTTTCTCTAGAGAAAGAGGGAGAGTGATATAATATAGCTTCTATGCATGTATCTTTTATTTACTTTTAATTTTTAATTATAGAGTATATCACCATATTTCTGGCTAACTCATTTGAAAATAAGTTCTAGAGATAATGACCCTTGATATCAACATTCTTAATCTCCAAGAAGAAGAGCGTTCTCCCATATAACCATCATGTTATTATCACACAAAATAAAGGTAACATTAATTCACAAACACCATTTAATATACTTTGAAAAATATCATCAAAAAAAAATAAAATGAAATACTTAGAGTTGATTACTGTGCCTTTTTAGTTTCCTTTAATCCAGGATAGTCCTCTAGTAATTTTCTTTCCCTGAAAATGACATTTTGTAAAACTAAGAAAGTTTCCTTTTAAATGTTCCACATTCTTGATTTGATTAGCTTTCATAATTTCACTTAACATGTTCCTCTATTCACTACATTCCCCATAAACTGAAAGTAAAGTCCAAAGACTTGAATAGATTGAGGTTAAAGTGACAAGGACACTTGCTAGGTAAAGTTATGTATATTTCACCACATCAATCAGGTTGTGTAACTATTATAATACTAAATATTTTCACTTGGATGAGGTGGTGTTTCCATATTTCTCTCTGTATAAGCCAAAACCCTTTGCAGTTGAGTAGATAAAATAGAACTGACTCATAGAGTTTCCAAAGAGCACCTGGTGGATTTGTGCTACTGACCTTTCATTTAGCAGCTGTAGCTCTTAACTGCTATGCAACCAGGGTTTCCTCCATATAAAAACAAACAAACCTGTTGCTCACAGCGACTCTACAGGCAGAGTATTGAATTTCCAGGGAGTACCCCACCAAAGTTTCTCCATATGTAGTTAGTAATTATTTGAAGGGATGATTTACAGCAGTTTTGGTATGCATTGATAATCCTTGCTTTGAAAGTTGCAAAGTTGTGATTTTCTGGTACTCTTATCACTCCACAATTATTCAGCTATTGTTCTTCTATAACAAAGAATTTTCAACTTCCCTCTTTGTTCTTTTGGCATGTTTGTGTGTTTGCCAGATTGGACTCAAGGTTTTTATTTATTCACTGCATGGTAATTTATTAAATTACAATGAATTAAAATCATTCTTTTAAATGCTCAGATTGTTCCCAGTTTCATCTTTCCGAACTCTTCAAGCTAGATCCTGTGTCCTATTGACACGACCCCATTAGTTTTTTAGTGCTGCCTTGCTTGGCTGCCTTGCTTATTAGCACTATATGTCTCAGGTTCATCTTGTACTTTCCCTTGCCCATATTGGAAATTTAGGCAGCTGGGTGGTGCATGTGCTTTGTAAACAACTGCTAACCTAAAAGGTTGTCAGTTAGAACACATACAGCAGCTCTACCTAAGAAAGTCTCAAATAATGATTACAGCCAAGAATAACTATCTTTTTTGTTTGTTTGTTTTTGAAAACAGTTTGCATCCCAACTCAGTGGGTGGTGTCTAGGGTCTTAAATGCTAGCAAGCTGCCCTATAAGGAGCATCAGTTAACCCTAATCTATCTAGAGCAGTGGAGAATGAAGGACATCAAAGACAGGATGAAAATGTGAGCCCAGGAGAAAGAAGGGGCCAAATGATCCAGAGACTGTACACTAGCATGAGACCAGAAGAACTAGATGTTGCCCAGCCACCTCTGTTGTCTGCCCTGATAGGCAATACAGTGTAGAATTCCTGCCATAGGGGGAGAAAAATGGGGGTGCAAATCTAGAATTAGTTTGAAAGACCAGACTTGATGGTGTTAACATCCTGGAGGGTCACCCGGTCCTTGTTACTGCAGCATGATTTCTTCCAGGTCCTTTCAGTGGACAACTAGGAATTATTTACAAATGTTTCAAAATCATCTGAATATTTCCCATTCAACTTTACTATTACAGAAATAGTTTTATAATATTTTATTTTATATTTGTGTTTCTAAAAATCTTGGTTCTTAATACATTCATTTACTTGTTTTATCCTGGAACATTTGTAAAATTGTTTCAAAATTGCCATATTACTACTAACATAAACATTCTTTGCCGGTTTTGCAGTTTAAGTATTGTGTTCATCATTACTGGAAATCATTCTTTTTTTTTTTTCTGTGTGGTTATGTTATCAATGTGATACACAATGAATTTTGTGTGTTTCTTTTCTATTCAACTTTCAAATTTAATTGTACGATTCAATATATGAACTGTTCACACGATTCAAACATCTCTAAAAAACATAAAAAGATACAGTTTTTTTAGAGTCCAAACTCCCACCTATCAAGTGAATCCTGTGATATAATTTCTTCTCGGTCTTAATTCACCTCTCTTGTATCTCTAGGGTTGCCATGAGTCGGACTTGACTCAACGGCAACAGGTATATTTCTTTCTGCAAATTAAGCAAACACATAGCGCTATTACTTTTACTCCTGTTAATTAAAAAGGAAGATACTATATATACTGCTTTATTCAACTTTTTCCCCCTTAATCTTATAAACTGCTATGTATCTGTTAATTGAGATCCACCTCATTTAGATCTAGTATAGTATTTCACTGTGTCAATGTAACAAAGTTTATCCAATTACTGTTTTTCTTAGGTGCCAATTGAGTTGGTTCTGACTCATAGTGACCTTATGCACAACAGAATTACACAATGCTAGTCTTGCTCCGTGCACATTGTTGCACATTGTTGCAGCCACCATGTCAATCCATTTTGTTGAGAGGTCTACCTCTATTTTGCTCACTCTTCACACTACCAAGCGTGATGTCCTCCAGGGATTGATTCTTCCTGACAACATGTCCAAAGTATGCGAGACACAGTCTTGTATATTTGCTTTCAAGGAGCACTGTGGTTGTACTTCTTCCAGAACAGATCTGTTTGTTCTTTTGACAGTCCACGGTACATTCAATATTCTTCTCCAACACTACAATTCAAAGGCATCAATTCTCCTGTCTTGTTTATTCATTGTCCAGTTTTTGCATACATATTATGCGTTTGAAAATACTATGGCTTTAGTCAGGCGAACCTTAGTGCTCAAGGAGATGTCTTTTAAACACTTTTAAAGAGGTCTTTTGCAGCAGACTTTCTAAATGCAGTGTGTCTTTTGACTTCTTCACTGTTCCTTCCATGTGCATTAATTGTGCAAGTAAGTAAAATGAAATCCTTGACAAACTCAATCTTTTCTCCATTTTTGACAATGTTGCTTACTGGTCCAATTATGAGGATTTTTGTTTTCTTGATATTGAGATGCAATCCATACTGAAGGCTGTGGTCTTTGATCTTCATCAGTTAGTGTTTCAAATCCTCTTCACTTTCAGCAAACAAGGTTGTGTTATCTGCATAATGTAGGTTGTTAATGAGTCTTCCTGTAATCCTGGTACCTCATTCTTCTTCATACAGACCAGTTTCTCAGATTATTTGCTTGGTATACAGACTGAAAATGTATGGTGAAAGGACACAACCATAACGCACACTTTTCCTGACTTTAAACCCTGCAGCGTCCCCTTGTTCTGTTAGTACCACAGCCTCTTGACCTGTGTACAGATTCCTTATAAGCACAATTAAGTGTTTTGGAATTCCTATTCTCCACAATATTATCCATAATTTGTTATGATCCACACAGTTGAATACCTTTGCATAGTCAATGAAACACAGGTAAACATCTTTCTGGTATTCTCTGCTTTCAGCCAAGATTCACCTGAAATCAGTAATGATATCCCTTGTACTATGCCCTCTTCTGAACCCAGCTTGAATTTCTGGCAGTTCCCTGTCAATATACTATCACAGTCGTTTTTGAATGATCTTGAGCAAAATTTTACTTGCATGTGATATTGATGATATTATTTGATAATTTCCACATTCAGTTGGATCACCTTTTTTGGGAATAGGCATAAATATGGATCTCTTCCAATCACTTGGCCAGGTAGTTGTTGTCAAAACTTATTGGCATAGATTAGTGAGCACTTTCAACACTGCATCCATTTGTTGACACTTCTCATTTAATATTCCATTAATTCCTGAAGAATTTTTTGCCAATGCCTTCAATGTAGCTTCAACTTCTTCCTTCAGTACTATTGTTTCTGGATCATATGCTGCCTCCTGATATGATTGAACGCTGATCAATTCTTTTTGTTATAATGATTCTGTGTATTTCTTCATTGTCTTTTGATACTTTCTGAGTCATTTAAAATTTTCCTTCTAGAATCTTTCACTATTGCGACTCGAGGCTTGAAATTTTTCTTCAGTTCTTTCAGCTTGAGAAATATAAAGCGTTTTCTTCCCTTTTGGTTTTCTATTTCTGGCTGTTTGCTCATGTCATTATAACACCTTGCTTTGTCTTCTTGAGCTGTCCTTTAAAATATTGAGTTCTTTTACTTCATCATTCCTTCCTTTTGCTTTAGCTACTCATGTTGAAGAACAAGTTTCAGAGTTTCTTCTGACACCCAATTTGGTCTTATCTTTCTTTCTTGTTTTTTTTAAAGACCTCTAATTTTCTTCATGTGTGATGTCTTTGATGTCATTTGACAACTCATCTGGTCTTTGTTCATTAGTGTTCAAAGCATTAAACCTCTTCATGAGATGATCTCTAGACTCAGGTGAGATACATTCAAGGTCATACTTTTGGCTCTCTAGTTTATCCAATTAGTCTCCTGTATTGAGTCGGATCCAACTCGACGGCACTTGGGTTGGGTGGGTTATATGGGATTCAGGTTGTTCTCAATATTTTGCTTTTATAAGTAATGCCACAATAAATACCTACCACTACCAGTTGCTGTCAGACTGATTTCAACTCATGGCAGCTCCGTGTGTGTCAGAGTAGAATTGTACTCTATTGGGTTTCCAGTGGCTGATTTTTCAGAAATAGATTGCCAGGATTTTCTTCTGAGGCACATGTGGATAGACTTGAACTTCCTACCTTTTGGTTAGCATCTGAGTATGTTCACTAATTATATCAACTAGGGACTCTTCCAAAATAAACAACCTCATGTATGTGTTTCTTGGAAACCCAGTTAGTTTAGAGGTTAAGAGCTACAGCTGCTGACCTAAAGGTTGGAAGTTGAAATCCACCAGAAGCTCCTTGGAAAATCTATGGAATAGCTCTACTCTAGTGGCAACAGGTTTGGTTTTACACGCTGCTTTCACATTAGTGAAAGTGTATCTTCAGAATAGATTTTTGAAGTAGAATTTCTGGGTCAAATACATATATTGCCAAATAGCATGTATTGTGGAATTGCCTTCCATGTTTAAGTTTTACAATTTTGTATTCCCATCAGGAATATATACATCCTCTTAACATTGCCAACAAGCTTTTGAATCTCGCTGTAGATTTAAATTTGATTTCTCTTATTCAGAGTGATACATAACATTTAAATATATGTGTGTATATGAAAATTATTATATATTATAAACTATGTATTTATTTTTAAAATTTTCTACTGTGTTTGGGGTATTTTTCTTCTGTTTTTGAGAGATGCTGGAAGTTAGTGCTTAGCTAAAGTTGTAGGTTAGAAATCTTTTTTCCTTGTTTGTCTTTTGTGTGTGTGTATGCTTTGTTTGTGGTGTTTTTGTCCTGTGGTTTTTTTGTTTTATATTGTTTTAAACTATCTTTACTGGGTTTTTTTTTACTTAGCTTATGGCTAATCACTGATACCTAGGAGTCAAGTTTAGGGGCCCACCTATGTGGTATTTATTCTGTGTATTCTCTGTCCACAGGAAAACACTATAGCAGAGATTTGGTACTTACTTTTTTAGATGCATACTGACAGTATGAGCCTAATTCACAGGCAGCATTAGATAACTATATAGACTAGAGGCCAAGGCACTATTAATCATATGTCCTTCAGATGGCTAGTTACAAAGATCTGTTGTCTTAATATTTTGCATAGTTTTCTGACTATTTGTTCAATATCTGCAGTTTCTCTGGTTTTTTCATTGAAAAAAACTGTAATATCACTTATTTCTTTGCTGTTCTTTATTTTATTTTATTATGACTGAGTGAAAATGTACATTCCCATATAAATTTACATGCCCACCTATATGCAAAATCCACTGCTCTCCCTGCCCAGTGACAGCACACTATTCCTCTCTGCTCCATACACGTCTCATCTTTGCTATTCTTTCTTGTTGAATCTCACCAGAGATGTGTCAAACATTTTAAGTTTTTTAAACACATATTTTTTGACATGGTTCAGAATTTCAAACCATGAGCTGGAATTGACTCGACAGCAACTAACAATAACAGCAACAATTATATGACCAGTTTTGTTTATTAATTTTCTTCTCATATATGTGTGTGTAGTTTGTGCTTCTTTTATTACTCTTATTTTGAATTTCTTTTGTTATTTCTTGCTAATTCTTAAGTTTAATAATCAGCTCACTAATTTTCATCCTGCCTTGTTTTCTAACTTAAGGCTATACATTTCTCAGCTATAACTGCACCTTTCAAATTTTGAATTGGAAATATTTTCTTACCAATCAACTGTAAATATTATTGTCATTTTTATTATTGTAATATAACTTTAGTAAAATAGTAAAATTCAATCTAATTTAAATTAACAGGAAAAACCATCAGTTAAATTAAGTATGAGGTGAACTTCAAATAAAGTTCTTCCTTGTAAATTGAGATATTAATTTCTAAAATACACCCTAAAATTAAGGAAAGTTGTAAAGCATTGAATTACAAATAAAATTTTGATTCATATGTTTTATGACAAATAAATAAATAAGCAAAATTGTTCCCCTTGATCTTTTAATTAATGCCACAACACAAGTTTTAATTAATATTTTAACGTATATATGTTTATATTTTGGTTAAGTGATATGGCTGCTGGTCAAAAGGATGGCAGTTCATATCCACTAGCTAACTTTGTGTGGCAGTTTTTCTCTGCCTTCTAGGGTTGCTATGGGTCAGAGTTGACTCCATGGCAATAAGTGTGGGTTTTGTTATTATTGTTGTTGTGCATACTATTTACATTCAGTTCTGCAATAAAATTACACATTAATTTGATTGTTCTATACCGAAATGGTTTCTGAGCCTCCAACCATGTCTTTTAAAATGACTTCTTTATTCTTGAGTTCTTCATCGATTCATTGCTTGAGACAGATCTCTGCCTTAATGTGGGTTCTCATTGAAGCACTATCCCTCAAAACTGAAAGCTCCTTCTTTGTATTCAGACTGGCTTGTAGACATGATCCTACGTCACAGGATACCTTTTCGGTGCTTTTATTGTTCTGCTTCTTCCTCTTACACTCTTGACTCGCATCCTCATATCCAGTAAGCTAGAATAACTGATCTTGAAGTTCGTCCATGGATCCCTCAGGTTTACTGAGCCTTTCAAGAAGTCCTCAAAGTCAAAATTATTTTCAATAATAATGCTGAAACAGTGTTTGTCTTCTTCATTCTCCATTCTCATGTATAGAGCTCTGGTGGTACAGTAGTTAAGAGCTCAGGATGCTAAGCAGTAAGTCAGCAATTCAAATCTACCCACTGATTCTTGGAAAAACCTATGGAGCAGTTCTATTCTGTCCTATAGGGTTGCTATGAGTCAGAACTGACTCCACAGCAGTGGATTTGGGTTTCTGATTTTTTTCTCATGTGTACAGTGTAATTTTCCGGAGGTTATATGACATGTGACATCACAGCACATTTAAAAGATTTGCAAAGCTGTAAAACAATGCTACCCTTAACACCAGTTTTGTTTTTAAAAATATAAGTATTATTCTATTGAGTTTACTTATCTCTGTTATTTACTCAAGGAATCTGAATGCATTTCAGTGTCTTAAAAAATCATGAGTCGGCTTCAGCTCCAACACTTAAATACCTTCAAAGTAGTCTTTCCTGTCCGAAAGGTTTACTTGAGAGGTTTCCCTCCCAAAAACCCATAAATGCAACCTAATCATGTGAAAAAAACAACAGGAAAAAAAAGTTGGTAAACATCCTTCAAAATACTTGGCCACTATTCTTCAAATCTGTTAAGGTCATCAAAGACAGGGAAAGCCTAAGAAACTGTTTCAACCAAGAGGAGCCTAAAGGGACATGAAGACTAAAGGTAATGAGGTATCCTGGAACAGAAGAAGGACATTGTGTGGGAAACTAGGGAAACTGAAATAAAGTATGGACTTCAGAAAAAATAATATCAGAATATTGGCTCACTGTTTGTGACATACGAGAAATGCCTATTACGTTCGTGAATTCACTCTAGAAAAAGTGCTAAATCGGGGCTAGCTCTTCAGACAAAGACTGATCTGGGCCATACAAAACACATAGTGATACCGAAAGTGAACAAACTTTAAAAATATACATGGTGTTGTCAGAGGGACACTTTGTTGAAGCCCATTTGATTGGATGAGGAGGGCCAGACCTTTATCAAAAGCTCACAGGAAGTTCCGAACTAAAGGGGAAGTACGCTGTCATGCGTTGGGCAGCTAGCATAGAATAGAGGTGAAAGTTCTGGGTGTTATGTCAACATGATACAGACTGTAAAATTGTTGTTAATTCACAATTTAAAAAAAGTGCTACATACCTCATTGCTGAATATCACTACAGTCACCTTTGAAGTATTCCCCTTGAGAAGCTATGGAGTTCTTTTTCTGGAATGGCCATCAGAGCTGTTGTTGTATTACGCTTGGTGTCCTGAATGTCATCAGAATGTCTTCCTTTCAATATTTCCTTTATCTTCTGGTACAGAAAAAAGTCAATGGGGGGCCAAGTCAGGTGAGTAGGGAGGGTGTTCCAATACAGTGATTTGTTTATTGGCTAAAACCTCCCTCACAGACAACTACACAATTAAGTTTGTGAACTTGCCACCGTCCCACCGTGCACCGTGCACTGTGCCACTCCAGGAAGAGTTCAAAATTGCTTTGAAGGTGGACTAGACACTTGCCTTGGTGCATAGCTTCCCTAGGGGAGTATGTCAAATGTGACCATACTGATACTCAGCAATGAGGTTTGTAGCGCTTAGAACAATTAAGCTCTCTGATTTAATTGTCGGACAGTACATTCGTTACTAATGTAAGATGATAATAATTTGGGAAATTGCATTTAAGGTATATGGGAACTCAGTATTATCATCATAGTTTGTCAATCTAAACTATTTTAAAATTAAAAAAATCGTGATAGCATAAGAAGATAAAAGAAGAAACCTTTTTTATTTTAAATTGCAACATTAAATGTTACACTTATGTATTCCATTAAAATGACATTGTAACACTAAGATCATAGGTTTCTGCTCTTCTGTCTTTTTTATGTTAATACAATGAATTCTGTCTTTGCTTAAAAGATTCATAAATAACCTTGAAGGGTAGGCTCTGCTGTTAATTCTTAACCTTCAGGTGGCTAAGTAAAGAGACAGAAAAAAATACTTCATTTCACATGAAAAGTGATATAAAATCTTTAACATTTAAACTGCCCCCTCTAACTTTCCAGCTGGGAGCCATTTCCTTTTGGCAGATGTACCTAGGAATCTGGCTACCAATAACACAGAAACCTTTTCAGTCATGCTTTTAACCTTTATACTACATTATTTTTAAATTGCCAATAGTTACCTTTATTCTAGATTTAATCATTAAATAATTATTTATTCCTGATGCATATATGCAAAAGAATGTAGTCTTTCCATGCTTATCATTACCTAAAAGTTAATCGAACCTAGTCAAGACGCGATTGCATGTCTTAGGTAAACAGGAGCAAAATTTTAAAATATCAAGGTCACCAGTTTAACTTCTGGTATCATGTATCCAGTTACATAGAATCATTTGGATGTTTATAACTAGTCAATTTAAGCTACAAAGTAGAAGAGAATATTTAAGAATATATTGACAGCCTAGGACAAGATAATAGAAAATAAAATGTTCAAATGAAATCTCAATTTTGTTTGAATTATAAAAATAATCATTATAGTAATAGATTTGAACTACTATGGTTGCTAACCAAAAGGTTTGGCAGTTTGAATCCACCAAGCACTGCTTGGAAACTCTGGGGCAGTTCTACTGCATCCCATAGGGTTGCTGTGAGTCAGAATAGAGTTACAGTAGCAAATTTTTTTTTGGTTTTCTGTTAGGGGACTTATCTTTTTCTGTCTTCTGAGAATGTCTTCTTTTCTTGAACAACCCCACCATGATTCCCTAGTAATCCTACTTAGTCAAGGGCCATGTGTTCCCTAAGAGGGATCCCTTTTTTTTAAACGTTTAAATATTTTATTGTGCTCTCAGTCATAGTCTACAATCCAAGTCAACTTGTCATACAAAAACCTACACACACGTTGCTATGTAACTCTGACTGTTCTCTCCACCCTGTGACAGCCCGCTCTCCTTTCCATCCTGTATTTCCCATGAATTTTCAACCAGCTCCTGTTCTCCTCTGCCCTCTTATCTTGCCTCTGGACAAGGGCTGCCCAGTTAGTCTCATCACTCAAGCCAAGAAGCACACTTTTTGCCAGTATCATTTTATGTCTTGTAGTTCAGTACAATCTTTGTCTAAAGAGTCAGCTTTGGGAATGGTTTCACTTCTGGGCTAACAGAGAGTCTGGGGGCCATGTCTCCAGGGGATCCTCCAGTCCGTGGGACCATCTTTAATAGAGTTTGAGTTCTGCACAGCCATTTTTCTCCTGTTGTGTCAGGGACTCTTTGTTGTGCTCCTTGTTAGGGCAGTCATCGGTGGTGGCCAGGTACCATCTAGTTCTTCTTGTCTCATGGTGATGTATTTCTGGGTTATGTGGCCTTTTCTGTCCTAAGAGGGATCTCTTAATGCTCCTCAGAGTACTCTTTCTCTCTCACTTCACTGATGGTCCCGACAGGAATCCCGAGATTGTTGTCAGAACTACGGGGAATGATCTTTTATTCTGTAACTATAAATAATCAGACTTTTCCTATCCTGACAATACCCACCCCCTCCACCCCCCATGAGTATAAGGCTTATGCAGGGGAAAGTAGAGCTGAAATAATGGCAACTAGTGCCAACATAGTTTCAACATCAATATCTAACCAGGCATAATGAATTCCTCTTGGTGGGCTTCTAATTTTGTGGACCAGTTCAGTTCTCTTAAAATTAAGTTAGTTTTATGTTTTTATAAATCTCAAGTGAAAATTCTAGCTGATACACTTAAGGTTTTTGAACATGTGAATTTACAGTGTGCTACTAACTGTTGCATGCTTAAAATATATAATCTCATTTAATTTCCATAATCACCCTATGAAGTAGAACCTATAGATGAACCCTCTAGGATTAGCAATAGCATGTAATTGGAGAGTACAGTTTAAATAACATGTCCAAACTCCTGATTTTACAGATGGGTTAAACTGAAGCTCAACTAGGTTAAATTAGTCACACAACTAATCTTTTCAAAGTTAAAGCAATTATGCTATGCCTTTGTTGTTGCTGTTGTTAGGTGCTGTCAAGTTGGTTCTGACTCATAGAGACCCTATGTACAACAGAATGAAACACTGTCTGGTTTTACGCCATGTCCACAATCTTTTTTTTGCTTTAGCCCATCATTGTGGCCACTGTGTCAATCCATCTCATTGAGAATCTTTCTCATTTATGCTGACCTTCCACTCTACCAAGCATGATGTCTTTCTCTAGGAACTAATCCCTCCTGACAACATGTCCAAAGTATGTAAGACTCAGTTTTGCCATCTTTGCTTCCAAAGTTGTACTTCCAGAACAGGTCTGTTTGCTCTTTTGGCAGTACATGATACATTCAATATTCTTCTCCAACACCACAATTCGAAGTCATAAATTCTTCTTCTTTCCTCCTTGTTCATTGTCCAACTTTCACATTCATATGATGCAACTGAAAATGCCATAGCTTGGGTCAGGCACACTTTAGTCTTCAAGGTGACATTCTTATTTTTCAATACTTTAAAGAGGTCCTTTGCAGCAGGTTTTCCCAATGCAATATGTCTTTTGATGTCTTGAAGATTGCTTCCATTGGTGATGGAAGATCTTTTCTGGAAGAAGTACAACTTTGGAAGCAAAGATGGCAAGACTGAGTCTTACATACTTTGGACATGTTGTCAGGAGGGATCAGTCCCCGGAGAAAGACATCATGCTTGGTAGAATGGAAGGTCAGCAAAAAAGAGGAAGATTCTCAGTGAGAAGTAAAACCAAATCATTGACAACCTCAATCCTTTCATCATTTATAATGATGTTTCCTACTGATCTGGTTGTGAGGATTTTTGTTTCTTGATGATGAGGTGTTGTGATGCTGGAAGCTGTGCCACTGATATTTAGATACCAGCAGGGTTATCCATGGTGGACTGGTTTCAGCTGAACTTCTAGACTAAGGCAGACCAGGGAGAAGGAACCAATTATGAAAAGAATTATCCAGTGAAAATCTTATGAATAGCATGCTATGCCTGCATGCACAAAAAACAGCGTGGGAAAATGAATCATAATTGCTTGGCACTCTTCACAATCAAATTTATCTAAACATATACATTAGTTCATTGATTGAATTCTACCTTTTAGCTCCAAACCAGTTTACAGAAGAAGTGTCTATGCCGTATGTCTGTCTGTCTGTCTGTCTGTCTTTTTCTTTCTGCATCAAAATAATTCCATGAATAGCTAATACTTGATAATTTGACTATGTGACAATCCATCAAAAAAGTTTTCATTGATTTTGAAAAGCACTGAAAATCTTTTGCGGCTATATGAAGAAACCAAAAATCCAAACCTGTTGCCATCTTGTATATTCTGATTCCTGGCAACTCCATAAATAAGCTAATATTAGAATACAGAAGATATAGTTTGGGTTTATATTTATTATAATTATTTTCCCCGGTATATGCAAATACTCTGAACATTCGTAATAGTCTTACCCCAAAATTATATTGACATAGACCCAAAACCCACTGCCATTGAGTCGATTCTGACTCGTATCAATGTTAAAGGCCAGAGAGCAGAACTGCTCCATAGCATTTCCAAGGAGTGCCTTCTGGCTTTGAACTGCCACCTGTTCTGTTAGCAGATGCAACACTTAACCACTATGTCACCAGAATTTCCTATATTGAGATAGCATATCAAAAACATATGTTCATAAAAACCTATTATATTCAAATGTATATTACCAAGATTAACATTCTTAAGACTGAGAAAAGTAGTTAACCAGTAATACATTAGGGAATCTGAATATAGAAGCCCAGATTCCTTGACTTTAGGATACGTTTTTAAAACATTTCTGGTGCATTTAGAATTCTACTAGCAATGGATATTCTATGATCATGTAACTCTTCTACATGCTGACTCGTAATGTATCTAATAGATGCTTGCACAACGGCACATGTCTAAAATTTTCTCTTAATTCTAGTGTGAAATATTCATGTTAAATGAATTTTGGGGAAAAAAAACATACTTCCATATCTCCCATATGCTCATGTGTTCTTGCTTTTAAAATAGTAATGAAATCAAGCTGCACAAAGAATAGAAGAAATACAGTTTTTGTTAGGTTTTACAGACACATTTTTCTCACATCGTTCCCCTGCATTTATTGACTGTTAAAAATGTTTTAAGGAAACTACATGTAAATTGTGGAGATAGTCTAAATTTTAATAACCATGAGTGACACTTTCTCATTTAAAGCAGCTCAAGTATTTTCATTAAAAAAAATATTTTACAAAAAGTATTCAGGACAAGCTTTTTACTGTCCTCTTTTCCACTCTAGTAAGCTGAGTTATTCTCAATTTAACATCTCAAGTTTACTATCTAAAAACAGTTTAGCCGATCATTATCCATAAGCTATGTATGTATGTCCTTAGGTTTAACTGTGGCTGCCCTGGAATTAGAACTAAAGATGGAAAACATGACAATAAGCTCATCATGCCATAATGAGATGGGCTTCAGAGATTGCAAAGTGCTTCACTTCCACAATATGCAAATTGTGTACCATGCCAGATGCAGAAGCGCTGAACCAGTTGCCAAGTTCTATGGAGGGCATGGTGATTCATTCACAAATTGTTACAAATTTAGATGCTCAGGAACTAGCAGCCTGTTTAGGTCTGCCTACATGTGTGGATACTGTGGAGCAGTGTGTGACATTCTGGCACCTGGAAGGACACCTCAACCTCAAATTCTGTCAGAGTCTGCCATGTCAGACTTGGTTAGTCCCAGGACATAATTCAATCTTTCTGGCACTGAAGATGTTGGATTTCCTTGTCCACGACAGAGAGAAACCATTCAATTCAAAAAGTGTTGACTTTGATATAAATAAGCACACCTTCGAACATACCTATTTACAGATTTTTTCCCTTTGAAATGATTTACTTTCATTCACATAAGTCAACTGTTTCATTTCTATATTTATAAGTTATACAACCTCACATTTTACATGATGCTTAGTAATGTATCTATTTTGTATGTTGCCAGCCGTATGTTGGAATATGTTTAATCAGAAGATATTATTTGACTACCTACTAGAAGCCAGGAATTAAGTTTTATATTAAGTATGATAAAGCCAGTTAGACTGTGTCTTAAAAATTTCTTGGTTTAGTAGAAATATAAATAAACAATATTTTCTTTGTTATCTGTATGTGACCAAAAAGATTTAATTAAAAAATATATTTTATTTTGTTTTGAAAGTGTTTGAGTGCTAGAAAAAAATGTTGATATTGAAAAATATAACATCTAGCAGGTTGTTGAGATAGTATTCACCCCTCTAAATAAGAATTTCAGGAAATTTTTACAAAAAAGCAAATTGTTGTGTTCACTCATTCAGTTTTCTGCAGGTCTGTCCCTCAGGATTACCTTTCTTTCCAAGATGTCAATCTTTTGAAATAGTGAAATACTTAGAAACTAAAGACTAGCAAAGTTTTGAAAAATTAATTTTCTTAAGGAAGCAAACTACATATTATTCCTCTCATTGTGTATATACTAGTGGTATATATACAAAATTACCAATGGAAAACATTCAGATAGTTTACAGCAGGAGATAGCAAACTGTACCCTGCAAGACAAATCAGGCTCATTGCCTCTTTTTTGCAAATTAAGTTTTATTAGAACACAGCCATGCTTATTCATGTAACCATTATTTATGACTATCTCTGTGCTATGACAGCAGAGTTGAATAGCTGCTACAGAGATCATATGGCCTGCAAACACTAAAATATTTACTATCAGGCCCTTTACAGAAAAAGTTTGCTCATGTTTGCTTTATAATTTTGCATTATAGTCCTGTAAAAATTAGCGTTTCTTTCATTAATTAACACGTTTCCAAAGTATTGCCAAATATAAAGTGATAATTGATAGTGCTTATGAAAATTTATTTATATCAGATTTCACATAAGAATGCAAAATATTAAACAGAATCAAAGCAATCCCTTTGTACTGAACCAGGAATACTTTCTACTGAAATCACTAAGCTTTGTACTGTATTTTCCATGTGTATCAACATCCAGTGATGAAGACAGAACTCACACTAGAAATTTAATACAAGGTATTGAATATAGGAAACTAATTGCAAAGATGTTAGAGAAACTAAAACTATGGATGGAGCCTCTCAGATACTGCAGGCTACATGGTGCTACTACCACCTATAGGGCTTAAGGGATAAAAGGAGACCAGAGCTGAGGAGCTAGAGATACCCAGTAGAACCTGGAGTCACAGAGGTGCTATCATGCTCACTGAACTAGGACCATGGAGAGGTGGACTGTAGGCAAAAGAGCTGGGTCCACTGAGGAAACTGCTGAAATGTTTGCCCACACAGTACGTGCCATTTGTTAACTGTAATGAGAAGCCAATTAGCAAGAGAGTCTGATAAATGTGTTTTGGAAAGGACACCTCTCAGGTAAAGAAGGTGCTGGCTAGGTATGGAGCTGAAAAATAAATAAATAAACAAATACCCTAACCACCATGTTATTTTAAATTCTTTAGATATCCTTATCTTTTAGATCTACACACACCCTTGCACATGTGTAATAGATGAATTTATAAGCATCCGGGATTTGCTTAACAATAATTCAGACAGGTGAGCAGAATGGGTTAAGATCTGGAAGATGTAGGCCAAAGAATTTCAACAGGGTAATACTAATATTTTGGACTGGATAATTCCTTCTTATGTGATACTGTTCTGTCCATTGTAGGATATGATGTTTATCAACATGCCTGATCACTATCCCTCCCTCCAGCTGTGACAGTCAAAATTGTCTCCCAACATTAATAAATGTCTGCTGTGGGAGGGAGAAAACTTACATCCATTTGGGAGCACTGGTTTAGATGAAAGATCAACTTTGAGTTAATCATTGTTGAAGCTTGGCAGTGGAAACACATGGTTTGCTATAGTACTTTCTGAACTTCATTATATATTTTTTCACAAAATTTGAACAATGCAAAATAAACTACTTCAGAGAGTGTTCTGCTTCTGTTAGATTTAGTATTTGAATTAAGGCTGTTACTGAGGGTCACATAAGTCAATACTTGAGCCAATTAGCAATGATGCTAATTAATTCTGAAGGTCAACATCTGAATGGCTTTGCACAGACAAACTGAGTGATTTTTACATGGTTTGTCCCTTCTTAGCAGGAAGAACGGCGAGACTGTTTCATATACTTTGGATATGTTATCAGGAGGGATCAGTCCCTGGAGAAGGATATCATACTCGGTGCAGTAAAGGGTCAGCGAAAAAGAGGGAGACCCTCAATGAGATGGACTGACACAAGCTACAACAATAGGCTGAAGCATAGCAATGATTGTGAGGACAACGCAAGACCCAACAGTATTTCTTTCTGTTGTGCACAGGGTCACTATGAGTCGAAACTGACTCAACAGCACCTGAATATATATAGATTTCTCAACATGAATATTCATATATTAAATATCTAAATACAGTGCCACTATGTTAAGCATTTATTTTATATCTTTACACATATACAATCCCCCCAAATGAAACCAAATCCACTGTAGTTGAGTCAATTCTGACTCATAGTGACTCTATAGGACAGAGTAGAACTGCCCCATAGAGTTTCTAAGGAATGTCTGGTGAATTCAAACTGCCAACCTTTTGATTAGCAGCTGTGACTTTTAACCAGCATGCAACCAGGGTTTCCATATACAACTCCAAAACCAAACCCACTGCCACTGAATCAATTCTGACTCACAACAACCCAATAGACAGAGTAGAACTGCCCCATAGACTTTCTAAGGAATGTCTGGTGAATTCAAACTGCCAACCTTTTGATTAGCAGCTGTGACTTTTAACCAGTATGCAACCAGGGTTTCCGTATACAACTCCAAAACCAAACCCACTGCCACTGAATCAATTCTGACTCACAACAACCCAATAGACAGAGTAGAACTGCCCCATAGAGTTTCTAAGGAATTCCCGATGGATTTGAGCTGCTGACATTCTGGTTAGCAGCCATAGAACTTAACGACTATGTCCACCAGATTTTCTGTACAGTCTCAGTCTGCAGATATCTTCAACCTAAGACAGACAATCCCTTTGCATAAAAATAAAGGTCATTGACTTGACTTTAAAATAGCCAACCATGCCACAGCACACAGCATAAGCTAGCTGTATCCTAAGGTGTATCAGAAATGAACATAAGGTCAGATTTTTAATTCCAGTTGTACTATTATCTAGATCCCTATTTAGACCTCAGTTTCTTGAGGATAAAATAATTTTATTCAAAGCTGCTAACATGATCTTTCTAAAACATGTATCAAAATCTTTCATTGCCTCCTTACACCTTTAAGGATGAAATGCAAAATCCTTACAAGAATAGTGTCTTAAAATCTTTCTTAAAATCTAACAGCTTATCTCTCTACTCATGTCTTGCCATTTTGCAAATCTCTCTGCTCACATGCTCCCTCCTTTCATGATAAATCACCTATAGTTCTGTGTATGTGCTGTGGTTTCTGATTACTCTATTCACATTTTCTATCAGCACTGTTGATCTCCAGAGAAACACAGTTCCCATCTGGCCCATTTCACATTATTTCTTTTTATTATTAATTATTATTACCACATTGAGATGCAGCCCCCTATTCACATACGGCTTTGCCCATTTTTATAGCACAATACATTTGTCTGAATATGAAGCTAATGGATACAATTTATAGCAAGTATTTTTTTTACTGGGTTTTGCTAATGTATGTGTTTCAATGTGCATTATGAGAATTACTACTTTTCTGTAGCAATTTTTATTGAGTAGTGATTATTTGAGATCCTTGGTGGCCTAGCAGTTAAGAGCTCTTGCTGCTAACCAAACAGTCAGCAGATCAAATTCACTAGCTGTGCTTTAGAAACTCAATGAGACAGTTCTACCCTATCTTATAGGGTTGCTATGAGCCTGAATCAACTTGATGGCAATGTTAGTGGATGAAGATCACCAGCATTGCTAACCTGCATTTCATTCCCTGTCTTATCATTGTCCCAAACTGGATCAACAGACTTAGATTCCTTTGCCTATCTCTGGGGGAAGTAAATCAAGTATTTCTAAGCTTCCGGGAGGCGATGACATTGTTTGATAAGAAGTAAAGGCATCTTGTGACTCCCTCTTCTATGCTGTGACAAGGTTTGACATTTTACAGATGCAAATTCCTTTGTAATCTGGCTATAAAAGCTGCTAGAATTGTAACCCAAGTAGAACAGTCTTGGAGAAACTATTCTCACTGTTCCCTGTATTTGCATGCTTGTCTGTTAGTAAAGCATACTTGAACGTTTTTTTCCCCCGTCTCTGAGTCTGGCTGCAGTGACAGGTGGAATGAACTTGCAGCTTTATTTTTCTTCTTCTTCTTCTTTTTTTTTTTTTTTGTAATGGATTAATGATGAATTAAATGTACAAATTTGTAAACTGTTTTCATTCTGTTGTGATCCTCTGACCTCCCTTTTTCTACATTTACTACTCTTTACCAAAATGCTTCTATCAGTAAAGCCACTTTTGGGGGGAAAGAAGAGGCTGATTTTATTTTACTGTGGAAAAACATATATATAACATAGCATTTACCATTTTAATCTTTTTGGAGGGAGAGTATTACATACTTCTGAGTGATAATGACCTCTTTTTTTTTTTTGGCTTGTTTTAATTGTTGTAAAAATATAGATAATGTAACCTGGGCAAATTCAACATTTTTTGTGTGTAAACTTTAGTGACACCAATTACATCAATCATGTTGTACAACTGTAATCATTATTTGTAGCCAAACTTTCTATCACCATAAACCAAAAAATTGACTCATGGTGACCCTATAAGACAGAGTAGAACTGCCTCAAAAAACTTCCAAGGACCACCTGGCAAATTCAAACTGCCAAGTTTTTGATTAGCAGCTGTAGCACTTTAACCACTATGCCACCAGATTTTCCTTCACCATGAACAGGCACTAAATACTCCTTTTTAATTACTTCTTATTTGTGGTTTGCTTTTATTACTTATGAACCTCCCTAGGTGACTCTGAGGTTGCAGATCCAGACATCTGACTGTGCCTTTCTACTTCCCTATAACAAACAGTGAATACAATATTTTAACTAAGAGACAGAGAGCAAGACAACTTTCAACTTATGTTTATCTTCAGATAAGTCTGGAATTTGCTGTTGTCTGTGTGGTGATAACAGTTAAGCATACTTCCAGTAGAAGTGTTGGTGGTTCAAATCTATACAGAGGTGCTGTCATGGATTGAATTTGTGTTTCCCCCAAAATGTGTATAGAAATGTGTGTGGTGATTTTGCTGGGCTATGGTTCCTGGTATTGTATGAGGTTCCTGTACCCTGTAAAATCTGCCTCTGTGATGTTAATGGGGGCAAAGGGCAGCCTTTGTGTTGGTGGGACCAGTTTTAACATGTGGGATTGTATTGTGGCTTAGGGCAGCCTTTTGGGGATATAAAAGAAAGGGAGGCAAGTAGAGATTTGGGGACCTCACACCATCAGAAAGAAGCAAGACTTGGGACTAAACATATCCTTTAGCAATGACTGGGATCCCTATGCCTCAGAAGCCACCAGTCTAGGGGAAGATTGACAATGAAGATCTTCCTCCAGATTCAACAGAAAAATCCTCCCCCTGGAGCTGGCATGCTGAATTTGGACTTTTAGCCTACTGGACTGTGACCAAATAAAATTTATCTTTTTAAAACCAACTACTTGTGGTATTTCTGTTAAATCAGCACTAGCTAAGACAGGTGCCTTAGAAGACAGACCTGGAAATCTGCTTCAGAATAGTTATAGCCTTGAAAACACCATATAGCAGCAGTTCATGTCTGTACTTGTGAGGTTGCCATGAGTTGGAACTGAGTCATTGGCAACTGAAAACAGCACTTTAGAGGTATTCTCATTATATTCCTCTTGCAAATCAAACACAAGAGTCAAACAAGCTGACAAATGCATTTCTTAGTCTGAGAGCAAATGATTAAGGTTCAGAAATATAGGAGATAACTGTTAAGACTAGATATTGTCTTGAACCCACACCAAAGTAAATAAGCTGATTATAATCATAACATCATTATTATAAAGAACAGTAAAGCAATCTGATTATTTTGTTTAAGTCCTTTCCCCATCTGTTTGCGACATAATTGGGTAGTCAGTGATATCTGAGCCAACTGAGCTTCAGGAAAAATCCGATATCAATAAAGCAATCAGTTCAGCTGGAAAATAACACCCCAGATATGATATATTGTTATTCTAAATTTCCTGCCTGATGAAAATCAACATCTGGGTATTGAAAACAAGTACAGTGCAACAAGAACTGCATTTCTTTTGTCAACTTGCATTGCTTTTATATTTAAGAATTACATAATTACTAGACATACAAGGTCTTGAAAAGGTTAGCTAGAGAGCCTGATCACTGCCACTTGAAGGATAGTTACAGATACAATAGTTCCTGGCAGTTTGTGATGAAAATACAACAGTTCTTCCTGAAAGCTGTGATGCAAATACAACAAATCCCTTTTGCAGTCGTGAGGTGACTACATGTAGCCTCAAAGCAGGAACCAAGAACCAAGTTACTACCTCCCTCCCTCATCTGTGATATCATGCCCTGTTTTCACCAACAAAAAGGACCCCTAAAATCTGTACTGGGTCTTTCTGTACTCATTGAGGCTGACCAATTCCCTCTTTGAAACATACTTTCCCTTAATAAACTTTTCCACTATTTGCTACCAAAAAGATTGAATCCTTGTGTGCTTTGGGAGGAAGAGAGCCTAGTGTGTCACCTTTCAGAAGTCCAGACTGTCAAGCTTGATCTCTGGAACCTGAATCAGATCACTTGTGTTCTACTCAGTTACAGGACCTTAACAGTCTGACGATTACATTTGCAAACTTGCGACCGTGTGCTTATATTGGCAGCATTGTGCAAACAACTCAGTAAGGTTTCAAAACCTTGGTATATCAGTGTCTCATAGCTGTGTTCATGTCAACATGAGGCAGTGTCTTGCTGAGTGACATTCATTACTGTGGCATGTTTTTGTATGCTGTTACAAGAATGTCGGAGCTTGAATTAGAGCAACAAATAAACATTGAATTTCTTGTTAAACTTGGCAAGAGTGGAAGTGAAATCAGGGACATGTTAGTCCAAGTTTATGGGGATAATGTCATGAAGAAAATGACAGTGTACAAATGGATTAAATGTTTTTCTGAGGGGAGAGAAGCGCCACTGACAAAGAGAGGTCAGGGTGGCCAGTAATGAGCAGAACTGATGAAAACATTGCCAAAATTCCTCAAATTGTGCATCAAAATTATCGATTGACTGTGAGAATAGTAGACCAAGTAAACATTGATAGAGAAACAGTTAGGAAAATCTTAAGTGAAAATCTTGGCATGAGAAAAGTGTGTGCATAAATGATCTTGAAGGAGCTCACAGATGACCAAAAACAGAGAGTCAAAGTTTGCCAAGATGTTTTGGAGAGGCAAGATGATGTTTTGGGCTGTGTTATCACTGGTGATGAAACATGGTTGTACCAATATGGCCCTGAAACAAAATGTTGAAGTGCACAATGCAAATCAGCCAATTCTCCACAACCAACAAAGTACCATCAGTTCTAATCAATAGGTAAAAAGATGTTGCTAAACTTTTTTTGGTATCAGAGGGACTGCTCATTATGAATTTGTACCAACTGGACAGATAACCAAGCTTACTATTCGGAAGTGCTGAAAAGCCTATATGAAAAAGTTAGACAAAAACAACCTGAACCTTTCTCCAACAACTCCTTGCTCTTGCATTATGAGTGTACCAGCTTACATGGCACTGTGAGGGAGTTCTCAGCAAGTAAATAAACAACTGTATTGGAATGCCCTACCTACTCATCTGATCTGACCCCCAATGACTTTCTTTACCGGAAGACAAAGGAAATATTGAAAGGAAGACATTTTGATGACATTCAGGACATCGAGGATAGTATGATGACAGCTCTGATGACCACCCCAGAAAAAGAATTTCAAAATTGCTTTGAAGGGTGGGCTAGGTGCTGTCATTGATGCATAGAGCTTCTCAAGAGGAGTACTTCAAAGGTGACATTTAGCAATGTAGTGTGTAGCGCTTTTTCTAGTATGAGTTTGCAAACTTAATTGCCAGACATTGTATACCATAAACCAGAGAGAGAACTTTTATAAAATGGTGTAGTCAGACTCCACAGCTATTGGGAAACAGAATTCATTCTCATTCTCTGTGCATCTCTCTATAGGAGGACAAAGCAAAATTTGAAAATTTATGTGCATGCATACATTTTGGCAACTATTATTTTGTTTTTTGTGCATTCTTTTGCAATATTTATCTAAATTTCAACTTTCTATTGCACTTTGGTCTTAAGTGTTTAATGCCAGCCAAAGCCAAGTGCCATCGAGTCAGATCTGACTCATGGCAACCCTGGAGGCCAGAGTAAGTGTTTAATGGAGTTCTGTAATTTGGAGACATAACTTAAATAAATTTACACTAGAATAAGCCTTAATCATCCCCCTTACTTTCTTTAGTTTACTAAATATTTTAACTTCTAATGATGAAAAGGTGATCATTATGCCAGCAAGGTATCTATTTTGCTTTTCTCTCTCATTTTCACTCTCCTATAGGAGCATAGGCATTATTTTTAATGTGAAAATTACCCAAAACTATTCTTATAAAACATCTGTTTTAAAAAATAAATCGCTATTTTACTCAGCTAGTGCTGCTCTAACAAAAATACTACAGAGTGGATGGTTTTAACAAAGGAAAGTTTATTCTTATAGACTCCAGTAGACTATATGTCCAAATTCAGGATGTCCATTCCAGGGGAAGGCTCTCCCCCTTGTCCGCTCTGGAGGAAAGTGCTTGTGTTGCATCAGTCTTTATTCAGGGAGCATGTTTGTGCAGGAACCTCAGGTCTGAAGGACACCTCTACTCCCAATGCTGCTTTCTTGATTGTGTGAAGTTTCCCACTCTCAGCTTGCTTCCCTTTCCTTTTATCTGTTAAAGGATGAAAGGACAAAGGGTTGTGCAAGCTACACTCCAGGGAAACTCCCTTTACAGTGGAGCACAAAGGAGATCCTGTGAGGGGATTTACAGTCCCACCCTAATCCTGTAACATACAGCACAGGAAAATCACAAAACGGAGGACAGTCATAAAATATTGGGAATCACGGCCCAGCCACATGACTACACATATCTTGGGGGAACACAATTCAATCCATGGCAGTTGCTAACATATATACCACTGTTGATTTGTTTTTTCCACCTTAGTAGCGATATTCTTCAGTACAAGGCCAACAAGAGATTTCCCAGTACATTAGGTCCAAAAGCATTAGGATGGGTGGGCCTCTTTGGTGGAGAAATTTTTAAGCTGCAGATTATTTCTTGTCAAATTCTAAAAATGACATAGAAGTGCTCAAGGGTTCCTTAAAAGAATTTGTCCCCATATTAGATCCCACAATTAAAAGGAAAAGGAGTACTTCCAGACCTCCTTCACTCCAAGAATTTCAGCACATTGAAGTTGAGACTCTGGTGGATTCAGTGGCTACACGTTAAAAAAGAGTACCCCCAGTTGCATACCTGGGATGAAAATGAGGTCTGGCTTGGTGAGTTACTCAACCCCTGAGGACATTTTTGCAAATAGAGGCAAAACATCAAGACCTTTCTTAGAAATTAAATCAGCAAGCTTCCTAGTTATCTTCCTGGCTTAAGGAGAGGGAATAAATTCCTATTCCCTGAAGCACCTTGTAAGAGCTCAGCTGCCTGAGCACAGTTCAGAGGTGACTTTAGCATGAATGCGAGCTGGGGGAAAAAAATCCCCTTTCCTGAATATAAAGCAAGAAAAGTTTCCTGTGCCCATAGATCTATATGGATTATACTTATAAAAATACTTACTCCGTAGAACCTGTACATAGGAGGCCAATGATCTCTAAGCCAGGTTAGAATTGTATAGAATAATTTCATTTACTTATTATATACTTTTTACAAAGATGTATGTTTCCATGGGTACCTATTTCAGATGCTGCTATCTATTTTCAGCTTTCTCCATATATTTTAAACTCAGTTTTGTCTCGTGCTTTTAAATACAAGAATGCCATACTTAGCAGCACAAACTGATAGGACTTTCTGAGACTATGAAAATATTCCATATGCGTTGTTCAGTATTGGAGCCTCTAGCCACATATTGCTGTCGAGCACTTGAAATGTAGTTAGTGAGATTGAAGAAACATTTTTTTAATTACATTAAATGTAAGAATTCGTATGTGGCTAGTAGTTATCTGCTTGGTACTGGAGAGCAGAGCTCCAGCTTAGTGATTCTGAAACTCTAAAGCGCACCAGAGAATCTTGTTCAAGGCAAAGTTTAGGTGCAGGGTGTCTGCGGTGGGGTTTGATTCTGAGTTTCTACCAAGCCTTACATGATGCCAAGGAGGATACTCCACAGATCATGCTTCAAGTAGCAAAGCTTTAGGGCAGGCTGTTAAAAAGAAAACAGTAATCAAAAGACAATGAAAGTTAAACTACGTAGGGTTTATTCAAGCAGTTAGATTACACATCTTACATTTGCTTCTAAGCTTTTGTAGTTTAGTTCACCCAGGAAACTCTGGTGTCCTAAGGGTTAAGTGCTGCTCTGCGAACCAAAAGGTCAGCATTTTACATCCACCAGGCAATCCTTGGAAACTCTATGGGGCATATCTTTATTGTCACAATGAATCAGAATTTACTCAAGAGCAGAGGGTTTAGTGGTAGGTTTAGTTCGTCTATGTTAGTATTATGTCCATTTATGAGGTCTGATAATTAAGCCCGTGAACTTAATTGTTCTAAGTGTTGCATACCTCGTTGCTGACTATCACTAAGGTTGCCTTTGAAGTACTTCCCTTGGGAAGCTATGCGCTAACGCTGGTGACTAGTCCACCCTTCGAAGCAATTTTGGAACTCTTTCTGGAATGACTGTTGCACGCACTGTGGCAAGTTCGCAAACTTAATTGTGTAGTTGTCTGTGAGGGAGTTTGTAGCCAGTAAACTAATTTTACTGGAACACCGTACTTACTCACCTGATATGGCCTCCAATGACTTTTTTCTTTATCTGAAGATAAAGGAAATATCGAAAAGAAAACATCTTGATGACAGTCAGTACATCAAGGGTAATATGATGATAGCTCTGATGGCCATTCCAGTAAAAGAGTTCCAAAACTCCTTTGAAGGGTGGAAGTGGCACTGGCATCAGCGTGTAGCTTAACAAAGGGATTACTACAAAGGTGATTGTAATGATATTTAGCAATGAGATGTGTAACACTTCTTCTGGGATGAGTTTGCTAACTTAATTGGCAACCCTTGTATTTGTATATTGCTGACTATCTAATCATACATGAAGAAATCAAAGTATACAGAGTGCACTCCAGTAGTTACTATATGCCTATAGTGAGCCATTGTGTTGCTAAGAAAACAAATGGCCCAATGCTCGCTAGTTACAAAGAAGCTTTTCAGGAGAGGAGGAACAGAACAGAAAATTAACCATTAGCTATTCTTAATATGATGATTGAATCATGCCCCCTCCTTGAGATTAGGTGGTGTCAGGTTATCTGACAGTCTCTGGCTTGGCTGGAAGAGTCTAGCCCCCCTAAAACAAAAATGTAATCCTAGCTGTTTAATCTGATATTCTGTGATGCTGCTGTTGTTGTTAGGTGTGCTGGAGTTGGTTCCAACTCACAGCTACCCTATGAACAACAGAAGAAAACACTTATCCACAATCATTTTTATGCTTGAGCCCATTGTTGCCACCATTGTGTCAATCCATCTCATCAAGGTCTTCCTTTTTTCACTGACCCTCCACTCTACCAATCATGACATCCTTCTCCAGGGACTGACCCTTCCTGACAACATGTCCAAAGTATGTAAGACACAGTCTTGTCATCCTTGTTCCAAGCAGCACTCTGGTTTTACTTATTCCAGAGCAGATCTGTTTGTTCTTATGGTGTTCCGTGGTACATTTAACATTCTTTTTCAATGTCACAATTCAAAGGCGTCAATTCTTCTGTCTTGTTTGCTCATTGTTGAGCTTTCACATGCAGGTAATTGAAAATACTATGGTGTTGCCTGATTTGGGTCCATGCTCTGGAGCAGTTGAGCCAATAAAACATACTCCAAATTAGAAAGATGGCTTATTAGGAGGTATGATACCACTGGAGACTCAATAGCAATGCAGGCTGCTCTCCACGGAGTCTCAAAAAGACAATTTTTACATCAGAGTTTAAGTATCATTTCAGCAAGAAATACTTCATGTTTTTAAGCACATAGCTCACAGATAACTGTATACATCACAAAATAGTCACAAGAAATCTTTCCTTGCACTCTAGTCAGTTTGTTTACAGCAGACAAAGAAAAAACTTATGAAAAAATTCCTCAGCTACTGAAACCAGCCTGCCGAGTTCACTCTGAGATAAGGAACAAGAGAGAAAGTTGTGTATACACAAACTGCCAGTCAGCCTTCCTAGCTGTTGTTTTCCAGGCAGAAGGCCACTTCTCAGGAGAGCAAAGAAGAGGAGGGAGACTAAGGTCACAGGATCTGAGGGGCTTTCCACCCCTTTGGAAAGAGGCCAGTGTAGAGACCAGACTAACTGGTACAGTAAAAAAACACAGATTACTTAGAGTATCATTGGGGCATTAGTTATGTTAAGCTCGCAATTAGGCATTTTGAAAAGGGAAAACATGTTGCAAGGTATTAACGTTACAATGACATGGGTCAGGCACACTTTATCCTTCAAGGTGATATCTTTACTTTTCAACACTTTAAAGAGATCCTTTGTAGTAGATTTTCCCAATGCAACACATCTTTTAATATCTTGACTGCTGCTTCCATGAGCATTGATTATGGACCTAAGTAAAATAAAATCCGTGACAACCTCAATCCTGTCTCCATTTATGATGCTGCTGCTTACTGGTCCAGTTGTGAGGATTTTTGTTTCCGTGATGTTGAGGTGCAATCCATACTTAAGGTCCTTGATCTTCACTTCCAGTAAGTAAGGTGGTGTCATCTGCATAATGCAGGTTGTTAATGAGTTGTCCTCCATCCTGATGCCTCATTCCTCTTCATGGAATCCAGCTTCTTAGATTATTTGTTTGGTATACAGGTTGAAAAGATATGCCAAAAGGATACAACCCTGGAAGACACCTTTCCTCACTTTAAACCATGCAGTGTCCTCTGTTCTGTTTGCACAACTGCTTCTTGATCCATATACAGATTCCTTAAGAGCACAATCAGGTGTTCTGGAATTCCCATTTTACACAATGTTAACCATAATTTGTTATGATCCACACAGTTGAATGCCTTTGCATAGTCAATGAAACACAGGTAAACATCTCTGGTATTCTCTGCTTTCAGGGAAGATCCATTTGACATCAGCAATGATATTCCTGGTTCCATGTTCTCTTCTAAGTTCAACATGATTTTCTGGTAGCTGTCTTAGCTGATAGGAAGAGTAAAGATAGAGTCAGCAGCCCCTACTTATCTGTCAGTGGAGACTTACTTGTTGCTGTGGTGCCAGCAGCCACGCCACTGGTATTTAGGTACCATCATTGTAAGCACCAGTCTTTTGGGAAGAGCCCTGCAGTGGAGAGACAGTGTGTGGAATAGCCACATTTTGAGAACCCAGCAGTGGACTGAGGGCGCTACAGCCTCTCTACTCGCTGTTTTCTGAGCTCTGCCGTAGATTCGATTGTTTAGCAGTGGGAGGGGCAGCTCAGCCAGGACACCATGTTGATTGGCTGAGGGGTTGAGATATCCAATCAGAGGCCTCAGCAGGGGCTAATTCCAACCCTGGGAGGCAGTGCTGTTTTAGGTACCACCCATGGTAGACAGGTCTCAGCTGAGCTTCCAGACTAAGACAGACTAGGAAGAAAGACCCGACTGTCTACTTCTGAAAAGAATTAGCCAGGGAAAGCCTTATGAATAGCACTGGGACACTGTCAGATATTGTGCTGGAAAATGAGCCCTCTAGGTTGGAAGGCACTCAGAAGATGACTAGGGAAGAACTGCCTCCTCAAAGTAGAGTTGACCTTAATGTTGTAGATAAAGTAAAGCCTCCAGGATCTTCATTTGCTGATATGACATGACTCAAAATGAGAAGGAGTAGCTGCATTCATTAATAATCAGAATATGGAATGTCCAAAATACGAATCCAAGGAAAATTGGAAATCATCAGAAAAGAAATAGAATGTGAAAAAATCAATATCCTGGGCATTAGTTAGCTGAAATGGACCCATATTGGCCATTTTGAATCTGACAATCAAAATACAGTCTACTACATTGAGAATGAAAACTTGAAGAGGGACGGTGTAGCATTCATCTTCAAAAAGAATATTTCGGGGGGCAGAGTCAAGATGGCACATCTCCCTAAATCTGTCTGGAAATCAAGACCTGAATTCATAATTAAACGGAGCCTTCAGGACACCTAGTTAGCCCTAGGACACGGCTTAGTTCTGTTAATTTGGGCTTCATACCACTGAACGGGAAAATCTCTGTTTTGCTGACCCCCACTCTTGGCAAGTGCTGGCTTTCAAAGACCGAAGGTAACTCACCATTTTTACTTTTATTTTTCTTTCTCTGTCTTAGCCAGTGGGTAGAGCTGGGACTCGACTATCAGCTGACCTCAGACACACTGCTGGTGGGATCAGCAGGAGAAATTGACATATTTTGAGAGTCCGGCTTTGGACTCTGTACATATTGGCACCTTTGGCCTCTCTTTCCACATAGCTTGTATGGAGACAGGCACTGAGCTTGTGAGGGAAACCATCTTGTTCCATTAGGAGGTGGACACACCCATACAGAGTGTTTTAGTCAGCTAGGCTGCTCTAACAGAAATACCACAGAGTGGATAGCTTTAACAAAGAAAGATTTATTCTTACACAGTCCGGTAGGTTGCAAGTCCATGTTCAGGGTGTCCGCTCCAGGGAAAGACTTTCCCCTTGTCGGCTCTGGAGGGAAGTCCGGTATTGCATCAGTCTTTGTCCAGGGAGCGTCCTCAAGCAAGAACCTCTGGTCTGAAGGACGCGCTCTGCTCCCAGTGCTGCTTGCTTGATGGTAGCGAGGTTGTCAGTTGTCCTTTGTTTCTTTTTCCTTTTTATCTGAAAGCATTAAGGATGGGACAAGCCACACTCCGGGGAAACTCCCCCTACAGCAGGACATGGAAGTAATCCTATGTAGAATTCGTAGCCCCATCCTAATCTTTTAACACACAGTTAGCAAAGCCACACAATGGAGGACATTTCCAAGATACTGGGAATCATATCCCAGCCACATGGCTACACACATTTTTGGGGGGACACAATTCCAACCATGACATCCCACCCTTTGACAACCCAAAAATCACATCACAGAAACATTTAACACATTCGTCTCACCATAGCAAAATTATGTCCATCCATATAACAGAAGTCTTAAATCAGTTCCAAGTCCAAAATACAAAAACTCTTCTACATCTGTGAAACTTAGAAGGCATTAACAGGCAACAGGCAAGTCAACAGAACACATTACATTAGCTCTCAAAGCTTTGGAAATACTCTTACATTTTCTGAGACATTCTACACAACAGCAATGCTCTCCAGACTCTAGGTATCGGCCACACTCTCTGGTTTCTGAGTGGAGACCTCCAGCCCCGTTCTACAACTCTGCCTTCAAGGCCCACTTGGACAGAAACTCTGTCCCATTGGCTTTAGGAGCACCCTAAGCCCAAATGAGTGGCAATTCCACCCTTATGAACACAGCATGCCATGGTTCCACCCTTTCAAACCCCTGAGGTCATGGCCATACCTCTTGAGACTGAGGCAGCTCAGCTTCTCATGCTATTTGTCTCTTCAGCTTCAGCTTCCTGTGGCCGCATGGCCTGGGCCTCAGGCCCACATCTGCCCTGCTGGGCAAGTGTTCCAAAGCTCTGTAGCTCCACTGGTTTAAGTGCCCAGAGGCACCCCACTCTTTCTGGAAAGCGTCCTGCCCAAAGGCACTCAACTCTCTCACTCCGTGGGTCAGCAAGGCCAGCTTCACCGATTCAAGTGCCCAGAGGCACCCCATTCTGCGAGGAAAACTCTGCGCAGGCACTGACCTCTCTCGCTCCACAGGTCGGCTCCAGCGCTGCCTCTGGTTCTGCTGCTGCCGCTGCCGCTTCTTCCGGTCCTCTGTTGTTTCTCACCATCTGCGCCTTTGTCGTTCCTTCTGAATCTTCTTCCATTCACAGTTTCAAAGTGGCTTCCACATTTTAGGTATTTGCTAGAGCAGCACCCCATTCCCATGGTACCAATTCTGTTTTAGTCAGCTAGGCTGCTGTAACAGAAATACCACAGAGTGGATGGCTTTAACAAAGAAAGATTTATTCTTACACAGTCCAGTAGGTTGCAAGTCCATGTTCAGGGTATCTAACACAGAGGATCAAGCTGAACCTAATTCCTAGGCTGGGAGGCAGCGCCTGCCCAGATGAGAGAGCTTTTCCAGCAGAAAAGTAGTATTTTACACAATGTTGCCTATGGCTGGGCCGGGCAACAGAGGCTGTGGACTCTGTGCATTTCGGTATATTGGTCTCTCTTTCCACTGCGACATAGAATAACCTGTTCTGAGGCAGGGGCAAACTTGTGCAGGACACCAACTTGTTCCACTGGGAGATGGAGATACCCATGCAGGTCCCTCAGCTGGACCTAATTCCTGGGCTGGGAGGCAACGCCTGCCCAGAGCAGAGTGCTTTTCTAGCAGAAAACAGTATTCTACACAGTGTCACCTACAGCTGGGTCCTGACAGAAAAGTCCAGCAGGAGAGTAGGTGTCATGGTTTGAATTGTGTCCCCCCAAAAATGTGTGCAGCCACGTGGCTGGGATATGGTTCCCAGTATCTTGGGACAGTCCTCCATTGTGTGGTTTTGCTAACCTGTATGTTAAAGGATTAGGGTGGGGCTGTGAATTCCTGCTATGAGGGAAGTTTCCCTGGAGTATGGCTTGCCCTACCCTTAAGGCTTTTAGCTTGCAAGGAATAAAAGGAAAAAGAACCAAGGACAATTTGAGAACCTCGCTACCATCAAGCAAGCAGCACCGGGAGAAGAGCGCGTCATTCAGACCAGAGGTTCTTGCGTTAGGACACTCCCTGGACAATGACTGATGCAATACCGGACTTTCCTCCAGAGCCGTCAAGGGGAAAGTCTTTCCCTGGAGCGGACACCCTGAATATGGACTTGCAACCTACCGGACTGTGTAAGAATAAATCTTTCTTTGTTAAAGCCATCCACTCTGTGGTATTTCTGTTAGAGCAGCCCTGGCTGACTAAAACAGTAGGCTTTCTGTATTTTGAGCTAGTTTATCACATCTGGGGTTGGATATAGAGATGCTTATTTTGCCAGCTGGGAAGAGGGACCTATACACCTGAAAGCCTAACTGACTTTGGAAGTTGTCAGATACTTTTTACACTCCATTTTAAGATGGCCTAAATAAACAACTGCAATCCATGCTCATAACATCTCTCCCAGCCTCTACTGACTCACATGATGCCAAGAAAACAGCAAACTCTGGAGAAAACTGTAACCAAGAAATCACCCATGGCTTCAGAAAGCCCTGAAAAGAAAGCACCACAAAACTTGCCAGACAAAGAAACTTTTCGGAAATTATTGGAAGGTGAATACAAAAGGCTTGTGTATAGAGCCTTCCTAGACCTTACAGAAAATGTACCAGAGCAAAATGAAAAATGAAGCTGTTCAATCTGATGGAACACTAGTATTCTACAATCCAACAGATCAAGAACAAAATCAGACATAGAAATTGCAATTCAAGGCCAAGAAAATAGAGTGGAACAAATGGAAAAAAGGTTTTCTGATTTGGAAGACAAAGCTACTGACTCCAGCATCTATGAAGAGAAATCAGAAAAAAGAAACAAGAAAAATGAAGAAGCATTAAGAAGCATCTGGGACTCTATTAAGAGGAACAATCTATGATTAATTGGAGTTCCTGAACAGGGTGAGACACCTGAGAACACAGAGAGTGTTGTGGTTTAGCTGCTCACAGAAAACTTCCCAGAAATTATGAAAGAAGAGAGTATAGATATCCAAGATGCATATCAAATGCCACTCAATGTAGATCTCGAAAGAAAGACTCCAAGACATATTATGATCAAGCTTAACAAAATGAAACATAAGCAGAAACTCTTAAAGGCAGCAAGACCCAAAGCAGAGCTAACATTCAGAGGGAAACCCTATAGGTTTTTTTCAGACTTCTCAGTATAAACAATGCTGGCACAGAGACAGTGGCATGACACATTCAAAGCCTTGAAGGAGAAGAACTTCCAATCAAGAATTACATATCCCACCAAACTATTTTTCACATATGAAAATGAAATGAAGACATTCACAGATAAACAGAAATTCAGAGACTGTAAAAACCAAACCAAAGCTACAAGAAATACTGAAAAAATCTCTTTGCTTAGAAGAACAAAACCACTAACTTTATATTTTAGAAGCAAGTACAGGACACATCACCCAGAATCCTACTCAATTAGGGAAGGCTGTGAAGTCAATCAAAGCTATAATAAGGAAAGAAATAATCCAGTGATCATATCATGAAAACTATGATGTCATCATATTAAAAAGGGGGATGTACTACAGTTGTTATAGTCCTTCCAGATGGAGAGGAAGTTGATAAGAATGTCAGCAATTAAAACTGAGTTTATATTTAGTTTACTAAGGGGGATCATAGGGCAAACATAAAGCACAGTAAAGATTGAACATATCAAATCAAGAAACATACTACAGGAGTCTCAACAACCACAAAACTAACCCTAAAAAAGGTGCAAAATCAACTCACAAAGAAGATTGTCCTAGAACAGCTTAATTAGAACAACAAAGAATCAACACAAAAATAAACATAACACAATGGCAGCACTGAACACATATCTATCAATAATGACATTGAATTAAATGGACTAAATGCTCCGGTAAAGAGACATCGAGTGACTTCTTGGATCAAAAGGCACAACCATCCATATGTTGAATACAAGAAACTCACATTAGACATAAAGATACGCACAAGCTGAAAATTAAAGGACAGAGGAGTATATATCAAGCTAACAAAACACAAAGAAGAGCAGGTGTGGCAATTCTAATCTCAGATAAAACAGATTTTAATATAAAATACACCATCGTGGACAAGGATGGACACTATTGCTGAAAGGCTCAATACACAAACAGGACTTAACAATATTAAATATATATGCACCTAATATTACAGCACCTAAATACATCGAACAAACACTGACTATACTAAAAAATGAGATAGATCACTCCAAAGTCACAGTGGGAGACTTCAACACTCCACTTTCAATATTGGGCAGATCATTTAGAAAAAGACTCAGTACACAGAAGACCTTATTGCCACAATTAACCAACTAGACCTCATCGACATATACAGAACTTTTTCTCCATCGTGGACAACTATGCCTTCTTCTCCAGTGCGCATGGAACGTGCTCCACAATAGATCATGTGTTAGTACGCAAAGCAGTTCTCAACAAAATCCATACCACTGAATTAATGCCAAGCATCGTCTCAGATCATAAAGCCATAAAAGTTGAAATCAACAGCAGATAAAACAAAGAAAGTGGAACTGATGAAAGCTGAACAGCATCTTGCTCAAAAAGCCATGGCTTATAGAAGAAATCAAGGATGAAATAAAGAAATATATGGATTCCAATAAGAATGAAAACACTTCCTACCAGAACCTATGGGATACAGCCAAAGCAGTGCTCAGTGGTCAGTTTTTCTCTATAAATGCACACTTCTGGAAGGAAGAAATCAAAAGAACTAATCCCACAGCTTGAACAAGTAGAGAGAGAACAACAGAGGAACCCCTGAGGCACCAAGAGAAAGCAGATCATAAAGATTAGAGTGGAGTAAATGAACAACGGAAGAAGTTGAAAAGATCAAAACCAGGCTTTTTGAAAAGATCAACAAAATTAACAAACCACTGACAAAACTTAGTAAACAAAACAGGAAAGGAAAAAAATAACCAAAATAAGAAATGGGAGGGGAGTTGTTGAAACAGATTCAGCAGAAATAAAAAATAACAGAATACTAAGAAAGACTGTACCCCAACAAATTTGAAAACCTAGAGGAAATGGACAAATTCCTTGATTCATATCATCTACCAAAACTATCACAAGCTGAAGCAGAGCAACTTAAACCCATCATGAAGAAAGAGGTTGCAAAAGTTATCAAAAACCACCAACGAAGAAAAAGCCCACACCCAGATGGCTTCACTGCAGAATTCTACCAAGCTTTTAGAGAATAATTATCTCCAATACTACTGAGACTATTTCACAGTATAGAAAGGGATGGAATATCCCCAAATTCATTCTATGAAGGCAGCATAATCCTGGTACCAAAGCCAGGGAAAGACTCATCAAAAAAGGAGAATTGCAGACTGATATTACTCATGAATCTAGATGCAAAAATCTTCAACAAAATTGATGCCAATAGAAAACAACAACATGTCCAAAACATAATCATGACCCAGTTGGATTCATACCAGGGATGCAAGGCTGGTTCAACATCAGAAAAGCAATTCATGTGATCAACCACATAAATAACACAAAAGACAAGAATCACCTGATTTTATCCATTAATGCAGAAAAGGCATTTGATAAAGTCCAACACCCCTTCATGCTAAAAACTCTCAGCAAAATATGAATAGGTGGCAAATTTCTCAAGACAATCAGGGCCATTTATACAAAGCCAACTGCCTATGTCATCCTGAATGGACAGAGACTGAAACAGTTTCCCATGAGAACAGGCACAAGACAATAATGTTCACTCCCACCTCTCCTATTTAACATTGTAGTAGAAGTTCTAGCCAGACGAATTAGACAAGACCAAGAAATAAAGGGCATCTGCATCAGCAAAGAAGAAGCAAAAATCTCCCTGTTTGTAAATGATATGATTGCATACGCAGAGAATCCTAAAGAATCCATAAGTAAACTACTCAAACTGATAGAAGAGTTCAGCAAAGTCTCAGGATACAAGATAAACATAAGTAAATCAGTAGAATTCCTTTATATCAATAACAAGATTATTAAGGAAGAAATCATCAAATCAATACCATTTACTATAGCTCCTAAGAAGATAAAGGACTCAGGAATAAATCTAACCAGAGAAATAACAGACCTTTACAAAGAGAACTACAAGTCCTTACTATAAGAAACTAAGAGACATTTCCATAAATGGAGAAACCCACCCTCCTCATGGATACGAACACTTAACATAGTGAAAATGTCTATTTTGTCTAAAGCAATCTACTTATATAATGCAATCACAATACAAATTTTTTTTTTAAGGAGACATTTTTTAAGGAGATGGAAAAACAAATTGCCAACTTTGAAAAGGGAAGAAACTCCAGATATGTAAAGCACTACTGAAGAAAAAGAACACACTGGAAAGCCTCTAATTAACCAACTTTAGAACCTGTTACACTGCCACAGTAGTCAAAACAGCCTGGTACTGATACAAAAAGAGACCAATAGATCAATGGAACAGAACTGAGACCTCAGCGATGACACCATCTTCCTATGAACAGCTGATATTCAACAAAGGCCCTAAGACATTAAACAATCTTTTCAACAAATGGTGCTGGCAAAATAGGATATCCACTCACAAAAAATTTAAAACAGACCCACATCTTACACCTTGTACAAAAACCAACTCCAACTGGATGAAAGACCTAAATATCAAATCTAAAATGATAACACCTTTCCTTATCCAAGAAAAAATAGGAACAACAATGGAAGTTTTAATACACAATGTAGGCAGACTTCAAAATCTGTCAAACAAACCAGAAGCAACAGAAGAAAAATTAGATAAATGGGAACTATTAAGAATCGAACATTTTTGCTCATCCAAAGACTTTATTAATAGAATTAAAAGGCCACCTACAGAATGGGAAAAAGTATTTGGCAACTATATGTCAGACTGATGCCTGATCTCCATAATCTACAAGGTACTACAAATCATAAACAAAAAAAGGATAAATAATCCAATTAAGCAATGGGCAAAGGAGAGGGACAGACGCTTCTCTACAGAGGAGTTCCAGGCAGCCATAAAACACATGCGGACATGCTCATGATCATTAGCTATTAAAGAAATTCAAATCAAAATGACAGTTAGATACCATCTCACCCCAACAAGGTTGACCATGATCCAAAAAACTCAAAACAACAAATGCTAGAGAGGCTGTGGAGAAATTGGAACTCTCCTACTCATGTGGTGGGATTGCAAAGTGGTGCAACCTCTTTGGAAAGAAATCTGACACTACCTTAAAAAGCTGTATCTAGACTCGATGGCACTTGGCATATATAGCATTTGACCCAATAATTCTACTGCTTGGAATATATCCTACAGAAGCAAGGCCATTCACACCAACTGATAAATACACACAAAAGTTCATCACAGCACAGTCCACAATAGCAAAAAGATGGAATCAACCCAGATGCCCAACAACAGAGGAATGGATAGGTAAACTATGGTATATGTACTCAGTGGAACACTATGCAATGATAAAGAACAATGATGATAGCAGGAAACATCTCTTAACCTGGTTTCAATTGGAGAATATTATGCTGAGTGAAAGCAGTCAGAGACAAAAGGACAAATATTGTATGAGACCCCTGCAATAAAAACTCAAAGTCAGACTCCTGCACAGAAGAAAAGACTCTTTGATGGCTGCAAAGGTGAGGAGCCAGGGAGGGCAAGGGGGGATTGTTTAGATTTGATAGTTGATAGAAATTTTGTTGGGTCAAATATGGGACAGCACACATTAGAAAGAAGATCAATTTTAACTAGACTTCTGCATACTGTGATTAGTCCTCCCATCTTAATTCAATATTACAAGGACAGAGTAGCTGAGGTGGAGGGCCGGGGACCATGCTTCCTGGGAAATCGAGTCCAATTGTCACAACTAGCATTTTGGTGAGACAGCCTTCAGCACCCCACATTGGTGAGTGGTGTCTGGGGTCTTAAAAGCTGCCAAGCTATCCTGTGAGGGAATAGCAAATGGTCTGAACTCAGCAGGAATTGATGATCCCTGAGGACCAAAACGACATGGGGGAAAGAGAACCCAGAAGACAGAGAGACCCACGTGAGTGGGTGACTACATTGACCTGTGACTGGAAGAACTGGATGGTGTCCGGCCTCCACCAGTGATAACTGTGATGGAGCTCACAAAGCTGAGTCTCACTGGCAAAACGAGAATAAAAAGGGGTGCACACTGAGATCTCCACTTAAAGACCACAATTGATGGTCCAGGGGCTTAGGGGTTCCCCTGGAAGCATGGTCCCTGGCCCTTATGTTGCTTCTGTCCATAAATCATAAAGGTCATCTCTTTGGACAGGAATGGATTGGACTTGGCAACGCAGAGTGACCACATCATGTGTGCACTTTATGGTTCTGTGCATCTATAGAATGTCGTCCTCCTGACGTCTTACTGGAGAAAGGGGAGTGGGTGGAGAGGACAGGATAGTAGATTGTTGCGTGGATAGGACTTGTATGGAGCAGAGAAGTAGAGTGTGCTGTCGCTGGGCAGGGAGAGCATTGGAAACTGCTTATAGGTGGGCATGCCAATTCATATGTCAATGTACATTTTCATTTAATCATCATAATAAAAATAAATAAATAATAAAGAACATTTCCAAGGGGGCAGATTCAAGATGGTGTATGAAACACACATCTCCTTATTTACCTCTGAAAACTGAGGCCTGGATTGATAATTAGACAGAGCTTTCTGGTCCTCTAGTGAGTCCTAGGACAGGGCATAGGGCTGTCAATTCTGACTACACGCTGCTAAACAGAAAACTTCCTCTCTTGTTGAGCCTTGCTTGCATGGACTGAAGTTACTGGCACTTCAGTGAGATGGGCATCAGCCAGCACACACACTGAAACAAAATGCTGAAGTGAACAGTGTGTGCTGCAGTGGAGAGACGGTGTGTGGAATAGCCACATTTTGAGAACCCAGCAGCAGACTGAGGGCACCACAGCCTCTCTACTCTCTGTTTTCTGAGCTCCGCCATAGATGCAATTGTGAGGGGCAGCTTGGCCAGGACACCATCTTGATTGGCTGGGAGGTGGAGTTACCCAGCCAGAGGCCTCAGTAGGGACTAATTCCCAGGCTGGGAGGCAGTGGCAGAGCAGGAAGTTCTCTTCCAGCCAAAAGACTGTGCTTAGACCAGTGTTAACTTACAGTTAGGGCCTTGGTGGGGCATGGTAGCAAGAGAGTAGCCACTCCCCACTTTGAACTACATCATAGAATCTAGCTGCCTCTCTCATGAGCTGGAAGGTGGGGCTGGCTGCACTTGACGGCCTGACTGATTTTGGAAGCTCTCATATAGTTTTTAGGTTTTTAAAATAAGATGGCCAGGAGAAATAACTGCTGTGTAGCCTGACAGCATCTTTTCTAGCCTTTACCGATCAACATCATAGGGTCATTTGACAGCCTCCCAGTGACTGCATAAGTAGGGCAGTGTCTTTACCATCCAGGAAGTAGACTCAGCCACCCCAGAGAATCCACTGAGGCCAGTCATCAGAGTACACAGAAGTGGCTGTTGACCAATTCTCTTCTCAGAGCTACACCTCAGCTCTGGTTCAGGTAATACCAGAGAAACAAAACAGCCTCTAGATGTCCTGAAAGCAACATACCATCACAAAGCATTTAAAGAAACAGCCTGCTGTGGCTCCAGATAACTCCCAAAATAAAGAATCAAAAAACTTCCCATATGAAGAAGCCTTTGTGAAACAATTGGAGACGAGTACAAAAGAAATACATATAGGACCTTCCTAGAGATTATACAAAATGAAGCAGAGTAAAATGAAGAATTAAACAAGATATTTGAACTGATGAAACATCAATGGTCTGAAATCTAACAGATCAATAACAAAATTACAGAATTAGACAATTCATTTAAAAGCCAAAAGAAAAGAACTGAGCAACTGGAAGTCAGACTAAGTGACCTTGAAGCTAGAACAACTGGCCAGCATTTATCAGGAAAAATCAAAGAAAAGAAAAATGAAGAAGTGTTAAGAAACATGTGGGACTCTATCAAGATGAATAATCTATGTTTAACTGGAGTTCATAAATGGGGAGGGACAGCTTAAAACACAGTGAGTGTTGTTGTTGAGTTGCTGACAGAAAACTTCCCTGAAATTACAAAAGAGAACATAGATATCCAAGATGTGTATTGAATGTCACATAATGTAGACCCCAAGAAAAAGACACCAAGACATATTATAATCAAGCTTAACAAAATGAAACATAAGCAGAAACTCTTCAAGGCAGCGAGACTCAAATCAAAGCTAACATTCAGAGGGAAGCTCTTGTAGGTTTTGGTTTGACTTCTCAGCAGAAACAACGGTGTCGCAGAGGCAGTGGGATGACATATTCAAAGCCTTCAAGGAGAAAATCTTTCAACCGAGAATTATATATCCTACAAAACTGTCTTTCAAATATCAAGATGAAATTCAGACGTTCTCAGATAAACAGAAGTTTACAGGTTTTGTAAAAACCAAACCAAAACTACAAGAAATACTGAAAGAAACTCATTGCTTAGAAAAACAAAACCATTAAGTGTATAGTTAAGGAGATAATGCAGGACACAGCATCCAGAAACCTACTCAGTAAGGGAAGGCACAAAACTCCGTCAAAGTTATAATATTAAAAGAGAACCACTAATCATATCATGAAAATAAAGATACCATCATATTAAAAAAGGGATATACTACAGTAGTTATAGTCCTTTCAGATGGAGAGTAAGTTAATAAGAAACTTAGAATATTCAAGGGGATATAAGGGTAGCCACAAAGCACAGTAATGATGCAACATATCAAAACAAGGAATGTAATCATGGGTCTCAACAAACACAAAACCAAGAGTGAAAAAGATGAAAAGTCAACCCATAAACAAGAATGACCCCAAACAGAATATTAAGAGGAACAGAGAAAACATCAACACAAAAATCAATGCACCAAAATTACAGCACTAAACACAATCTATCAAAAATTACGCTGAATGTAAATGGACTGAATGCTCCAGTAGAGACAATGAGTGACATCTTGGATCAAAAGACACGATCCGTCTATACATTGCTTACAGGAAACACACTTAAGACTTAAAAATAAGAACAAACTGAAAATTGAAGGATGGAATAATATATACCAATCTAACAATATACAAAGAAGTACAGGTGTGTCAATACTAATCTCAGATAAAATAGATTTTAATGTCAAATCCACCATCATGGACAAGAATGGTCACTGTTTATTGCTGAAAGGTTGAATACGCAAGCAAGATTTAACAATATTAAATATTTATGCACCCAATACTAGAGCATCTAAATTCATCAAACAAACACTGGTTACACTGACAAATGAGATAGATCACTCATAATTATAGTTGGAGACTTCAACACTCCACTTTCAGTAATGGACAGATCTTCTACAAAAAAGCTCAGTAAAAACACAGATCTTATTGTGACAATTAACCAATTAGACCTCAACAACATATACAGAATTTTTTATCTATCAACAGATAAATACATTTTGTTTTCTGATGAACCTGGAATATTTTCCAGAATAGACCATGTGTTAGGTCATGAAGCAAATCTCAACAAAATCCAAACCATTGAATTACTGAAGGCATCTTCTCAGAGCATAAAGCCATAAAAGTCAAAATCGATAGCAGAAAAAAATGTAGATAGAAATTGGAACTCATGGAAACTGAACATCTTACTCAAAAAGCCATGGGTTATAGAAGAAATCAAGGATGAAATAAAGAAATTATTGGATTCAGATGAGAATGAAAACACATCCTACCAGAAACTGTGGGATACAGCCAAAGCAGTGTTCAGAGGTCAGTTCTGTATAAATGCACACATTGGGAAAGAAGGACCAGAACCAAAGAATTAACCCTACACCTTGAACAAGTAGAAAGAGAGCAATGGAGAAGCCCCTTGGGCACCAGAAGAAAACAGATCATAAAGATTAGAGCAGAACTAAATGAAGTGAACAATTGAAAAAAATGAAAAGACCAAAAGCTGGCTTTTTGAAAAGATGAACAAAATTGACAAACCATTGGCTAAAATTACTAAAGAAAACAGGAAAGGAAGCAAATAACCCAAATAAGAAATGAGATGTCACAGCAGATCCAACAGAAATCAAAACTATCCTAACAGAATACTACAAAAGACTGTACTCCCAACAAACTTGAAAACCTAAAGGAAACTGACAAATTCCTAGACTCATGTCGTCTACCAAAATTATCAGAAGGAAAAAAAGAACTTAAAAAACTCATCATAAAGAAAGAGATTGAAAAGTCATCAAAAAACTACCAAACAAAAAAAAGCCCTGGCCCACTGGCTTCACTGCAGAATTCTACCAAGCTCTTTGAGAAGAATTAACTCTAATACTACTGAGACTAATTCACAACATAGAAAGGGGGTGGAATAGTCCTAAATTCATTTTATGAAGCTAGCATAACCCTGATGCCAAAGCCAGGGAAAGATCCCACAAAAAAGGAAAATTACATATCACTATCACTCATGAACCTAGATGCTAAAAAAACCTTCAACAAAATCCTTGCCAATAGACTTCTGGTGCCTGAAGCCTTCCTCTGTTGCTCTCTTTCTACTTGTTCAAGCTGTAGGGTTAATTCTTTGGTTTGGATTCTTTCTACTTTCCAGAAGTGCGTATTTATAGAAATAAATTGAACTCTGAGCACTGCTTTTGCTGTATCCCATAGGTTCTGCTAGGATGTGTTTTCATTCTCATCTGGATCCTTGATAAATTTCTTTATTTTGTCCTTGATTTCTTCTATAACCCATGGATTTTTGTGCAACATGTTCAGTTACCATGATTTCCAATTTCTGTCTATGTTTTTCAGCTGTTGATTTCAACTTTTATGGCTTTATGGTCTGAGAAGACACTTTGCAATAATTCAGTGGTTTGGATTTTGTTGAGATTTGCTTTATGATCTAACACATGGTCTATTCTGGAAAATATTCCGTGTGCACTGGAGAAGAAGTTGTACTTTTCTGTTGATGGATAAAAAGTTCTGTATATATCAATTAGGTCTAATTAGTTAATTGTCACAATAATGTCTTCTGTATCTTTACTGAGCTTTTTTGTAGAAGATCTGTCCATTACTAAAAGTGGAGTGTTGAAGTCTCCAACTGTTACAGTGGAGTGATCTATCTCATTTTTCAGTGTAGTGAGTGTGTGTTTGACCTATTTAGATGCTCTAGTATTGGATGCTTAAGTATTTAATGTTTTAAAGTCCTTCTTTTATATTGAAGCTTTCATCAATAAATAGTGACTGTCCTTGACCACGATGGTGGATTTGACATTAACATCTATTTTATCTGAGATTAGTATTGCCACACCTGCTCTTCTTTGTATATTGTTGGCTTGGTATATGTTATCACAGCCTTTAGTTTTCAGTTTGTTCCTGTATTTAAGTCCAAGGTGTGTTTCTTTTAAGCAATATCTATACGGGTCACCTCTTTTGATCCAAGATGTCACTTGTCTCTTTATTGGAGCGTTCAGTCCATTTATATTCCGTGTAATTATTGATGAGTATGTGTTTTGTGCTGTCGTTTTGATGCATTGATTTTTGTGTTGGTGTTTTCTCCATTGCTCCTAATATTCTGTTCTGGGTCATTCTTCTTTATGGATTGACTTTTCATCTTTTTCAGTGTTGGTTTTGTGTTTGTTGAGACTCCTCTATGATGTTTCTTGTTTTGATATGTTGATTTGTTATTGTTCTTTCTGGCTTTCCCTATGATCACCCTTAATATTCTAAGCTTAAACCCAATTTTAACTTCTACATATCTTTTTAACTTTCTCTCCATCTGAAAGAACTGTAACTATTGTAGTATATCCCTTCTTTTAAAGTGATAGTATCACAGTTTTCATGATACGATCACTGGGTCACTTCTTTTGATATTATAGCTTTGATTGAGTTTTGTGTCTTCCTTTACTGAATAGGTTTCTGGATGTTGTGTCCTGTGTTGGCTCCTTAAGTACACACTTAATGGTTTGGTTTTCTAAGCCAAAAGCTTCTTTCAGTGTTTCTTGTAGCTTTGTTTGGTTTATACAAAGTCTCTAAGCTTTGTTTATCTGTGAATGTCATAATTTCATCTTCACATTTGAAAGACAGTTTTGTAGGATATATAATTCTTGGTTGGAAGTTTTTCTCCTTGAAGGCTTTGAATGTGTCATCCTGCTGCCTCTATGCTGACATCATTTCTGCCAAGAAGTCAGATGAAAACCTACAGGGCTTCCCTCTGAATGTTAGCTTTACTTTGAGTCTTACTGTCCTTATGAATTTCTGCTTATGTTTTATTTTATTAAGCTTGATTACAATATGTCTTGATGTCTTTTGGGGTCTGATTTTTGTGGCATTCAATATATGTCTTGGTTATCTATGTTCTCTTTCATAATTTTGGGGAAGTTTTCTTTCAATGTCTCAACAAAAATACCCTCTGTTTTCAGCTATCACTCCCTATTCAGGATCTCCAGTTAATCATAGATTATTCATCTTGATAGAGTCCCACATGTTTCCTAATGCTTCTTCATTTTTTCTTATTTCTTTTCTCTGATTTTTCCTCACAAGTGCTGATGTGAATTAATCTATCCTCAAGGTCACTTAGTTTGACTTCTATTTCCTCGATTTTGCTCTTTTGGCTTTGTACTGAATTGTCTAACTCTTTTATTTTGTTATTGATCTGCTGGAGTTTGGAACATTGATGTTCCATCATTTCGAATAGCTTGCTTAATTTTTCATTTTGCTCTGCTGCATTTTGTTTAATCTTTGGGAAGGCTCTACATATAATTATTTTTCACTTGACCTCTTATGTTTCAGAAAGGCTTCTTCATCTGGGAAGTCTTTTGATTATTTATTTTGGGAGTTTTCTGGCACCATGGTAGCCTGTTTCTTTTTACTTTTTATTAAATAAAAAATGAAAGTGTACATACTCTGTGCTTACAACATTGGGTTAAGAAAGGAGTACACAAATTGTGTCAAAATCCCATTAATATTGATCTTCTTACTAATGTGTATTGTCATCAATTTCACCCAACCAAATTTCTAACAACTATCTAATCTAAACCCTTGCCCCTCGCCCTCTCGCCCTCCCATCCATCCCACCCTTGTAGCCGTCAAAGAGTCTTTTCTATCATGTATGAGTATGCTTTTCAGTTTTTATCGTAGGGGTCTCATATAATAATTGTCCTTCTGTTGCTGACTAGTTTCACTCAACATAATGTCCTCCAGTTGAGACCAAATTGAGAGATGTTTCCTGCTATCATCGTTGTTCTTTATCAATGTATAGTACTCCATTGACTATATATACCAACATTTACCCATCAATCTTCTGTTGTTGGGCATCTGGGTTGATTCCAACTTTTTGCTATCATGGACTGTGCTGCAATGAACATTCGTGTGCATGTAGCAGTTTGTGTGAATGGCCTAGATTTTGTAGGATATATTCTGAGCAGAGGAATTACTTGGTCAAATGCTGTATCTATATCCATTATTTTAAGGTAACGCCAAATTGCTTTCCAAAGAGGTTGCACCATTCTGCAATCCCACCAACAGTGAAAGAGAGTTCCAATCTCTTCACAGCCTCTCCAACATTTATTGTTTTGCATTTTTTGGATCATGGCCAACATTGTTGGTGTGAGATGCTGTCTTGTCGGTTTGATTTGAATTTCTTTAATAGTTCATGATTATGAGCATGTCCACATGTGTTTTTTGGCTGCCTGGATCTCCTCTTTAGAGAAATGTGTGTTCATCTCCTTTGCCCATTGCATTGCTTAATTGGAAGATTTGTCTTTTTCTTATTGATATTTTGTAGAACTTTATAGATTATGGAGATCAGGTGTCGGTCTGACATAGAGTTGCCAAACATTTTTTCCCATTCCATAGGTGGTCTTTTAACTCCTTTGATGAAGTCTTTGGATGAGCAGAAGTGTTTGATTCTTATTAATTTCCATTTATCTAATTTCTCTTCTGATGAATGTGTTTTGTTTGTCAGACTTTGAAGTCTGTCTGTATTGCGTACTAAAATGTCCATTGTTGACCCTATCTTATCTTGGATGAGCTTTATCGTTTTAGCTTTTATATTAAGGTCTTTTATCCAGTTTGAGTTGATTTTTGTATAAGGTGTGAGATATGGGTCTTGTTTCAATTTTTTGCAGATGGATACCCAATTATTCCAGCACCATTTGTTATAGAGACAGTTGTTACCCCAGTTCAAAATCTTATGACCTTTCTCAAATATCAGCTGTTCATACGAGGATGGTGGCATCTCTGGGGTATCTACTTTGTTCCATTGGTTTATATGTCTCCTTTTGTACCAATACCAGGCTGTTTTGACTACTGTGGCAGTGTAATAAGTTTTAAAGTCAGGTAGTGAGAGGCCTCCCAGTATGCTATTCTTTTTCAGTAGTGCTTTACTTATTTGGGGTTTCTTCCCTTTCCAAATAAAGCTGATAATTTGTTTCTCCATCTCATTAAAAAATGTCGCTGGAATTTGTATTGAGATTGCATTATATAAGTAGATTGTGTTGGGCAAAATAGACATTTTCACAATATTGAGTCTCCCTATCCATGAGCAGGGCAGATTACTCCACTTATGTCTCTCCTAGTTTCTTGTAGCAAGGTCTTGTAGCTTTCTTTGTAAAGATCTCTTATTTCTCTAGTTAGATTTATTCCTAGGTATTTTATCTTCTTGGGGGCTATAGTAAATGGAATTGACTTGGTGATTTCTTCTTTAATAATTTCAGTGTTGGAATAAAGGAATCCTATTGATTTAGTTATGTTTATCCTGTATCCCGATACTTTGCCGAATTCTTCTATTAGCTCTAATAGTTTACTTATGGATTTCTTTGGATTCTCTGTATAAACAATCATATCATCTGCAAAGACAGAAATCTTTACTTCTTCACTGCCAATACGGATGCCTTTTATTTCTTTGTCTTGTCTAATTGCTCTGGCTATAACTTCTAGCACAATGTTGAAAAGAAGTGGTGAGAGCAGGCATCCTTGTCTAGTTCCCATTCTCAAAAGGAATTCTTTCAGTCTTTCACCATTCAGGATGATGAAAGCAGTTGTCTTTGCATAGAGGCTACTGATTATATTGAGGAATTTCCCTTTTATCCCTATTTTTCTGAGAGTTTTAAGCATGAATGGATGTTGAACTTTGTCAAATGCCTTTTCTGCATCAATTGACAAAATCAGGTGATTTTTATCTTTTGTGTTATTAGCCAGCCAGCCAATTAATAAGATTGATTACATTAATTGTTTTTCTGGTGTTGAACCAGCCTTGCATCACTGGAATGAAGCCAACTTGACCATGATGAATAATTTTTTTTACATGCTGTTGAATTCTGTTGGCTAGAATTTTGTTGAAGATTTTTGCATCTAGGTTCATGAGTGATATTGGTCTGTAATTTCCTTTTTTTGTGGGCTCTTTCCCTGGTTTGGGTATCAGGGCTATGCTGGCTTCATAGAATTAACTTGGAAGTATTTCATCTCTTTCTATGGTGTGAAATAGCCTCATTAGTATTGGAGTTAATTCTTCTGTAAAAGTTTGCTGGAATTCTCTGGTGAAGCGGTCAAGGCCAGGACTTTCTTTGGTTGATAGATTTTTGATGACTTCCTCAATGTCTTCCTTAGTGATAGATTTATTAAGTTGATCTATTTCTCCTTGTGGTAGTCTTGGTGAGTCATATGAATCTAGAAATTTGTCCATTTCCCCCAGGTTTTCAAACCTGTCAGAGTGTAGCTTTTCATAGTATTCTTTTATATTTTATTTCAGTTGGGTTTGTTGTAACATGTCCCAACTCATTTCTTAATCGGTTTATTTGTATCTTCTGTTGTTTTTCTCTTGTAAGTTTAGCCAATGGTTTATCAATTTCGTTGATCTTTTCAAAGAACCAGCTTTTGGTTTTGTTAATTTTTTCAATTGTTTTTCTATTCTCTAACTCATTTAGTTCTGCTCTAAACTTTATAATCTGTTTTCTTCTGGTGTCTGAGGGGTTTCTCTGTTGCTCTCTTTCTAGTTGTTCAAGGTGTGAGGTTAATTCTTTAATTTGGACCCTTCTTTCCAGATGTGTGCATTTATACAGATAAAGTGACCTCTGAGCACTGCTTTTGCTGTATCCCAGAAATTCTGGTAGGATGTGTTTTCATTCTCGTTTGAATCCATGAATTACTTTAATGTGTCTTTAATTTCTTTTATAACCCAAGGCTTTATGAACAAAGCGTGTTCAGTTTCCACAAGTTTGAATTTTTACCTATGAATTTTCTGTTGTTGATTTCAACTCTTATAGCTCTGTGGTCTGAGAAGGTACTTTGCAATAAATCAGTGGTTTGGATTTTATGGAGAATTGTTTTATTACCTAACATATAGTCTGTTCTGGAGAATGTTCCATGTGCTTTGGAGAAGAAGGTGTATTTATCTGTTGATGGATGAAAAGATCTGTATATGTCGATAAGGTAAAGTTGGTTGATTGTTGTAATAAGATCTTCTGTATCTTTATTGAGCTTTTTTCTGGATGATCTGTCCTTAACTGAAAGGGGAATGTTAAAGTCTCCAACTATTATTGTGAAATGATCAATCTCATTTTTCAATGTTGTCAGTATTTGTTCAATGTATTTAGGTGCTTTGGTATTGGATATGTAGATATTTAATATTGTTAAGTCTTGCTTGAGTATTGAACCTTTCAGCAATAGGTAGCGACCATCCTTGTCCACAATAGCGGATTTTACATTAAAATGTATTTTATCTGAGATTAATATTGTCACACCTGCTCTTTTTCGTGTATTATTAGCTTGATACATATTATTCCAACCTTAAATTCTCAACTTGTTCTTATCTGTAAGTCTAAGATGTGTTTCTTGTAAGCAACATACAGATGGGTCATGTCTTTTGATCCACGATATCACTCGCTGTCTCTTTACTGGAGCATTCAGTCCATTTACATTCAATGTGATTATTCATAGGTATATGTTTAGTGGTGTCACTGCAATATGTTTATTTTCATGTTCATGTTTTCTGTTGTTTTTATTAATCTGTTCTGGGACATTCTTCTTTATGGATGGTATGAGTTTTGATTTTATATTTGTTGAGACTCCTGTATTGTGATTTTTAATTTCAAATGATATATTGTTAATCTGCTCTATGGCTACATAACTAATCTCCCAACATATAATTATTTAAATAAATTTTAACTATTTTATAAGTCAGAAACTGTCACTGCATCAAAAACAACTGTAACTATTGTACTGTATCCCTCTTTTAATGTGATAATATTATAGTTGTCATGATATGATCACAGATTCCCTTATTACAATACTGTAGCTTTTGGCTTGTTTTGGTGAAGTTTTGTGCCTTCCTTAGCTGATTAGAAATTTGGAGGAAGTGCCTTAAATTATCACATAAAACATGTACTTAGGGAAGAGCTTCTTTCAATATTTCATGTAATTTTGGTTTAGTTTTTATGAAGTCTTTAAACTTTATTTTTAAAAGTCTTATTTTCACCATTATATTTAATAGACAATTTTGCAGGATAAATAATTCTAGGATGGAAGTTTTTGTCATTCAGGGCTTTGAATGTGTCTGCCCATTGTTTTCTGGCCAGCATTGTTTCGGCAGAAAAGTCAGATGAAAGTCTACAGGGTTTCCCTTCAAATGTTAGTTTTGATTGAGCCTTGCCATCTTCAGAAGCATCTCTTTGTGTTTTAGCTTATTAAGCTTAATTATAATATGCCTTGGCGTTCTTCTTTTTGGATCTTCTTTTTGTGTTGTTCGATAAACATCTTGGATATCTATGTTCTCTTTGTTCATAATCTCAGGTAAGTTTTCTGTCAGCATCTCTACAGCAATACTCTCTATGTTGTGGTTAATCCTCCCTTGTTCAGTAACTCCAATTACACATAAATTATTCCTCTTCATGGAGTCCCGTATGTTTCTTAATGTTTCTTCATTTTTCTTATTTCTTTTCTCTGATTTTACCTCATAAATGTTGGCGTTAGTTACTTTGTCTTCTAGGTCACTGATAGTAACTTCCATCTGTTCAATCCTACTCTTTTGACTTTGGATAGAATTATCCAATTCTGTAATTTTTAAATTAATCTGATGTATTTCAGATCGCTGATGTTCTAACATTTCAAATAGTTTACCAATTTTTTCATTTTGTTTTATTGCATTTTGTTTAATCTCTAGGAGGGTTTTATATACAACTTTTTTGTATTCAACCTCTGTTAGATTCAGAAAGTCTTCTTCATCTGGGAAATTTTTTGAATCTTTATTTAGGGAATTTTGTGGAGCACTTGAAGACTGTTTCTTTAAATGATTAATTATGGTCTGTTGCCTGCATGCCATCTAGATGCTATTTGATTTCTCTGATAATGGATCTAACAGAATTGTTGGTCACCAACTGTCTCTATTACTCTAGTGATTTGCCCCAGGTGCACTCTCAAGGGTGGAAGACTCTGCCTATTGTGTAGCGAAGAGGCTGCTCTGTTTATGGAGAAACTGGGGGCTGTCAGCCAATCTTACACCGTGAGTGAGAAAAAAGAGGTTTTTCAACAGAGAAATTTTCAGGAAGAAATAAAAGCCTCTCAGCCTTAAAAAGTAAATCTTGAAAGTAAACTGCACTTCTATGCAGGGAGCTGTCCAGGTGCTGAATTGGGAGCTGGAAGCTGTCCAACAGGCTGGCCTGAACAGGCAGTAGGGAACAGCAGACTTCACTTGCCTGCTTATAATGAAAGTATGCTACCGTTACTGGCCGTTTGCAGAAGCTGCAGTTCTCTGTTACAGTGTAGAAGCAGAAGCAGAGGTCAAACAGTTTCTGGATTGTTTTTGAGAGGAGAAGATTAGTCCGATACTGTTGCCTAGTCAAATATGTTAGGTCCCAAGGTTTCTCAGGTATTCAATGCTCCGTAAAAAATATCATCCAGGCCTTAGTTCTCAGAGGGAGATGAGGAGATGTCTGTTTACTCTACCATCTTGTAACGGACTCAGGCTGTTTCTTTAAATGCTTAGCAATGGTCTGTTGCCTATGGGCCATACAGAAGGTACTTATTTTCTCTGGTGTTACCTCAACAGGAGCTGAGGCATAGTTCTGAGGACAGAGTTGATCAGCAGCTGCTTGTATGTACTCTAGTGACTAGCTGGAAGTGGATTCTCTTGGGCATCAGCCTCCACCTCCTGGCTGGCAAAGACAATGCCCTACTTATGGAATCACTGGGGGGCCATCAACTGACGCTATGATATGGGTCAGTAAAGGCTGGAAGAGATGTCATCAGGTTTCACACTAGTTATTTCTCCAGGCAGTCTTATTTTAAAAACCTGAAAGCTATCTGACAGCTTCTGAAATCAGTCAGACCATGAGGTGTGACAGGACCCGCTTTCTGGCTGACAATGGAACCACCTCTTTGGCAGTCCCCAGATGCTATGATATAGTTTAAATAGTGACTGTCTATGGCACTTGGCTTTGGCTGGCTATGGCTCTGTTTCCATCCTCTGCTGGCCCCTACCCATAATGCAACATTGTTCTAAACATAGCCTTTCTGCTTGAAAAGTGCTCCTTGGACTGGCACTGCTCCCTAGCCTGGGAATTAGACCCTGCTGAGGCCTCTGGTTGGGTACCTCAACTTCCCAGCCAATCAAGATGGAATCCCAGTCAAGCTGCCCCTCCCACTGTGAAACAGCAAAATGTATGGTGGAGCTCAGAAAAGAAAGGGTGGAGGGGCTGTGGTGTCCTCAGTCTGCCGCTGGGCTCTTAAAACATGGCTGTTCCACACACTGTCTCTTCGCTGTTGCACACGCTGTTCACTTCAGCACTGCTGTTCAGTGTATCTATTGGTTCATGCACATACCCCGCCTAGTGACCAACAAAAAGAAAAAAAAATAAAAGCTCCTGTACCTTAGTCCACACAAGAAGTGAGTCAGCTGGAGTGGGGCTCAGAGAGAGAGAATAAGTTTCCCTTTTACTGACATGTAGTCTAGTCTGTCAGCCCTATGCCATGTCCTAGGGCCCACTGGGGGTCCAGAAAGCTCCATTCATTTATCAATCCAGTCCTTGGTTTTCAGAGAGTATTAAGGAAATGTGTGTCCAGTTTGCCATGTTGGCTCCACCCCTGGTATTTGAGTTGCTGAATTGCCTCTCACAACTGGTGACGTAAATTGCCACACCCAATAGAAACTGCTCTCTAGGGTCCCTCCTCTAGGGATATCCAGGGCAAGAGCCGTGCGTGCTATACCCTAGTCATGCCTCTGCCTGTCTTACTCCCTATTCTCTTGCACAAAATGTGGCCTCCAAACCCACTGATGTTGGGTCAGTTCCAACTCTTAGTGACCCTGTAGCAATAGGTAGAACTGCTCCGTAGAGTTTCCAAGGAACACCTGGTGGATTCAAGCTGCTCACCTTTTGGTTAGCCGCTGTAGCACTTAGCCTCTAAGCCACTGGGTTTCTCAGATATAGCCTGGAGGTTTTAAAATGATAAAAGCACCTCAACTGTTCCAGAAATTGCAATGGTTTAGAACTGTTTTTCCAGGAGACACAGACAAAGCTACTTTTTGGTGAAATTGGTTTTTTTTAAACAAGTTTATAGTTAATGTACGTGGTCTGACAATTCAGTACATGAATTTAACTGTTCTAAGAGATACATATCTCATTGCTGAGTATCACTATGGCCACCTTCAAAGTACTCCTGTCAGGAAACTATGTGCTGATGCCAGCACCTAGTCCACCCTTCAAAGCAACTTTGGAACTCTATCTGGAATGGCCATTGTGCACAGTGGTAAGTTTCATGAACTTTCTAATTGTGTAGTTGTCTGTGAGGGAGTTTTCAGCTGGTAAACAAATAACTGTATTGAAACACCCTACCTACTAACCTAATCTGGCCCCCAGTGGCTTTTTTCTTTAACTGAAGATGAAAGAAACATTGAAGAGAAGTCGTTTTGATGACATTCAGGACATCAAGGGTAATACAATGACTTCTCTGATGTCTGTTCCAGAAAAAGAATTCCAAAATTTGTTTGAAGGAATGAGCTCCAAAATTGCATTTTCTAGGATGAGTTCATGCACTTAATTGTTGATCCTCATATAACTTGCCACAAAGGGGATTTGCAAAGGCTTAATCTCTGTGTCGATCTTGGCCCTAGTTTATTTCTGGGAGGAAATCCCAGGTTGTTACTTGGCATGACTCCTATAGGCCAATAATGAGAGACAGAGGTGGGGGAACACGAAGGGCACATTTCTTTACTTCATTGTAAAATGAAAAAGAGTCAATCAGAGCTGCTGGTGCCGAGACTGCTCACCAAAGGTGGGCAGGCAGGTTACCAGTAGGGAGTGCTTACAAGTTGTGTCAGCAACCTTCTTAATCATACTACATAAATGCAGTTGGGGATTACATATAACCTCCAAGCAAGAGCAGGATTCAAATGCAAAGCTGGGGATGGGAGAGCCCAGCATAGGAAGGATTTTTCAATATGTAGTGTAGGGGAGGAAGCCAGGTAAAGAATACAGCACTGTGAGTGTCCTGTCTCTAGTTTTCTTAATACTAAGAAGTTGTTTTCAAATTTGTGGCTTATTAAAATAACATCGGCAGAAACCTTGGCAGCACAGTGGTTAAGAGTTTGGCTGCTAACCAAAATGTTGCCAATTGAAATTCTCTAGCTGCTCCTTGGAAACCTTCTGAGACAGTTCTACTTTGTCCTTTGGGGTCATTAAGAGTTGGAGTCGACTCCACAGCAACACATTTTTAGGCTAAACCCCATAGCCAATAAATCTTGAATTAAATTCTCTTGTTGAGACAAAGGTATCAACAGTTTTTGCATATTTCCAGGTGATTCCAATGTTCAGCCAAGTTTGCAAACTATTGCTTTAGACAGTGTTTATTATACTTCAAAGTGGATAAGAACAATCTGAAAATATTGTTTAACTATGTTTTGATTCAGTTGGAGAGGAAGGGGTCTGAGATTTTTTCATTGCTAGCAAGCTTTCAGTTGATTCCAAGGTTACTGGTCTGTTCTAGACAGTTGTTGCTAAAAGTGTGTGTCTTATACAAGCATAATTATCATCACTTGGGAGCTTTTATGAAATGCAGAATCATAGGCAACACACTAGGCTAGCTGAATCAGAAAGTGTAGTTGAATAGCTTTTCCTGTTGATTTTACACTTCTTAAAGTTTAAGAGGCACTATCCTAGGAAACCCTGGTAGTGTAAGCTCTATGGCTGCTAACTAAAATATCAGCAGTTTAATTCCACTAGGCAGTCCTTAGAAACTCTATGAGGCAGTTCTACTTAGTCCTATAGGGTTTCTCTGAGTCAGAATCAACTGTAGGGCAATGGGTTTGGTCCTAGAAAACGGACCCCTGGTGGTGCAGGGGTTAAGGGCCTGGCTTCTAACCATAAGGTCGGAAGTTGGAATCTACCAGCCACTCCTTGAAAATCCTATGGGGCAGTTCTACTCTGTCCTATATGGCTGCTGTGAGTCAGAATCGACTTAACAGCCATAGGTTTTTAGTCCTAGAAAATAGTAAATTTTTTGTGGTTGTTGTTAATAGTAATTCCAAAGAATGTTGGTAGTAATTCTTAAGGTTAGAATTTGAGCTCAGTGATACTCAAAGTATGATCCCAGGTCCAGTAGCATCTGAATTACCAGGAACTTAACTATAAATGTGAATCTTGGGGTCCTACTTATGACCTGCTTATCCTGATAATCTGGGATAGGACCCAGCAATCTGTTTCATGACATCCTCTAAGTGCTTCTGATGCATGTTAAAATTTGAGAAATAGCACTCTGGCTTACACTGAGATCAGAATTCTGAAGAAAAATGCTTTTGTTATTAATGCTTATGTTGTACAGTTTTTTACAACCTGTGTAAGACATGTATCAAATGTTTTATGTACACAGTATTGTGTATCGTGTAAGAAGGTACTGTGTATGCCAAGTAACAGTGAAGTTATATGGATACTCGGTATTTGCTGAATGAGTAATTGAGTGGTTAAGAATAAAATAATAATACACAGAATTTATGGAATCATACAAAATATTTAAAATGCAATATAATAATTTTATTTCCTTACTAAAATATTTTAACAATTTACCATTTCTCTATGAATAAACTTAAAACTCCTTAATTTGATATAGAAGGACCTATCAGTTCTGACCACTTTGTATGCCACTATCTGCTGTCATCATACATCATGATTGCCCATTCACAACCCTGCCCTCTATAGCACCATTACTGTAGCCTTTCGTTATGTCTGTTCTTGAACCATGCTACTTTTACCTCAAGGCCTTCACACATACTGCTTTTTCCTACAGAGGTCATTCTTAGCATATGTACCACTTACCTAGTTAACTCATTCTCATTCTTCCTATAACGGGTCCTATATCACTTCAGAGAAAATCCTCACCTGTGTAGGTAAAGTCCATCTCTAATATTTTTCTCCTAGCTTTTATATTTGCTTTAATTGATGTATGCTAGTATTTATCCATTTGTCTAATTGTTCAATGTCTATCTCTGATTCTGTACTGTGAGTACCTAAAAGATAGAGATTATGCATGAATTGTTCTCCCAGTGCCTAGCATGTAACATGCATTTTCGTAAATAAAACACCTACATAAATAATGCCCCCACTCATGTAGTGTGCAGCATGGTACACATGAAAATAGCACAGGGGGTTGCATGGTTGGTGTAAAAGCCATGTAACAGTCCCATTATTTGTGTAAAAAGGTGGTAGCTATGTAATATAATAAAACTCTCAGAAGCCAGAAACTGTGTGAGGTAGACAACTGTCACAGAAGTAAAACTCGGGTGTTTTCGTCAGAAACAAATAATAGAAAAGTGGTGAGACTCACTCCTATCGGACCAGAAAATAAGGTAGTCCTATCAAGTTCTGGCTCTTTCAAGTTTTACTGTATACATTGAATTACAATGGCTTATCAATTCTAATTGTCCCCTTTTTTGCTCCATTGCACCCTGTCTCCCCCCATGCTACTGATTAGAAAATTAAATGACTGCAATTTATGTAAAATATTCAAATATTAATATTCAAAAATTCTGGTATGTTTTCTCTTTATCATCTGGAAACTCCCAGGCCACCATGTTTCAAATAAGGCAGAGGCAATAGTCTCATGTCGCTGTTTTTGGCTGTATTAATTGTTGCTGCTTTTGTTGTAACCTTCTGAAATAATTTTTAGATCTTTCCATCTTCTTTTTTCTCAAGTGGATACCTGAAAACCAAACGCAATGCTGTTGAGCTGATTGTGACTCATGGTGATCCCATGTGTGGGATTTTCAATGGCTATACTCTTATGAGGAAACCCTGGTGGCATGGTGGTTAAGTGCTGCAATAGTTAACCAAAAGTTCAGAGGTTTAAATCTACCAGACACTCTTTGGAAACTCCATGGAGCAGTTCTACTCTGTCTTGCAGGGTTGCTATGAGTCAGAATCGGCTTGACAGTGAGTTTATGAGTACTTTCATGAAAGCACATTGCCAGGCCTTTCTTCTGTGGTGATATTGGGTAAATTTGAATTAGTAACCTTTTGGTTAATAGCTCAGAGCAAAGCATTTGCACTACTCAGGAGCTTTACTTATCACTAATTTACTGCCTATGGAACCCTCTTGGAAACTGGTGGAAAATAGTTAAAAACACAGCTGCTAACAAAAAGGTCGGCAGTTTGAATCTACTAGGTACTCCTTGGAAACCCTATTGGGCCAGTTCTACTGTGCCGGACAGAGTCTCTTTGTGTAAGAACTGACTCCACAGCAATGGGTTTGGTGGGTTGATTTTAGCACACTCTTGATTGATCACTAAACACTCAATATTAAATGTGATTTTTTTCCTATGGTTTTACTCATTTGTACCCCTCAAAGTGGGTAAAATATTGGAGAAAGGATAGGTAATGAAGATTTATTAGGTACATACTTGCTTCATGACAAATGGAGAAAATATTGAAGTTGTCAAGCATTTCATTTTGTGGATCCACAATCAACAACCATGGAAATAGCAGTCAAGAAATCAAAGGACATATTGCATTAGGTACATCTGCTGCAAAAATCTCTTTAAACTGTTAGAAAGCAAAGATGTCACTTTGAGGATTAAGGTACACTTGACCCAAGCCATGGTGTTTTCAGTTGCATCATATGCAAGCAAAAGCTGGACAATGTATAAAGAAGATGGAAGAAGAATTGATGCATTTGAATTACTGTGTTGGCGAGGAATGCTGAACATACCATAGGCTGCCAGAAGGATGAACAAATCTGTCTTGGAAGATGTACAGCCAGAATCCTCCTGATAAGGGAGCATGGCAAGACTATGTCTCATGTACTTTGGACGTATTATCAAGAGTGACTGTGACTGGTCCCTAAAGAAGGACATCATGCTTGGAACATGATGTAGAGGATCAGTGAGAAAGAAGAAGACCTTCAGGGAGATGGGTTGATACAGTGGCTACAACAATGGGCAAAAGCATAGCAACAGATAAGATGTTGGTACAGGACTAGGCAGTGTTTCCTTCTGTTGTACGTAGTCTGAACCTACTTGACAGAACCTAACAACATCACCTCTTTCAATTAGTCTATATCATATAATTTATTCATTAACATTGTGAAGTAGCTAGTTCTGTCTCCATTTGACAAATGAGAAAACTAAGGTTACAAGAAATTAAGGAGCTTGTCTAAGGATACATGACCAATTCATAGTTGACTATGTCATATATATATGTGTGTATGTATATAGATATACAAAATTGTGCATTAGGTGAATCTTCACAGAACAAATTGGTTTCCTCCTCATTAGTCTGTACCTAACGTGTTCTGTGACATTGATTGCATCCCTCACAATGTGGCTGTACTCCTGTCATTGCAGTCCCAAATTCTCTATTTCCTTTCACCATGAATTGATACTCCTCTTTGCCTTCTTATCTTTGTTTTTGGGCAAATGTTGCCTTTTGATTTCATATAATTGCTTGTTCTAAGGAGCACGTTTCTCTATGGTGTTATTATGTATGTTATGGGCTGAAGGGAGGTTTCCTGGAATGGTTTCAGCTCCAGTTCAGAAGGGTATCTTAGGTCCATAGTCTCAGGAGTTTTCCTCCAGTCTCTGTTGGGCTAGTAAGTCTGATCTATTTGTGAATTTTATTTTTCAGTCTACAATTTTTCTTCCACTTGTTATGATCTCAGAGTGATCAGTAGTGGTAACCAGGCACCATCTAATCCTTTTGTTCCAGGGGTGGTGTAGGTTGTAGTTCATTGGGTCACTTAGTTCTTGGGAATAATTTCTCTCTTGAATCTTTGGTTTTCTTCATTCTCAGATAATAAAAACATTATGTGAAGATAGTTTTGAATTTTAAGTGTATACACACACTCATATGTATAGTAAATATAACTTCATGTTTTGAAGCTATCTGATACTATCTTACACAGAAGTCACCATTTTTCAAAGGAGATTAAAGAATATCAATTAGTGCATTAACTAATATTAATTCCTTGGGATAGGCTAGGCTATTCTGCAATAAAAACAAGTTTCAGATTCTAATGATTTATAAACCAAGATATACTGTTCACTTGAGTTATAGGTGTCTCATGAATTCGCTGGGACTGTGCTCCATATTACTCGACTCAGAATACACTCCAATGTATCAGCCACTATCTCAAACATTTGAGTGGCTGTGACAAAGCAAAAGGTATAGTACCACAACTCTCCTACTTACAGTTTTGTAAAACTTCTGCACACATTACTTACATTCACATTCCATTAGTTAAAACAAGTCACATGGATCCAACTTCAAGTGGACAGGAAAAATGAAATCCTGTCATGTACTTGGAAGGATAACTACAAATATTTGATGAAGAGTGTTAATTACTATCTCAGTCTGCTCTGCTGGTCATTAAATATTTAGTTTATTCTTCTTCCTGAATGATCATACCATGAAAACTGATACCATCACATTAAAAAGAGGGATATACTACTGTAGTTATAGTCCTTCCAGATGGAGAAGTTAATAAGATATGTAGGAGTTAAAATTGGGTTTAAACTTAGATTATTAGGAGGGGATCATAGGAGTAGACATAAAGCACAATAACAATAACATATTGGGAGTCTCAACAAACACAAAACCAGCACTGAAAAGGATGAAAAATCAACTCATAAAGAACAATGGCCCAGAACGGATTAAGAGCAACAGAGAAAACATCAACACAAAAACAAATACATCAAAATGACAGTACTAAACACACACCCATCAATAATTACACTGAATGTAAGTGGAATGAATGCTCCAGTAAAGAGACAATGAATGACATCTTGGATCAAAAGACACAACCCATCTATATACTGCTTACAAGAAACTCACCTTAGATTTAAAGACATGGACAAACTGAAAATTAAAGAACGGAGCTATATATACACATGCTAACAATATACAAAGAAGAGCAGATGTGGCAATGCTAATCTCAGATAAACTAGATTTTAATGTAAAATCCACCATTGTGGACAAGGATGATCACTATTGCTGCAAGGTTCAACATACAAGCAGGACTTAACAATATTAAATATTTACGGACCCAATACTAGAGCTTCTAAATTCATCTGACAAACACTGACTACATTCAAAAATGAGATAGATCACTCCATAATAATAGTGGGAGACTTCAACACTCCACTTTTACTATTGGACAGGTCTTTTAGAAAAAAATCTCAGTAAAGACACAGAAGATCTTATTGCCAAAATTAACCAACAAGACCTCATTGACATATACAGACCTTTTTATCCATCAACAGATAAGTATCCATTCTTCTCCAGTGCACATGGCACATTTTCCAGAATAGACCATGTGTTAGATCATAAAGTGAATCTCACCAAAATCCAAACCACTGAATTATGGCACAGCATCTTCTCTGACCATAAAGCCATAAAAGTCCAAATCAATAACAGAAAAAACATTGATAGAAATGGGAACTCACGGAAACTCAACAAAACCTTGCTCAAAATGCCATGGGTTATAGAAGAAATCAAGGATAAAATAAATTTATGGATTCAAATGAGAATGAAAATGCTTTCTATCAGAACCTATTGGATACAGCAAAATCAGTGCTCAGAGGTGAATTTATCTCTATAAATGCACACATATGGAAGGAAGAAAGAGCCCAAGCCAGAGAATTAACCCTACAGCTTGAACAAGTATAAAGCGAACAACAGAGGAACCCCTCAGGCACCAGAAGAAAACAGATCACAAAGATTAGAGCAGAACTAAACAAATTAGAGAAGAGGAGAACAATTGAAAAAATTGATACGATCAAAATCTGTTTTCTTGTAAAGATCAACAAAATTGACAAATCATTGGCTAAACTTATTAAAGAAAAACAGGAGAGGAAACTAATAACCCCAATAAGAAATGAGATGGGAGATGTCACAACAGATCCAACAGACGTGAAAAGTATCATAACAGAATACTATGAAAGACTGTACTCTAAATTTGAAAATCTAGAGGAAATGGACAAATTCCTTGATTCATATCACCTACCAAAAATTATCACAAAGAGAATTAGAACATCTTAATAAACCCACCACAAAGGAAGAGATTGAAAAAGTCATCAAAAAACTACTAACCAAAAAAGCTCTGGCCCAAACGGCTTCACTGTAGATTTCTACCAAGCTTGCAGAGAAGAGTTAACTCCAGTACTACCGAGATCATTTCACAGCATAGAAAGGGATGGAATACTCCCAAATTCATTCTATGAAGCCAGCATAACCCTGATTCCAAAGACAAAGAAAGATTCCACAGAAAAAAAGAACTACAGACCAATATCACTCATGAACCCAGATACAAAAATCTTCAACAAAATCCTAACCAATAGAATTCAACAACAGATCAAAAAATAATTCACCATGACCAAGTTGGATTTGTACTAGGGATGTAAGACTGGTTCAACATCAGAAAACAATTAATCAATCATATACATAACACAAAATATAAGAATCACCTGATCTTGCCAATTTATGCAGAAAAGGCTTTTGACAGAGTCCGACACCCGTTCATGCCAAAAACTCCCAGCAAAATAGGAATAGAAAGTAAGTGCGTCAATGCAATAAGGGTCATTTATACAAAGCCAACTGCCTATATCATCCTTAATGGAGAGAGACTGAAACAATTCCTCTTGAGAACGGGAAGTAGAAAAGGATGCCCACTCTCACCTCTCCTATTCAACATTATACTAGAAGTTCTAGCCAGAGCAATTAGACAAGAAAAAGAAATAAAGGGCATCTGCACTGGTGAAGTAGAGGTAAAAATCTCCCTATTTGTTGATAATATGGTTGTATATGCATAGAATCCTAAAGAATCCATAAGTAAATCACTCAAATTAATAGAAGAGTTCAGCAAAGTATCAGGATACAAGATAAACATAAGTAAATCAATAGGATTCTTTTATACCAACAGTGAGATAATTAAAGAAGAAATCACCAAATCAATACCACTTACTATAGCCCCCAAGAAGATAAAATACCTAGAAATGAATCTAACTGGAGAAATAAGAGACTTGCACAAAGAGAACTACAACATCTTACTGCAAGAAACTAAGAAAGACCTACATAAATGGAGAAACCTACCCTGCTCATGGATAGGAAGAATTAACATAGTGAAAAATGCCTATTTTACCCAAAGCAATCTACATATACAATGCAATCACAATACAAATTCCAGTGACATTTTTTAATGAGTTGGAGAAACAAATCACCAACTTTGTTTGGAAAGGGAAGAAACCTCAAATAAGCAAAGCACTGCTGAAGAAGAACACACTAGCAGGCCTCTCACAATGTGGCTTTAGAACTTGTTACACTGCCACAGTAGTCAAAACAGCCTGGTACTGATACAAAAACAGACATATAGACCAATGGAACAGGGTTGAGACCCCAAAGATGCTACCATCCTGCTATGAACACTTGATGTTCAACAAAGGCCCTAAGAATTTAAAATCAGGTAAAAACAGTCCCTTTGACAAATGGTGCTGGCAAAATTGGATATACATCCACAAAAATAATTGAAACAATACCCATATCTCACACCTTACCAAAAACTAACTCAAATTGGATAAAAGACCTAAAAGTCAAACTTAAAATGGTAAAGATCATTCAAGAAAAATAAGATCAACAATGGAAGTTTCAATACACAACTTAGATTTCCAAATCTGAGAAGCAAAGCACAATCAACAGAAGAGAAAATAAACGGGAACTACTAAGAATCAAACACTTCTGCTCATCCAAAGACTTTATCAAAAGAATTAAAAGACCACCTATGGACTGGGAAAAAATATTTGGCAACTGCGTGTCAGACTTGGCACTTGGCATATGTCAGACTGACATCTGTTCTCCATAATCTACAAGGTACTGCAAAATATCAACAAGAAAAGGATAAAGAACCCAATTAAATGATGGGTAAAGGAGAGGAACAGACACTTCTCTAAAGAGGATATCCAGGCATCCAAAAGACATATGCAGAAATTATCATGATCATTAACTATTAAAGAAATCCAAATCAAAACTATGATGAAAAACCATCTCACCACAAAAAGGTTGGCCATGATTCAAAAAACACAAAACAAATGCTGGAGAGGCTGTGGAGAAATTGGAACTGTCCTACACTGTTGGTGGGATTGCAAAACAGCACAACCTCTTTGGAAAGCACTCTGGCACTTCCTTAAAAAGACAGAAATAGATATACCATTTGACCCTGTAATCCCACTGCTTGGAATATATCCTACAGAAGCAAGGACAGTCACATGAACAGATACATGCACAAGAATGTTTATTGAAACTCAGTCTATAAAAGTGAAAAAATGGAATCAACCCAGATGCCCAACCACAGATGACTGGATAAACAAACTATGGTATATGTACTCAATGGAACACTATGCAAGATACATAACAATGACAATTTCAGGAAGCATTTGATAACCTGGTTTCAATTAGAAGATGTTATGTTGAGTGAAATCTGTCTCTGGCACAAGGACAAATGTTGTAGGAGCACCCCTACCATAAGGACTTAAAAATAGACTCATGTACAGAAGAAAAGACTCCGACAGCTGCAAGGAAGGGGAGGGAGGAAAGGGTTGTTTATAGATTAGATAGGTGATATAAATTTGGTGGCTTGAAATCTGTGACACCACTCATTAGAAAGAAGATCAATTTAGCTGGACTTCAACATAACCTGAAAACTCTTCCAATCTTAACCAATATTGCAAGGATAGAGTAGAAGGGGCAGGGGTCTGGAGACCTTGCTCTCAGGAGACACAGTGGCCAACTGGCATAACTAGCCTATTGCTAAGAGAGTCTTCTGCACCCCATATTGGTGATTGGTATCTGGGGTCTTAAAAACTAGCTATCTGAGGTACACCAAATGGTCCCAACTCAGCTGGAACAAGTGATTACCAAGTACAATAATGACATGAGGGGAAAAGAACCCAGAAGACAGAAGGACCAATGTGAATGGGTGACTATATCAACATGTGACCAGAAGGACCAGATGGTGCCTGGCTACCACCAATGACAGCCATGCAAGGGCTCACAATGTTGATTCCCAGTGGCAGCACAAGAAAAACAGGGGTGCACCTTAAGAAGTTGACTAAAAGACCGCAACTGATGGTCTGAATACCTGAGTGTTCACCTGGGGCCACGGCCTCTAGACCCGATCATAGATCATAGATCATTACTAAGGTCAACTCTTTGGATAGGAATGGATTGGACTCAGGGAGAGAGAGTGACCGTATTGTGTGTATTATGGCTCTATGCATCTATAGGATGTTTTCCTACTGGCCTCTTACTAGAGCGGAGTGAAGATGGTGGAGAGGAGGGGACAGGAGATCATTAAGAGGTTATGACATGTATAAAACGGAAAGGAGAAGTGTGCTTCTCAGAGTGCACGGAGAGCAGAGGGAGCTGTAGATAGGTGGGCATGCAAATTTGAATTACTCAGTCACAATAAATAAAAAGAATCTTTGTAGGCTTATCATCTATTTAGTTCAAGCCAGTTCCATGCTCCCAAAGTCGTGCCTACTGTCCATTTGTATACACGCCTACTAGATTTGCTTTCTTTACTTTCTCATCCCTATCCCTCTCTTTTTCAATTTGGTCTTATCAAGTTCCACTAGGAGACCGTCAACTTAATTTTCTGTTTCTTGAGCCATTTTATCCAACTGAAAGGATATGCTGGGTGTTAAAACTGGGTGTTTTCTCTGAATGATCTTAATTTTTTTTCAGAGATTTTAATAGTGGATATGGATAGCATAACCTTGCTTTGATTCCCGTGAGAACACTAAGGTTTAATTGGCCTTTGTGTTTTGAAGCACTTCAGTCACGCACGCGCACACCCACGCACGCACGCACTGCCAATTAGTGTTAAAAAGCTTTGTCTCTTTTGGTCTTCTAAATCCTCATATTTCTGGCCTCCCACTCTTAACTTTTTATTCTTTTTTGCAAAGCAGTCCACTCTTTTCTGAGTGAATCTCTTTCTTGTACTTTATCAAATGTGACAAATAGCAAAGAACACGTACAGAAACTTTTTCCAATATTTATTTCTTGATTTAAAAATTCACTAGGTACGTTATTTGCCTTCCGTATTATCTCAGGCAACACTTTATCAGATGGTTAACCACTGTATTACATGGATCATCATCCTTACAGCATCGTCACAACCACTTCTTAACCCCAATTGTACTGTTTTGTTATGGCCACACCACATTTCTAGGTACCAATTTCTGTAGTAACTAAGACAGATGCTGTTGTGTAGATTATTTGGCCTTAAAAAATGTTAGTGACATCTTCAAGGTTTAATTCTTAGTCCTCCTACGTGGGATAGTTAGGGGTGTCCTCATTCTACCAGTTAAAGTTGCTGTCCAATTGACTCTGATTCTTGGCAGATGCATGCATACCAGAGTACAACTGCTCCACAAGGTTTTAAGCGGCTGGTGTTTTAGAAGTAGATTTCCAACCCTTTCTTCCAAGGTGCCTCTGGGTGGACTTGAACCTAAACTTTTCCATTAGTAGGCAAATGTGCTAGCCAGTCACACTACACATGGAGTCCTTTCCTCATTCTGTTATTTGTAAGTGCTGTCTATTTGCTTCTGACTCATAGTGATCCTATGTACAACAAAAAGAAACAGTGTCCAGTCCTATGCATTCTTCGCAATCATTGCTGTGTTTGAACCCATCGTTGCAGACACTGTGGCAATCTATCTCAGGGTAATACTGTTTTTTGTTGACCCTCTACTTTTACAAACATGATGTTCTTCTCCAGAGTCTGGTCCCTCCTGATAACATGCCCAAAGTATATGAGATGAAATCTTGCCATCCTTGCTTCTAAGGAGCATCCTAGTTGTAGTTCTTCCAGAACACACTTGGTTGTTATTTGGGAATTCCTTGGTATATTCACTATTCTTTAACAATGCCATAATTCAAAGGCACCAATTCTTCTTTGGTCTTCCTTGCTCATTTTTCAGTTTTTCCACACATACGAGGTTACTGAAAGTATAATGGCTTGGTTCAGGCACACCTTAGTCCTCGAAGTGCCATCTTTGCTTTTCAATACTTGAAAGAGATCTTTTACAATATATTTGCCCAATGCAATGCATCATTTCATTACTTGACTGCTAGTTTCATGGGTGTTGATTGTGGGTCCAAGTAAAAAGAAATCCTTGACAGCTTTTCAACCTTCTCTCCATTTATCATGATGCTGTCTATTGGTCCAGTTGTGAGGGTTTTTGTTTTATTTACATTGAGATATAATCCATACTGAAGGCTGTAGTCTTTAATTTTCACCAGTAAGTGCTTTATATCCTCTTTGCTTTCATCAAGGAAGATTGTATCATCTGCATTGCAGGTTGATGAATCTTCCACCAATCCCGACCGTATGTTTTATTCGTATAATCTAGCTTCTCAGATTATTTGCTCAGCATACAGACTGAATGAATATGGTGAAAGGATATAACCCTGACACAGATCTTTCTTGAGTTTAAACCACACAGTATCCTCTTACTCTGTTTGAATAACTACCTCTTATTCTATGTACAGGTTCCTCATGAGTACAATTAAGTGTTCTAGAATTCCCACTTTTGCACTGTTATCCATAATTTGTTATGATCCACACAGTCCAACGCCTTTGCATTGTCAATGAAACACAAGTATCTTTCTGATATTCTGTGTTTTCAGCCAAGATCCACTTAAAATAATCAATGAAATCCTTTGTCCCGTGTCCTCTTCTGAAACTGGCCTGGATTCCTGGCAGTTCCTTGTTGATGTACTGCTGCAACTGTTTTTGAAGTATCTTCAGCAATATTTTGTGTTCAATAGTAAAGAATTTTTTCATAATTTCCACATTGCATTGCATCATGTTTCATTGGAACAGGCACTAGTATGGATCTCTTCCAGTCAGTTGGCCAGGTAGCAGTCTTCCAAATTTCTTGGCATACATGAGCGAGCACCTCCAGCTCTGTACCAGTTTATTGGAAGATCTCAATTGCTTTTCATCAGTTCCTGCAGTCTTGCTTTCCATTAATGCCTTCAGTGAAGTTTGGAATTCATCCTTCAGTATCATAAGTTCTTGATCATACGCTACCTCCTGAAATGGCTGAATTTCATCCAATTCTTTATGGTATAGTGACTCTGTGTATTTCTTCCGTTGTCTGTTGATGCTTCCTGCACTGCTCAATGCTTTGCCAATAGAATTCGTCAATATTGCAAATTGAGTCTTGACTTTTTTTCCAGTTCTTTCAGCTTGAGAAATATTGATTGTGTTCTTTCCTCTTGGTTTTCTAACTCCAGACCTTTGCATATTTCATTACAATGCTTTACTTTGTCATCTTAAGCCATCCTTTGAAATCTTCTGTTCAGCTTTTTACCTTCATCAATTCTTCCTTTCCCTCTAGCTATTCTACATTCAAGAGCAAGTTCCAGAGTCTCTTCTGACATCATTCTCGTCTTTTCTTTCTTTCCTGTCTTCTTAATTGACTTTTAGTTTCTTCGTATATGATGTCCTTGGTGTCAACCCATAAATTGTCTCATTGTGCACCAAATCTATTCTTGAAATGGTCTCCAAACTCAAGTGGGATGTATTCAACTCTGTACTTTGGCTTTTGTGGACATATTTCAAATTTTTCAAGCTTCAGCTTGAACTTTCATATGAGCAATTGTTGTTCTGCTCTGCAGCTGACTAGCCAATAACCTAACTCTAGATAGATAACAATACTGAGCTTCTCTATCATCTCTTCACACAGCTGTAGTCAATCTGATTCCTGTGCATTCAATCTGGTGAGTTCCACATGTATAGTTATCATTTATGTTTCTGGAAAACAATATTTCCAATGAATAGGCTGTTAGTCTTGCAAAATTCCAGTACTCAATCTCCAACCTCATTTCTATACCCAAGGGCGTATTTTACAACTGCTAATCCTTTCTCTTCTTTTCCAATTTTCTCATTCCAATCACCAGTATCCATTGTTCTACCCAAAGCCCATTGCCTATCATTCTAGGGACCAGAAAATGATGTTATTGTTAGGTGCCATCAAGTCATTTCGGACTCACAGCAACCCTACACACAAAAGAATGAAGCACTGCCCAGTCTTGCACCATCTCCACAATTGCTTTTACGCTTAAGCCCATCATTATAGTCACTGTGTCAATCCATCTCATTCAGGGTCTACCTCTTTTTCGAAGACCCTCCCACCAATCTACCAAGCATGATGTCCTTCTCCAGGGACTGGTCCTTCCTAACAACATGTCCAAAGTATGTAAGATGCAGTCTCACCATCTTTGCTTCCAAGGAGCACTCTGATTGTACTTCTTCCAGAACAAATCGGTGTTTTCTTTTGGCAGTCCATGGTACATTCAAAATTCTTCTCTAACACCACAATTCTAAAGCTTAAATTCTTCTTCTGTCTTCTTGATTCATTGTCTATCTTTTGTATGCATACGATGTGATTAAAAATACCATGGCTTGGGTCAGGGGCACCTTAGTCTTCAAGGTGACATTTTTACTTTTTAATACTTTAAAGAGGCCTTTTGCAACAGATTTTCCCAATGCAATGTGTCTCTTGATTTCTTGACTGCTGCTTCTGTGGGCATTGATTGTGGACACAAGTAATACGACATCCTTGAAAACCTCAATCCTTTCTCCATTTATGATGATGTTGCTTGCTGGTCCAGTTGTGAGGATTTTTGTTTTCTTTATTTTTTTTATTTAATATGACTGAGTGAAAACGTACATTCCTGTATAAATTTACATGCCCACCTATATGCAGCTTTCACTGCTCTCCCTGTCTGGTGGCAGCACACTATTCCTCTCTGCTCCATACATGTCTCATCCTCCCAGTAGTCTCCTTTCCCCTCCTCTCCACCCGATGTTGAGGTGCAATCCCTACTGAAGGCTGTGGTTTTTTTCATCTTCATCAATAAGTGTTTCAAATCCTGTTCGCTTCCAGCAAGGAAAGTTGTGTCACCTGTGTAACACAGGTTATTAATTATTTTTCCTCCAATCCTGATGCCTCTTTCTTCTGCATGTAGTCCAGCTTCTCAAATTATTTGCTTGACATACAGATGGAAAAGGCATGGTGAAAAGACATAACCTTGATGCACACCTTTCCTGACTTTAAACCATGCAATATCCTCTTGTTCTGTTTGTATGACTGCCTTTTGATCCATATACAGATTCCTTAAGAGCACAATTAAGTATTCTGGAATTCTTATTTTCTGCAATGTTAGCCATAATTCGTTATGATCCACAGAGTTGAATGCTTTTGCATATTCAATGAAACACAACTGAACATCTTTTAGTATTCTCTACCTTCAGCCAAGATCCACTTGATATTAGCAATGATCTTCCTTGTTCTATTTCCTCTTCTGAATCTGGCTTGAATTTCTGGCAGTTCCTTGTCAATATGCCATTGCAGTCACTTGTGAATGATGTTTAGCAAAATTTTACATGTGTATAATATTAAAGATATTTTTGGTAATTTCCACATTCGGTTGGATCACCTTTCTTTGGAATGTGCATAAACATGGATCTCTTGCAGTTGGTTGGACAGGCAACTTCCAAATTTCTTGGCTTAGTTGAGTGAACACTTCCAACATTGCATCCATTTGTTGAAGTATCTCAAGTGGTATTCCATCAGTTCCTGGAGCTATGTTTTTTGCCAATGCCTTCAATGTAGCTTTGACTTCTTCCTTCAGTACCATTGGTTTCTGATCATATGCTACCTCTTCAAATGGCTGAACATCTCAACCAGCTCTTTCTGGTATAATGTCTGTGTATTCTTTCCATCTTCTTTTTTTTTCCATGTCTACAATTGTTTCTTTTTTTTTAATTATGATTGAGTGAAAATGTACATTCCCATATAGATTTGCATGCCCACGTATATGCAGCTCCCACTGCTCTCCCTGCCCAGAGACAGCACACTGTTCCTCTCTGCTCCATACATGTCTTATCATCCCAGCAATCTCCTGTCCCCTCCTCTCCACCCACTCCCCCACGTCCAGTAAGAGGTCAGCAGGACTACATCCTATAGATGCATAGAAACATAAAGTGCACACATGATATGGTCACTCTGTGTCACCAAGTCCAATCTATTCCTGTCAGAAGAGTTGACCTCCATTATGATTTATGGACAGTGGAAGCATCAGGGCCAGGGGCCATGTTCCCAGGGAACTCTGAGGCCCCTGGACCATCAATTGTGGTCTTTTAGTAGAGATCCCAGGGTGCACCCCTTTTTATTCTTGTGTTGCCAGTGAGACTCAACTTTGTGAGCTCCATCACGGCTATCACTGGTGGTAGCCAGCCATCACATGGTTCTTCCAGTCACAAGTCGGTGTAGGCACCCACTCATGTGAGTCTCTCTGTCTTCTGGGTTCTCTTCCCCTCATTTCATTTTGGTCCTTGGTGATCATTCACTCCTGCTGTACCCTCAGAGGGCACCTTGGCAGCTTTTAAGACCCCAGACACCACTCACCAATGTGGAGTGCAGAAGGCTCTCTCACCAAAATGCTAGTTGTACCAATTGGCCTTGATTTCCCCTGAGAGCATGGTCCCCAGCCCCCCACCCCAGCTACTCTGTCCTTGCAATATTGGGTTAAGATGGGAGGAGTAATTATGTTTTATTGAAGTCCAGTTAATATTGATCTTCTTTCTAATGTGTGCTGTCACTGATTTCACCCAACCAAATTTCTATCAACTATGTAATCTAAACCATCCCTACCTTGCCCTCTCTCTCCCCACCTTGCAACTGTCAAAGAGTCTTTTCTTCTATGCATGAGTCTGTTTTTAAGTTCTTATTGTAGGGGTCTCATACAATATTTGTCCTTTTGTCTCTGAGTACTTTCACTCAGCATAATGTCCTCCAGTTTAAGCTAGGTTGTGTGATGTTTCCTAAAATCATCATTGTTCTTTATCATTGCATAGTGTTCCATTGAGTATGTATACCATATTTTATCTATCCATTCCTCTGTTGTTGGGCATCTGGGGTGGATTTCATCTTTTTACTATTGCAGACTGTGCTGCGATAAACATTCGTGTGCATGTATCAGTTGGTGTGAATGGCCTTGGTTCTGTAGGATATATTCCAGGCAGTGGAATTACTGGGTCAAATGGTATACCTATATCCAGCTTTTTAACGAAGCACCAGATTGATTTACAAAGTGGTTGCACCATTTTGCAATCCCACCAACAGCGTAGGAGAGTTCCAATTTCTCCACAGCCTCTCCAGCATTTGTTATTTTGCATCTTTTGCATCATGGTCAACCTTGTTGGGATGAGATTCTTTTCATCTTCTCTTGATGCTTCCTGAGTCATTTAATATTTTTCCTGTAGAATCCTTCACTATTGCAACTCGAGGCTTGAGCTTTTCTCCAGTTCTTTCATATTGAGAAATGCAGAACATATACTTCCCTTTGAGTTTCCAGCTCTTTGCCCAAGTCATTATAATACTTTCTTTTATCTTCTCAAGCTACCCTTTCAAACTTCACTTCCTTTACTTCATCATTCTTTCTTTTTGCTTTAGCTGCTTGACATTTGAGAGCAACTTTCAGAGTCTCTTCTGACATCTAATTTGGTATTTTCTTTCTTTTTAATGAAGTCTTGCTATCTTCATCAGTGATATCTCTTATGTCATTCCACAGTTTTCCTGGTCTTTGGTCATCAGTGGTCAATACATCAAATCTGTTCTTGAGATGGTCTCTCAACTCAGGTGGGATGTACTCAAGTTCATACTTTGGCTTTCCTGGACTTGTTCTAATTTTCTTCAGTAGGAAATGATAGAGGGAAAGAAAGAGATGATGTTTCAGTCAGGAAATAAAGCAACACATCCTGCTCACACTTCTTAAATTAATGCAAATCACATGCTCAGTTACAACTTCATGGGTAGAGATATAAAATCCCCATGTTCCTGAAAAGTGAAAACAAAAAATACTTTGTAAACCACACCAGTGACTTTCATACCAAATAATGAATGAGTCAACTATTGGCAATTGCAAGGAAATTTGAAAAGCATCTATAGTTTACTAATGTTCCAAAATAATTTATATTCCATTTATTTTCCTACTACTTTGGCTTATTACAATAATAAAAATACTGTTATTAATTGTGGTGAATGAGCATTTACTTTACTCTAAACACTGCTGTCAGCACTTTATGAGCCTTAATTCATTTTATTCTTCCAACTACCCTCTGAAATGGTGTTAATATTCCCATTTCAGAGGTGTGGAAACAATAGTGTTAAATAAACCTGCCCAAACAGGGCACTTATCACTTGGTAATAAGTGAAGATAGGCAAGACTCACATTTCTAGCCACTTTCTGGACAATACACCCGATTGTTCTCCAGGCACTCTGAGATGAACGATTCTACATAATTATGATGCCAATAACCACAATAATAATTATAAGAAGATGCAGCAGCTGCTACTTCTGCTTCTGTCACCTCTAGCCAAGAAATATTTTCTCTTTTTTATTGTCAGTAACATATCAACACCATTGAAGTTAGGATATTCAACCTTACATTTTCACTCTTCCCTATCACCACTCCTCAGCTCATCAAAGTTCTACTGACTTTTCCTCTTTAATTGTTCCTAAATCCTCTCTAAATAGTCTCCGTTTTCTTATTCCCACTGATAGTCTATATCAAGTCTTTATCTTCTTTACCTCAATCTTTCCAGTATCCTGATTTTACATATGAAATGACATTATTAAACTCATAATGCATTATATATAGTAGATGAACGCCAATACATGTGAAAGATTATCAAGTGGGTTCTCCTTGGTGCCAAAAAATAAAATAATGCATAAGTGGAAGCACTATCTAGTAGATGATCTTTTATCTCACTCCAAAGAACACAATGATCCATTTAAATCAAGCTACCCTAATTGCTATTCTGACTTTGTTGCATATTGCTGAACTATATCTACCTTTATGTTGTTGGTTAAATGTTATCACTTTCCCTCTGCTAGCTCTGATTTCATTATCACCATTGATAATGGGGAGTCCAATTTAATTTAAGTGTCACATATCATTCGCCTCAACCTTGACAGGACACGTGACAATGAGATTCTCAAAATATGAATATTCCTTTAGCAAGTTTTTTTTTTTTTTTATTGGCTTGTGAATGTGTGGCTTACGACAGCACTTGGCTGGCTGGCATATATGTGGCTTTAGTGAAGATATTGTCCTCTGGTACTTCCCTGTGGAACATGCTAAGCTATCGAGATCTCAAGTCTAAAATCTTAAGTTCACTCTGTCTTTCATTTCCCACTGTAATTGTAGAATGTTGACTCTCAATCATTTCTGGTTTCCTCCATGGCAATAAAGTTTCCACTACCCAAACTTAAATTTTTCCCATTCTGTTACCTTGAAGATTCACTCCCGCCCCTGTGGATCCTTTCTTATGAAGGCCATTTCTTTCTGCAACAAGGACTCTTTTTCCCTGCTTGAGTTGTGCTGAGACCTAGTCCTGTAGAATATGACAGATTGAGAAGGTGGATCTTGAGAATTACAGAATCAATGTATAAGACAGCAATCACTAGGCAAGGAGAATTTGTTTTCCTTTCACAAGGGTGAGGTGATTGCTTCTTTTGGCTTACAGGACTTAGAGGAATTTGTGAATATCAGGTTCAAGCACCATTAGTCCCTGTTCCAGATTTCAGGATCTCATTCTTCCAATTAAAATGTTAAGCTGGTCACAAGGGACCATTAATGCTATATAATAGGTCTCATTTGTAGATCTGCTACATGTGTAATAAAATTCTAGAACTTATTTTTTAAATAATTGTATATTCTATGGACTTTTTCAAATATTTATGATGGTATATATAAGAGTAAAGTGAAAATCATGTACCTATCATCCAGATTCAACAATTATCGATTCATAGAAAATTTTTAAAAATCTATACCTCCACACATCCCCCATCTAGTTATTTTGTTTCAAATTCCTGGCCTAATTATTTCTTTTGAAAATGTTTCCATATAGCTCGAAGAGATGGGACTATTTTTAAATATAACCAAAATAACTTCATAGCACCCACAATGAATAATAACTCCTTAATACAATCAAATATCCAGCCAGTGTTTAGAACATTTCCCACAGTATCTTATAAATAAGTGTGTGAAGTTTGTGTGTGTTTCTGTATTTAACTACTTGTTTGTAACAAGATCTGGACCTTTCTGCCCTGTTGGAAATGAGAGGCCCTTTAGCTCTTATAGCATTCCATACATTGTCAGTTATCTTTCTTGAGACTTTAGCTTTTTTCTAGGCTTTCAGTGCCATTAACAGACAGCAGCCTACTCTACAGTCATTCTAAATTATCTTTGGCCTCATACAGTTCAATTGCCATAGCAACCATATTCTCCAAAGCCTCATCATCCATCGGCAGTTCATCCCAATTAACCAGAGGCGGAAATAAAGAAGCCTTTTAAATTGTGATTCCATTGCATGACATGGGTTAGCACCACCTCATCTACAACAAAAAATGACATTCCTATTAGCATCAATATGGTTAGTAATCCAACTATAAAAGTCCATTTAGCTTGTCTTTTTTCTGGAGCCACTCCTGGTATCAACTATCTTAGTCTGGATTCCAGAAAAAGCAAAGCTAGGGAAATCTTATGGGCTACTAGTTTACTAGGGAGTACAATCCCAAGGAGGAGAGAGAAACAGAGTGTGAGTAGGTAGAGGGGCCAATATAAGGAAGGATTACCACGTTGACTTCCACTTGGCATAAGAGGCAACTGATTACACATTGTCAGTGAACTTACTTGAGAGAAGCTTTATGGACTACTGAGTCTCAGCAAAAGTAGTTAAATTTATTCAGTGTCTCCCATATCCTATTAAAGTTATTTTTTCATTGGTTTCCATTTTTCTACAATTTTGGTAGGTGTATATATTGGCTCCTACATCAGTGGCAGCAGCCAAATTCCAGATGGGAGACCAGAGGCACACTGCAAAAAATAAGCTGATATTGTATTGGCTTGTGCCTGCATAAAGTCATATGTGGTTGGTAACTGCAGCAGTGACTAGTATGTGTGTTTGAGATGGAAGTTGAAAGCAATGACCAAGAGCTTCAGAGATGGGTGTCATCAAGAGGATCTGAGATGACACATAATAGGTGTCTGATACAGAACTGTCATAAATTATCCTGTCCACATTCAACCCTTCATTATCCGCATAGACTATGCTTTATCAAAGAGAAATAACATAAGTCACTATCAAAATTTTTCTAAGAGTGAGATTCAGTAGTGTGGAATGTGAGTTCTTGACCTAAAATGATCTATCTCTGCCAAGTCTGAGGGTACATTTTGAAGTAGAAAACAGCAACAATCCACTCACATGAAAACTTACCGGCAATAAAGAAAGTGTCATGTGGCAGTGATGAGTAGCTACACTAACTATGGGAAAGCTATGTATTCATTACACATCAGATCTTAGTATCAAAGAGATACAGATGCATTTTCTTACCGACACCATAGAAAAATCAATTAGAATAATAGTATCTCCTAAAATAAAAGGACCAATTTGAGACTCTGAAAGATAAAATGTACTCCTGAGGTGGTAAATAGGAGTTTTTGAGGCATCCTTCTGTGTTAGTGTACTTGGTAATTATCAAACATCTGCCACTAGAGAAATTACAACTACTTCAGTTGAGACAGAAGAATACAGAAGTGAACATCAGGCTAGTTCCTAGTTAAAGAAGGTAGGAAGGTTAGAGCCAATAACCTTTCTTTAAGATTCAGGATGTCTCAAAAGTTCTTAAAAGTGTTTCTGTATAACTAGACTAGACAACCTGCATTATGCAGATGATACAATCTTGCTTGTTGAAAGTACAGAGGACTTGAAGCACTTACTGATGAAGAGCAAAGGTCACACTCTTATAAATAGACTATATCTTTACATAAAGACAACCAAATCCTCACAGCTGAACCAGTAAGAAACATCATGATGAATAGAGAAAAGACGGAAGTTGTCAAGGATTTCATTTCACTTGGATCCACAATCAACACCCATGCAAGCAACAGTCAAGAAATCAAAAGATGAATTGTATTGGGCAAATCTTCTGCAAAAGACTTTTTAAAAGTATTGAAAAACAAGGATGTCATCTTGAAGACAAAGATGAGCCTGACCCAAGCTGTACTGTTTTCAGTTGTCTTGTGTGTATGAGAAAGCTGGACTATAGACAAGGAAGACCCAAGAAGAATTCATGTCTTTGAACTGTGATGTTGGAGGAGAATACTGAATATACCATGGACTGCTGAGAAAACAAGTAAGTCTGGCTTGAGGAAGTATGACCAGAATGCCCCTTAGAAGCAAAGATAGTGAGATTACATCTCAGGTGTATTGCACATGTTACCAGGAGGGACCAGTACCTGGAAAAGGACATCATGCTAGGTAAAGCAGAGGGGAAGTGAAAAAGAGAAACATCCTCAAAGAGATGGATTGACTCAGCAGCTGCAACAGTGGGCTCAAACGTAACAACAATTGCGAGTGTGGTACAGGACTGGGTAATGTTATGTTGTACATAGTGTAACTATCAGTTGGAATGGATACAATGGAATCTAACAACAATAACAACAGAGTATATATGACATCATTACTGTGGTTTCTGCTAAGTACTTCAGTTGCTATTATAAATATGAAGAAACATATTGATATTGTCACCATCATGCTGCTCCTTGTGTTGGGCAATGTAACCTGATGGCTCCAGTTATTTGATGACAGAGAAGACTTTAGAGTTAATCTGGGTTCATTTGCTTTTAATCCAAGATGGCAGAAGAAATCCAAGTTAAACACATGGAGATTTTTCAGAGCTGCAGATTCCTGGGATTAACATGCCAAGAATTCACTTCCTTGGATCATGACTTTCAGAACCTAGAAAATACATTTGCCATGATGTTTGCTTCACTTCCTATTAACATACTTATCTCACTAGGGGCCAGAAGATATATACCATAGTGTCTTTACAGACTAAGTATATAGTTTTGGTAGTAGAATTCAAAGTGATCAGGGGTTAAATTTTTAGAGGTATTTTCTGTGGGGTCTATACAGCCTAAGATGTAGAAAGGCAGAATTTTCCTGTGTGATAAATAAGAAATAGCCAGCAAGAGAGAATTAACCAAATTACACTAATTATTTTTATGAAATAATCACTTAACAGAAGAACACAAAGTGGAATTGTCAGTGCCTGTCTAAACTTGACCTAAATTTGCACCAGTGTCTTTCCATTAATTGTTAGAGAAACTGGTAGGAAACTGGTGTACCCATTAATCTCATATAGGAATGCATGAGGGAATTGAGATATCAGGGAAGCTCAACTGGTGTGCCGCTAAACTTAGGTAAACTGTATAAATAGTAAATTTAACTATCACACACTGCTCAATAGAAGAATCTTCCAGTATTGCTACAGCTATGTTAATGCCTTGTAGAGGCAAGTAACCTATACTTAGAATCTACTCTCTATTTCAAAGATAGGGGGAATAGGTTTATGACTCACCTAAGTATCAAAGGTGAGATGGGAAGGTAAAGCCAAGATGGTGGACTAGACACACATCTCCTCAATTCCCCTCTGAGAACTAAGGCTTAGAATTATAACTGAATAGAGCAGTGGACATCTGGGGAGCCCTAGGATCTGGCATAATATTGTCAGATTTGACTAGGCACCAGTAACAGATTAAACTACCCCTCCAGAAAACAAGCCAGCAGTAGCTGACCCGCACTCCTGCTGACCTACCATATCACAGAAGTTCAGGTACTGACGCTTTCTTTGTTATCCAGGAGGCAGGGACTGGGCATGAGCTGAGAAACATGCCAAACTGTGATGCTTAAGTAAACAGTGTATAGCACTGCAGAGAGACAGTCCATGGGACAGCCACATATTGGATAGACTGACTGCTGACTGAGGGCACCACTACTCCTGTGCCATCTCTTTTCTGAGCTGCGCCATGGACTGCTGTTTCACAGAAGGAAGGGCAACTCAGCCAGAATACCATATTGATTGGCTGAGAGGCAGAGTCACCCAGCCAAGTGCCTTAATTGCAGCTGATTCTGCAGTGGAACAGCAGCCCATCTGGCAAGTGCTTTTGCAGCAGAAAAGCAGTGTTTGAAACAACTTGTGTCTAGATTCACCAGCAGGGCCTGGCAGAGGACAGTTGGAAAGCCCTAACCTCTCCTTACTTTGTTCCATATCATACCATCTGTGGATGGCCTATGAGGTACTTTTGTTGTCAGCTGGAAGGCAGGGCCTGCCACACCTGAGGGTCTAGTTTTGGTAGCAGTTGGACAGCTCTGTGCTTAGAAGTAAAGTGCCCTTTTAAATAACATCTGGAGATCTGACTGCTGAAAGGTCTGGCAGCTTCTCCTCCACCCTTCACTGACCCATATCATAGCGTTGGCTGACAGCCCTCCAGTAACTTCATAAGTAGGCCATCATTTTTGCCAGCCAAGAGACAGAGACTGCCACCCCAGATAGTCCACCTTGAGCCAGTCACTAGAGTTCATAGAGATAGCTGGTAACCAGCTCCCCCTCAGTACTATACCTCAGCTACTACTGAGGTAACACCAGAGAAATCAAACAGCTTCTAGATGGCATGCAGACAGCAAACCATAGCCAACCATTTAAAGAAGCAGTCCACCATCATTCTGGAAAACTCCCAAAATAAAGAATCAAAAAATTTCCCAGATGAAGAAGTCTTTCTGAAACTATCAGAAGTTGAGCACAAAAGAATTACATAGAGAGTCCTCCTATAGATTAGAAACAAATGAAAAATAAATAAGCTAGTTGAACTGATGGAACATCAATGATCTGAAATACAGCAGATTGATAACAAAATTACAGAATTAGACAATTCAATCCAAAGCCAAAAGAACAGAACTGAGGAGCTGGAAGTCAGACTTAGTGACCCTGAGGACAAAACAACCGACAACAGCATTTATGAGGAAAACTCAGAGAAAAGAAATAAGAAACATGTGGTACTCTATTAAGAGGAATAATCCATGATTAGTTATAGTTCCTGAACAAAGAGGGATAGCAGAAAATGCAGAGAGTATTGTTGCTGAGTTGCTGACAGAAAACTTCCCTGAAGTTATGAAAGAGAACATAGATATCCAAGATGTGTATCAAATCCCACAAAAACTAGATCTCATAAGAAAGACACAAAGACATATTATAATCAAGCTTAACAAAATGAAACATAAGCAGAAATTATTAAAGGCAGTGAGACTCAAAGCAAAGCTAACATTGGGGGGAAACTCTGTAGGCTTTTGTCTGACTTCTTGGCAGAAACGATGTTGGCACAGAGGCGGTGGGATGACACATTCAAAGCCTCAAAGGAGAAAAACCTCCAACCAAGAATTATTTATCCAGCAAAATTGTCTCTGAAATATGATGGTGAAATTAAGATATTTGCAGATAAACAGAAGCTTAAGAGACTTTGTAAAAAAAACAAATCAAAACTACAAGAAACACTGAAAGAAACTCTTTACTTAGAAAAAAGAAAACATTAAGTGAATACTTAAGGAGGCAATGCAAGACACAGCATCCAGAATTCTACTCGCTTAAGGAAGTCAATAAGCTCAATCAAAACTATATTATTAAAAGAAGGGAACCAGTGATCATAACACAAAAACTATGACATTATCACATTAAAAAGAGAGATATATTACAGTAGGTATAAACCTTTCAGATGGATAGGAAATTAAAAAGATATGCAGAAGTTAAAGTCTAGTTTAAACTTAGAATAGTAAGGAGAATTTTAGCAGTAGCTGCAAAGCAAAATAACAATACAACATATCAAAACAAGAAGTATGAGACAGGAGTCTCAACAAACAAAATCAACACTGAAAAAGATAAGTAAACCCATAAATAAGAATGACCCAGAACAGAATATTAAGAAAAACAGAAAACAGCACTAACACAAAAATAAATGCATCAAAATGACAGTACTAAACACATACCTATCAATAATTACACCGACTGTAAATGGACTGAACATTCCAATAAAGAGACAACAGGTGACATCATGGATCAAAAGACAGCCTATCTATATGTTGCTTACAAAAAACACTTTTAAGACTCAAAGATATGAACAAACTGAAAATCAAAGAATGGGAAAATATATTCCAAGGCATCAACAAACAAAGAAGAGCAGGCTGCAACACTAATCTCAGATAAAACAGATTTTAGTGTAAAATCTACCATCGTGGACAAGGGTGCTCACTATTTATTGCTGAAAGGTTCAATACACAAACAAGACTTAACAATATTAAGTATTTATGCACCCAGTACCAGAGCATCTAAGTACATCCAACCAAACTGATTACACTGAGAAATGAGATAGATCACTGCACTATAATAGTTGGAGACGTCAACATTCCACTTTCAGTAATAGGTAGATCATCCAGAAAACAGCTCAGTAAGGACACAGAAGATCTTACTGTGACAACCAACTAGCCCCCCTTGACATATACAGAACTTTTTATCCATCAACAGACAAGTACACCTTCTTCTCCAACACACAGGGAATATTTTCCAGAATAGACCACATGTAAAGCAAGTCCCAACAAAATCCAAACCACTGAATTACTGCAAAGTATCTTCTTGGACCATAAAGCCATAAAAGTTGAAATAAACAGCAGAAAAATCATATGTAGAAATTCAGACTAATGGAAACTGCACACCTTGCTCAAAAATCCATGAGTTACAGAAGAAATCAGGGATGAAATAAAGGAATTTATGGAATCAAATGAGAATGAAAACACATTCTACCAGAACCTATGGGACACAGCAAAAGTCATGATCAGAGGTCAGTTTATGTCTATAAATGCCCACATTCAGAATAAAGAAAGAGCCCAAACTAAAGAATTAACCCTACAGCTTGAAGAAGGAGAAAGAGAGCAACAGAGGAACCCTTCAGGCACCAGAAGAAAACAGGTCATAAAGATTAGAGCAGAACTAAATGAATTAGAGAATGGAAGAACAGCTGAAAAAATTGGTAGAACCAAAAGCTGGTTTTTTGAAAAGATCAACAAAATTGACAAACTATTTCTTAAGCTTACAAAAGAAAAACAGAAGAGGAAACAAATAACCTAAATAAAAAATGAGATGGGAGATGTCCCAACAGACCCAACTGAAATCAAAAGAATCATAACAGAACACCAAGAAAGACTGTACTCTAAGAGATTGAAAACCTAGAGGAAATGGATAAATTTCTAGATTCATATTACCTACCAAAATCATCACAAGGGAAAGTAGAACAACTTAACAAGTCCATCACAAAGTAAGAGGTTGAAAAAGTCATTAAAAAAAAAACAACTGCCAACCAAAAATGTCTGGGCCTAGAAGGCTTCCTCAGAGAATTCTATGAAACTTTTAGAGAACAGCAAACTCCAATACTACTGAGGCTACTTCACACCACTGAAAGGGTTGGAATACTCCCAAATTTATTCTATAAAGCCAGTATAACCCTGATACCAAAGCCAGGGAAAGATCCCACAAAAAAGAAAATTAAACATCAGTATGACTCATGAACCTAGATGCAAAAATCTTAACAAAATCCTAGCCAATAGAATTCAACAGTATACCAAAAAATAATTCACCATGATCAAACTGGATTCAAACCATGGATGCAAGGCTTGTTCAACATCAGAAAAACAATGAATGTAATCAGCCACATAAATAGCACAAATGGTGAGAATCCCCTGATTTTGTCATTGATACAGAAAAGGCATTTGACAAATTCCAACACTTTTTCATGCTAAAAATTCTCAGTAAAATAGGAATAGAGGGGAAATTCCTCAACACATTAAGGGGCATCTATGAAAGCCAACCACTTACATCATCCTGAGTGGTGAGAGACTGAAAGGATTTCCCCTGAGAATGGGAACTAGACAAGAATGCCCACTCTCACCACGTCTATTCTCATTGTACTAGAGGACCTAGCCAGAGCAATTAGACACGACAAAGAAATAAAGGGCATCCACATAGGCAAAGAAGAAGTAAAAATCTCTCTATTAGCAGATGATATGATTGTATATACAAAGAACCCTAAAGAGTCCATAAGTAAACTACTGAAACAAATAGAGGAGTTCAGCAAAGTATCCGGGTTTAAGATATACATAAGTAAATCAGTAGGATTCCATTTTACCAACAAAGAGATCATAAAACCAAATCAATACCATTTAGTACAGCCCCAAGAAGATAAAATACCTAGGAATAAATCTAACCAGAGAAATAAGAGACCTATACAGAGAGAACTACAAGATCTTACTGCATGAAACCATAAGAGACTTACATAAATGGAGAAACCTACTCTGCTTGTGTATATGAAGACTTAACATTGTGAAAATGTTTATTTTACCTAAAGCAATCTACATATGCAATGCAATCCCAACACAAATTTCAGTGACATTTTTTAATGAGCTGGAGAAACAAATCGCCAACTTCTTTGGAAAGGGAAGAAAACCCAGATATGTACAGCACTAGTGAAGAAGAGGGACACAGTGGGAGGCCTCACACTACCTGACGTTAGAACCTATTACACTGCCTGGTTAAAACAGCCTGGTACTGACACAAAAAGAGACTTATAGACCAGTGGAACAGAGTTGAGACTCCAGAGATGCCACCATCCTCCTAAGAACAGCTGAAATTCAACAAAGGCCTTAAGATTGTAAACTGGGGTAAAAACAGTCTCTTTAACAAATGTTGTTGGCAAAACTGAATATCCATCTGCAAAAAAGAAAAAACTGAAACAAGACTCATATCTCACACCTTACACAAAAACTAACTCAAAATGGAACCAAGGCCTAAATATCAAACCTAAAATTCTAAAGATCTTACAAGAAAAATTAGGGTCAGTGATAGACACACTTCAAAATCCGACAACCAAAGAATGATCAACAGAAGAGAAAATAGATAAATAGGAACTACTAAGAATCAAACATTTTTGCTCATCCAAAGACTTTATCAAAAGAATTAAAAGACCACCTATAGAATGGGAAAAATATTTGGCAACTACAGGTTGGACTGACATCAGATCTGCATAATCTATAAGGTATTGCAAAATACCAACAAGTAAAAGATAAATAACCCAATTAATCAGTGGACAAAGGAGGTGGGCAGACACTTCACTGAAGAGGACATCCAGGCAGCCAAAAGACACATGAGGAAATGCTTACAATCATTAGCTATCAGAGAAATCCAAATCAAAACTACAATGAGATACCATCTCACCCTAACAAAGTTGGCCATGATAAAAAAAAAAAAAACACAAAGCCACAAATGCTGGAGAGACTGTGGAGAGATTGGAACTCTCCTACACTGCTGGTGGGATTGTAAAATGGCACAACTTCTTTGGAAAGCAATCTGGCGCTTCCTTGAAAAATGGAAATAGATAACACCATTCGATCCAGTAATCTCGCTGCTTGGGATTTATCCTACAGAAACAAACACTGCCACGCAGACATATGCACATGAATATTTATTGCAACACAGTCCACAACAGCAAAAAGATGGAATCAACCCAGATGTCCATCAACAGATGAATGGATAAACAAAATATTGTATGTATACTCAACAGAATACTATGTAATTATAAAAAACAATTATGATTTTAGGAAACATCTCATAACCTGGTTTCAGTTGACATGCTGAGACATGCTGAGTGAAATCAGTCAGCAGCACAAGGACAAATATTGTATGAGATCCCTACTATAAGGACTTAAAGAGAAACTTCTGTACAGAAGAAAAGACTTTTTGAGGGCTACAGGTGCAGAGGGAGGGTGCGGGTTGATCATAGATTACATATTTGATAGAAATTCAGCTAGGTGAAAGCAGTGACAGCACGCAATAGAAAGTAGATCAACTTAACTAGACTTTGCCATAAACAGAAAGCTCTAACCTCAACCCAGTATTGCAGGGATAGAGTAGCAGTGGTGGGATACAGGGACCATGATCTCAAGGGACACTGAGGTTAATTGGCATAATTAGCCTATTGCTAAGAAAGTCTTCTGCACCCCATGTTAGTGAGTGGCATCTGGGGTCTTAAAACTAGCAAGCTGCCATCTGATGTACACCAAACGGTTCCAACTCAGATGGAATAGACAATCACCGAGAACACCAAAGACACAAGGAAAAAAGAGCCCAGAAGACAGAAGGATCCACGTAATGGGAGACTGTATCAACATGTGACCAGAAGAATGATATGGTGCCAAGCCACCACCAAAAGACAGCCATGATGGTGCACACAACGTTGAGTCCCTGTGGCAACATGAGAAAAAAGAGAGGTTCAGCTCAAGAACTCTCCTAAAAGACCACGACTGATGGTCCGATGGCCTGGGGGATCCCCTGGGTGCATGGCCCCCCCATCCTGCTGCTGACCCTGTCCAGAAAATATTAATGAGGTCAACTCTTCGGTGAAGAATTGAAATGCACCAAAACAAAAAACGTACAGTTGTAAGTACAGTTTGTTGTAACTTGAATATATTGTAAGTCAGGGACTACTAGTACTCATGTACCTATAAAAAGACCACAATAGATATGCACACACTTGGGGGAGAACAGCTGCCCTGTCAGGATTGTCTATAAGTCCAGGGACTAAGGAATACCCAAAACAACCTACAAGGAAGCAAGTAATATGGCCAAGACTTTGATTTGGACTTTTAGCCTTCAAAGCTGAGAAAAAATTAATTTCTGTTATTCAAAGACACCCATCATGGTGTTTCTGTTATATCAGCACTACAAGACTAAGACAAATGGCCTATCTAAACCTGTTTACCTATCTAGTTTTCTTTCTTGTTACTTTGCACACTGTAGTCCATGCCATGAGTCATACTCAACTCCTTTCAGTTCTTTGAAGGTAACACACTTTATCTTGATTCTGTACCATTATAGCTGTTATTCTTCACACCTCAAACAATCTTCCTGTCAGTTTCATTTGGATAATTCTTAGTTATCTTTATCCAGCTTCTATTTTACTTCCAGGAAGTCTTTCTTTAAATTCTCAGATGGTATTTATCATACCTCTTGTGTTCTAGAGCACTGCTAAATAGTACATCTATTGTAGCAGTAATCACATTATTTTGTAATGTGTTATATGCATGCCTACCAGGCAACAAGCCATAGAGGACGAGAACCCATCTATCTTGTTTACCATTGTATCAAAAGCATGTAGCACATGCCTATACTTACCAAATTGAAATGGATGAAATACTTGTTTAGTTTAATTAAATTAATTTGATGACAAAAATGATTTACTATTTTGAATTGTAAATCATACTGCTAGATTAGGTTCACTTTCATGGCAAATATTTTATGACATCTAGTGTATGCATGATATTTGCATAGATTCAATTCTAGATCCACTTCTGGCAAAATTTATGAAACATTAAAATACAGTGAAACCTGTGAGAGCCAGAACTCAGTGAGACTGCCTTTTTTCTCTGGGTCTTAACAGTTTTCTGCCCTTGACAGGGCACAGTTTTACCACTTTATTATTGCTTGTTTTATTGGGAAATATTTGAGTTTTACTTCTCTGACAGATTTCCACTTTAGATATGTTCCAGCTTTCAGAGGTTTTATAGTATCACTATTTTAGGGGGGAAGTTATTCCAGGATAAATTCTAGCTCTCCTTTTATATCCATCTCATATGAACTTTCTGATATTAAATCAGATTATTATTATTTTTTCCAGATGGTGAAATTACACATAAATTCCAATTGATATTTAAAAAAAAAAAAAACACTGTCGTAGAGTTGGGTGCAACTGATAGTGACCCTACAGGTCAGAATAGAACTGCCTCATAGAGTTTCCAAGGAGATCCTGACAGATCTGAACTGCCAACCTGTTGGTTAGCAACTGTAGCACTTTATGAATAGGGAGGCATGCATTTAATTAATAACAATTTTTGAGGCATTGGGGCCATAGTATGTTGCAGTGTCCATCACCACCCCACTCCCCACTCTGATTCACTGCTCCAATTTCTCTTATCATGGCCTGGCAAGTTACAATTAGCAAGTAAGATATTCAGATTGAAGAGCTATTTCCAACTTTCATTCTGACAGGCTCCCTGTTCATTATAAACTGGAGGATGGGGAATCATTCTCCAATTAAACTCTCACATGAACAAGAAGCTGTATTATGAATCATCTTAAATTCAATAGACCTACACTCATCTCACTTTTGTTTCTTATTATTGTGATTTAAGTGAAAGTATAGAATCCAAATCAATTTTGCATGCCCGCCTATCTACAGCTTTTCTGATCTCCATGCCCCATGATAGCACACTCCTCCTTTTCATTTTCTACTTGTTTTATCCTCTTTACAAGGTCCTGCTACCTTCTCTCCACACTCTTCTCTCCCATCTAGAAAGAGACCAGTAGGACAGTCTCTTATAAATGCATGGAACCATAAAGTACGCCCATGATATGGTCACTCTGTGTCGCCAAGTCCAATCCATTCCTGTCTGAAGAGTCGACCTCCATTATGATTTATGGACAGGGGCAGCATCAGGGCCAGGGGTCATGTGCTCAGGGGAACCCCAGTACCCCTGGACCATAAATTGCAGTCTTTTAGTGGAGATCTCAGGGTACACCACTTCTTATTCTTGTGTTGCCAGTGAGACTCCACTTTGTGAGCCCCATCAGAGCCATCACTGGTGATGGCTGGGCACCCTCTGGTTCTTCCAGCCTCATGTTGATGTACTGCCCCAATCTTGAGGGTCTTTCTGGCTCCTGGGTTCTCTTTCCCCCATGTTGTTTTGGTCCTTGGAGATCATCTGCTCCTGTTGAGTTGGGAATATTTGTTGTATCTCAGAGGGTAGCTTGGCAGATTTTAAGACCCCAGACAGCACTCACCAATGTGGGGTGCAGAAGACTCTCTTAGCAAAATGCTAGTTGTGCCAATTGGCCTCAATTTCCCCTGAGAGCATGGCTCCCGGCCTCCCACCCCAGATACTCTGTCCTTGCAATATTGGGTTAAGATGGGAAGAATAGTCATGCTATGTTGAAGTCCAGTTAAAAATGATCTTCTTCCTAATGTGTGCTGTCACAGATTTCTCCCAACCAAATTTCTATCAACTATCTAATCTATATCCTACCCTCTCCCTTCTTCCTCTCCCACCCTTGCAGTCTTCAAAGAGACTTTTCTTCTAAGTATGAGTCTGTTTTTCAGTTCTTATCGTAGGGGTCTCATACAATATTTGTCCTTTTGTCTCCGAGTACTTTCACTCAGCATAATGTCCTCCAGTTGAAGCCAGGTTGTGTGATGTTTCCTAAAATCATCATTGTTCTTTATCATTGCATAGTGTTCCACTGAGTACGTATACCATAGTTTATATATCCATTCCGCTGTTGTTGGGCATCGAGGTTGGTTCCATATTTTTGCTATTGCACACTGTGCTACGATAAACATTCTTGTGCATGTATCAGTTGGTGTGAATGGTCTTGATTCTGCAGTCTACATTCCAAGCAGTGGAATTACTGGGTCAAATGGTATATCCATTTCCAGCTTTTTAAGGAAGTGCCACATTGCTTTCCAAAGAGGTTACACCATTTTGCAATTCCATCAACAGTGTAGGAGAGTTCCAATTTCTCCACAGCTTCTCTAGCATTTGTTGTTTTGGGTTTTTTGAATCATGGCCAAATCTGTTGGGGTGAGATGGTATTTCATTGTAGTTTTGATTTGAATTTATTTAAAAATTAATGATCGTGAGCATGCCTGCAGGTGTTTTTTGGCTACCTGGATCTCCTATTTTTTTAAAAAATTTTTTATTTAACATGACTGAGTGAAAATGTACATTCCCGTATAAAATTTACATGCCCACCTATATGCAGCTTCCACTGCTCTCCCTGTCCAGTGACAGCACACTATTCCTCTCTGCTCCATACATGTCTCATTCTCCCAACAACCTCCTTTCCCCTCCTCCACCCACTCTCCTTCCTACAGCCAGAGGTCAGCGGGATGATATCTATAGATGTATAGAACCATAAAGTGCATCCAATATATGCTCACTCTGCATTGCCAACTCCAATCCATTCCTGTCCAAAGAGTGGACCTTCATTATAATTTATGGGTAAGGGCAGCATCAGGACCGGGGACCATGCTCTCAGGGGAACCCCGAAACCGCTGGACCATCACTTGAGGTCTTTTAGTGGAGATATCAGGATGCACCCCTTTTTATTCTTGTGTTGTCAGTGAGACTCCTCTCTGTGAGCTCCATTGTGGCTATCACTGGTGGTGGCCAGGCACCATCCGGTTCTTCCAGTCCCAAGTCGATGTAGGCACCTACTCTTGTGAGTCTCTCTATCATCTAGGTTGTCTTTGCCCCATGTTGTTTCAGTCCTCGGTGAGTATCCGTTCTTGCTGAGTTGGGACCATTTGCTGTGTCCTCGGATGTCACCTTGGCAGCTTTTAAGACCCCAGACGCCACTCACCAATGTGGGGTGCAGAGAGCTCTCTTAGCAAAACACTAGCTGTGCCAATTGGCCTCGATTTCACCTAAGAGCATGGCCCTCTGCCCCCAGCCCCAGCTACTCTATCCTTGCAATATTGGATTAAGATGGAAGGAGTACTCAAGTTATGCTGAAGTCCACGTAATGTTGTTCTTGTTTCTAATGTGTGCTATCACCGCTTTCTCCCAACCAGATTTCTAGTAACTATCTAAACTAAACCCTCCCCTACTCACCCTCCCTTGCAGCTGTCAAAGAGTCTTTTCTTCTATACACAAGTCTGTTTTCCAGATCTTATCGTAGAGGTCTCATACAGTATTTGTCCCTTTGTCGCTGACTACTTTCATTCAACATAATGTCTTCCAGTTGAAACCAGTTTAGGAGATGTTTCCTGGAATCATCATTATTCTTTATCATTGCGTAGTGCTCCTTTGAGTATATGTACCATAGTTTACCTATCCATTCTTCTGTTGTTGGGCATCTGGGTTGATTCCATCTTTTTGCTATCGTGGACTGTGCTGCGGTAAACATTCCGGTGCATGTCTCTGTTGGTGTGAAAGGCCTTGACTCTGTAGGATATATTCCAAGTAGTGGAATTACTGGGTCAAATGGTATATTGACATCTATTTTTTAAAGAAAGCGCCGGCTTGCTTTCTAAAGAGACTGGACCATTTTGCAACAGTGTAGGAGGGTTCTACTTTCTCCACAGCCTCTCCAGCATTTGTTGTTTTGTGTTTTCTGGATCATGGCCAATCTTGTTAGGGTGAGATGGTATCTCATTGTTGTCTTGATTTGAATTTCTTTAATAACTAAAGACTGTGAACATGTCCGCATGTGTTTTTTGGCTGCCTGGATCTCCTCTTTAGTGAAATGTCTGTCCATCTCCTTTGCCCATCGCTTAATTGGATGGTTTATCTTCTTCTTGTTGCTATTTTGTAGTATCTTATAGATTATGGAAATCAGGCGTCGGTCTGACATAGAGTTTCCAAATATTTTTTCCCATTCTGTAGGTGTTCTTTTAATTCTATTAACAAAGTCTTCAGATGAGCAAAAGTGTTTAATTCTTAATAGATCCCATTTATCTATTTTCTCTTCTGATGACTGTGGTTTGTTTGACAGATTTTGGAGTCTGTCCATATTGTGCATTAAAATTTCCATTGTTTTTCCTACCTTTCTTGTATGAGCTTAATCATTTTAGGTTTGACATTTAGGTCTTTTATCCAGTTGGATTTGGTTTTTGTATAAGGTGTAAGATATGGATCTTGATTCAGTTTATTGCAGATGGATAACCAATTTTGCCAGCACCATTTGTTGAAGACACTGTTTTTACCCCAGTTTAATGTCTTAGGGTCCTTGTCGAATATCAACTGTTCTTAGGCAGATGGTGTCCTCTCTGGGGTCTCAATTCTATTCCATTGATCGATCTGTCTGTTCTTGTACCAGTACCAGGCTGTTTTGACCACTGTGGCAGTGTAGTATGTTCTAAGGGTGGGTAATGAGAGGCCTCCCAGTGTGTTCTTCTTCTTTAGTAGTACATTACTTATCTGGGGCTTCTTCCTTTTCCAGACAAAATTGGTAATTTTTTTCTCCATCTCGTTAAAAAATGATGCTGGAACTTGTATTGAGATTGCATTATATAAATAAATTGCTTTGAGTAAAATAAACATTTTCACAATGTTAAGTTTTCCTATCCATGAGCAGGGTAGGTTTTTCCATTTCTCTAACTCTCTCTTAGTTTCTTGTAGTAAGGGCTTCTAGTTCTCTTTGTAAAGGTCTGTTGTTTCTCTAGTTAGATTAATTCCTAGGTACTTTATCTTCTTAGGGGCTATCATAAATGGTATTGATTTGGTAATTTCTTCCTTAACAGTGTTGTTGTAGGTATAAAGGAATCCTACTGATTTGCTTATGTTTATCTTGTATCCTGAGACTTTGTTGAACTCTTCTATCAGTTTGAGTAGCTTACTTATAGATTCCTTAGGGTTCTTCACACATACAATCATATCTGCAAACAGGGAGATTTTTACTTCCTCTTTGCCAATGCAGATGCCCTTTATTTCTTGGTCTTGTCTAATTGCTCTGGCTAGAACTTCTATCACAATGGTGAATAAGAGGTGACAGTGGGCATCCTTGTGTAGTTCCTGATCTCTAGGGAAAGTCTTTCAGTCTCTCTCCATTCAGGATGATATAGGCAATTGGCTTTGTATAAATGGCCCTTATTGTGTTGAGGAATTTGCTGTCTATGTCCATTTTGCTAAGAGTTTTTAGCACAAATGGGTGGTGGACTTTATCAAATGCCTTTTCTGCATCAATGGACAAAATCAGGTGGTGCTTGTCTTTTGTGTTATTTATATGGTTAATCACATTGATTGTTTTTCTGATGGTGAACTAGCCTTGCATCCCTGGTATGAATCCCACTTGGTCATGATGGATTATTTCCTTGATATGTTGTTGTATTCTATTGGCAAGAATTTTGTTGAAGATTTTTGCATCTAGATTCATGAATGATATTGGTCTGTAGTTCTCTTTCTTTGTTGGGCCTCTACGTGGCTTAGGTATCAGGGTTATGCTGGCTTCATACAATGAGTTTGGGAGTACTCCATCCCTTTCTACACTGTGAAATAGTCTCAGTAATATTGGAGATAACTCTTCTCTAAATGCTTGGTAGAACTCTGCAGTGAAGCCATTTGGGCCCGGATTTTTTTTGTTTGGCCGTGTTTTGAAGACATTTTCAATCTCTTCCTTTGTGATGGGTTTATTAAGTTGTTCTGCTTCACGTTGTGATAATTTGGATAGGTGGTATGAGTCAAAGAATTGGTCCATTTCCCCTAGGTTTTCAAATTTATTATAGTACAATCTTTCATAGTATTCTGTTATGCTATTTTTGATTTCTGTTGGATCTGTGGGGACAACTCCCCTTTCATTTCTAATTTGGGTTATTTGTTTCCTTTCCTGCTTTTCTTTAGTAAGTTTAGCCAGTGGTTTGTCAATTTTGTTGATCTTTTCAAAACACCAGCCTTTGGTCTTTTCAATTTTTTCAATTGTTTTTCTATTCTCTAATTCATTTAGCTCTGCTCTAATCTTTAGGATCTGGTTTCTTCCGGTGCCTGAGGGGTTCCTCTGTTGTTCTCTTTCTACTTGTTCAAGCTGTAGAGTTAGTTCCGTGATTTCGTTTCTTTCTTCTTTCCAGATGTGTGCATTTATGGAGATAAACAGACCTCTGAGCACTGCTTTGGCTGTATCCCATAGGTTCTGGTAGGAAGTGTTTTCGTTCTCATTGGAATCCATGAATTTCTTTATTTCATCCTTGATTTCCTCTATAACCCATTTTTTTTTGAGCAAGATGTTGTTCAGTTTCCAAGAGTTCCACTTTCTATCTCTGTTTTTTTCTGCTATTGATTTCAACTTTGATGGCTTTATGATCTGAGAAGATGCTTTGCAGTAATTCAGTGGTATGGATTTTGTTGAGCATTGCATTATGGCCTATCACGTGGTCAATTCTGGAGAATGTTCCATGTGCACTGGAGAAGAAGGTGTAGTTGTCTGCTGATGGGTGGAAAGTTCTGTACATCAATGAGGTTTAGTTGGTTAATTGTGTCAATGAGGTCTTCTGTATCTTTACCGAGCTTTTTTCCAGATGATCTGTCTAGTAATGAGAGTGGAATGTTAAAGTCTCCCACTATTATTGTGGAATCATCTAACTCTCTTTTGAGCATAGTCAGTGTTTCTTTGACGTATTTAGGTGCTCTGATATTAGGTGCATAATTATTTAATATAGTTAAGTCTTGCTTGTGTACTAAACCTTTCAGCAGTAAATAGTGTCCATCTTTGTCCACAATGGTGGATTTGACATTAAAATTGATTTTGTCTTAGATTAGAATTGCCACTCCTGCTCTTTGTTCATTGTTAGCTTGATACATATTCTTCCATCCTTTAATTTTCAGTTTGTTCCTATCTTTAGATCTCAAGTGAGTTTCTTGTAGACAACATATGGATCGATCGTGTCTTTTGGTCCAAGATGACACTCGATGTCTCTTTACTGGAGCATTCAGTCCATTCACATTCAATGTAATTATTGATAGGTATGTGTTCACTGCTGCCGTTGTGATCTGTTGATATTTTCTCTGTTGTTCTTATTAATCTGTTCTGGGACATTCTTTTTCATGAGTTGATTTTTCACCTTTTTCAGAGCTGGTTTTGTAGTTATTGAGACTCATGTGTTAGATTTCTTGAAATGGTATGATAAATCTTTGTTGTGCTTTACAGCTATCCCTATGACCCCCCTTAATAAACTATATATAAGCCCAATTTTAATACTACCAGTCTTGTCATCTTCCTCTCCATCTGGAAGGCCTATAACAACTGTAATACAAAGAGGGATTCTTTGTATTATGATGACACCATAGTTTTCATGATGATCACTGGATTGCTTCTTTCCGTATCAAAGCTGTAATTGACTTTGGAGCCTTCCCTAAATGAGTAGAGTATTGAGTAGTGTGTCGTTCTTAAATATAAAGTTAGTGGTTTCATTCTTCTAAGCCAGAGCCAAGAACTTCTTGCAGTATTTCTTGTAGTTTGGTTTTGGTTTTTACAAAGTCTCTGAGTTTCTGTTTATCTGGGAATGTCTTAATTTCATTTTCGTATTTGAAAGATACTTTTGCAGGATACATAATTCTTGGTTGGAAGTTCTTCTCCTTCAAGGCTTGGAATGTGTCATGCTACTGCCTCCGTGCCAGCATCGTTTCTGCTGAGAAATCTGAAGAGAGCCTGCAGGGGTTCCCTCTGAATGTTAGCTTTGCTTTGAGTCTTGGTGCCTTTAAGAGTTGCTGCTTGTGTTTCATTTTGTTAAGCTTGATTATAATACGTCTTGGAGTCTTTCTTTTGAGATCTATATTGGGTGGTGTACGATGTGCATCTGAGATGTCTATATTCTCTTCCTTCATGATTTCTGGGAAATTTTCTTTCAGCAGCTCAGCAACCATACTCTCTGTGTTCTCAGATGTCTCACCCTGTTCAGGGACTCCAATTCATCGAAGGTTGTTCCTCTTAATAGAGTCCCACATGCTTTTTAATGTTTCTTTATTTTTCTTGTTTCTTTTTTCTGATTTCTGCTCATAGATGCTGGCATCAGTAGCTCTGTCTTCCAAGTCAGAAATTCTTTTTTCTATTTATTCCATTCTGTTTTCCTGGCTTTGCATGGAAGTTTCTATGTCTTTGATTTTCTTCTTGATTTGTTGGATTTCAGAGTACTGGTGTTCCATCAGATCGAATATCTTACTTAATTTTTCATTTTGTTCTGCTGCATTTTGTATAAGGTCTAGAAGGGCTCTGTATATAATCATTTTGCATTCACTTCCTGATGCTTTCATTAAAGTTTCTTCATCTGGAAAACTCCTTGGTTGCTTTATTTGGGAGCCTTCTGAAGCCATGGGTGATTTCTTGTATGCCAAAATTGTCTGTTGCTTTTTGGGTCCCATGTGAGTACGTAGAGGCTGGAAGAGGTACTGTGAGTATGGATTGCAAATGTTTCTCTAGGCTGTCTTAAAATGTGTAGGAAAAGGTATCTGAGCACTTCATAAGTCAGTTGGGTTTTCAAGTGTAAAGGTCCCTCTTCTCATCTGACAAAGTAAGCGCCACTATATGCAACCCCAGATGATAACAAACTAGTTCAGAATACAGCAATGGTACTGCCCTGGTGGCCTCTGCTGACAGGGCCTAGCCTTAGGCGACACTGTGTCGAGTACTGCTTTTGTGATAGAAAAGCTCTCTCTTGTGGGCAGGCTCTGGCTCCCAAGCTAAGAATTAGGTCCAGTTGCGACCACCATATCCAAGATGGTGTCCTCCACACAGGCAGCAGATAGAGGGGCTAAAGGTGCGGAGAGGTAGTGATTCCTCTGCTTCTGTTACAGGGCCCCCAACGTAGGTGGCCTTCGGTAAATTATTGCTTTTCTGTCAGAGAAGCACTGTCCTGTTTGTAGGAGCTGGCTCCCAGGCTAGGAATTAGGTTCCGCTAAAATCTCGGTAGCAACATGGTGTCCCGCAGACTGACTGCCAAATTCCATGCAAACCCAGCTGAGGCAGATATAAAACGAAAGGCTCAAATTGGCTAGTTTAACAGAGTCCTAAGCCTGACTCTCAAAATATGGGAATTTCGCCTGCCTATCCCCCCAGCAGTGTGTGTGAGTCTACCTGCTAGGCAAGACCTAGCCCCGCCCACCGGCCAAGACAGAGAAAAAAAAAGTCAAAATGGTGCATTTACCTTCCATCCATGAGAGCCAGGGCTAGCCAGGAGCGGGAGTCAGCAAAAGGGAGGAGGTTTTTTGCTCAGTGGTATGAAGGCCCAATTAACAGCCCTGTGCCGTGTCCTGAGGCTGATTAGGTGATCAAAAGGCTCCGTTTGATTATCAATTCAGGTCTTGGTTTCCAGAGGGATATAAAGAGATGTATGCTTAGTCTGCCATCTTGACTCTACCCCCTGGATCTCCTCTTTAGAAAAGTCTCTGTTCATCTCCTTTGCCTATCACTTAGTTGGATTATTTGTCTTTTTCATACTGATATTCTGTAGTCCCTTATAGATTATGGAGATCAGATGTTGGTCTGACATATAGTTGCCAAATATTTTTTTCTCATTTTGTAGGTAGTTTTTTAATTCTTTTGATGAAGTCTTTGGATGGGCAAAAGTGTTTGATTCTTAGTAGTTCCCATTTTTCTATTTTCTCTCTGTTGATTTCACTTTGTCAGATTTTGAAGTCTGTTTACATTGTGTAACAAAACTTCCATTGTTGATCCTATTTTTTCTTGGATGAGCTTTATTGTTTTAGATTTGATATTTAGGTCTTTTGTCCAGTTTGAGTTGGTCTTTGTATAAGGTGTAAGATATGGATCTTGTTTCACTTTATTGCAGATGGATATCCAATTTTGCCAGCACCATTTCTTGAAGAGATTGCTTTTAACCCAGTTTAATGCCTTAGGGGCTTTGTCGAATATCAACTGCTCATAGGAGAATGGCGTCATCTCTGGGGTCTTAATTCTGTTCCGTTGATCTGTCTCTTTTTGCACCAGTATCAGGCTGTTTTGACTACTGTGGCATTGCAACAGGTTCTAAAGTTGGGTAGTGAGAGGCCTCCCAGTGTGTTCTTCTTCAGTAGTGCTTTACTTACCCAGGGTTTCTTCCCTTTCCAAACAAATTTGGTGATTTGTTTCTCCATTTCCTTAAAAAATGCAACAGGAATTTGTGTTGGGATTGCATTATATAAGTAGATTGTTTGGGGTAAAATAGACATTTTCATAATGTTAAGTCTTTGTATCCACAAGCAAGGTAGGTTTCTCCATTTATGTAAGTGTCTCTTAGTTTCTTGTAGAAAGGGCCTGTAGTTCTCTTTGTAAAGTTCTGTTATTTCTCTGGTTAGATTTATTCCTAGGTATTTTATCTTCTTGGGGGCTATAGAAAATGGTATTGATTTGGTGATTTCTTCTTTAATTATCTCATTGTTAGTATAAAGGAATCCTACTGATTTACATATTTTTATCTTGCATCCTGAGACTTTGTTGACCATTCTATCAGTTTGAGTAGTTTACTTATGGATTCTTTAGGATACTTTTTGACTAGTTTACTTATGGATTCTTTAGGATACTTTGTGTATACAATCATATCATCTGCAAATGGGGAGATTTTGACTTCTTCTTTGCTGATGAAGATGCCCTTTCTTGGTTTTGTCTAATTGCTCTGGCTAGAACTTCTAGCACAACGTTGAACAGGAGAGGTAAGAGTGGTCATCCATGTCTAGTTACCGTCCTCCAGAGGAAATGTTTGGGTTTTGGACTTTATCAAATGCCTTTTCTGCATCAATGGACAAAATCAGGTGATTCTTGTCTTTTGTGATTTTTATGTGGTTAATCACATTAATTGTTTTTCTGATGTTGAACCAGCCTTGCATCCCTGGTATGAATCCAACTGAGTCATGATGAATTATGTTTTTGTATGTTGTTGTATTCTATTGGCAAGTATTTTTGTTGAAGATTTTCACATCAAGATTCATGAGTGATATTGGTCTGTAGTTCTCCTTTTTTGTTGGGTCTTTCCCTGGCTTTGGTATCAGGGTTATGCCGGCTTCATATGCTATGAAGCCTTTTCTATTCTGTGAAATTGTCTCAGTAGTATTGGAGATCAATCTTCTCTAAAAGCTTTGTAGAATTTTGTGGTGAAGCCATCTGGGCCAGGGCTTCTTTTGGTTGGTAGTTTTTAAATGACTTTTTCAATCTCTTCCTTTGTGATGGATTTATTAAGTTGTTCTGCTTCACCTTGTGATAATTTTGGTTTAGGTGATATGAATCCAGGAATTTGTTCACTTACAATAGGTTTTCAAACTTGTTACAGTCTTTCATAGTATTCTGTTATGATATTTTTGATTTCTGTTGCATATGTTGTGACATCTCCCCTTTAATTTCTTATTTGGGTTGTTTGTTTCCTATTTTTCTTTAGTAAGTTTAGCCAATGGTTTGTCAATTTTGTTGATCTTTTAAAAAAGCTAGCTTTTGGACTTTCCAATTGTTCTTCTATTGTCTAATTTGTTTAGTTCTGCTGTAATCTTTACGATCTGTTTTCTTCTGGTGCCTGAAATCTTCTTCTGTTGTTCTCTCTGTACTTGTTCAAGCTGTAAGGTTAGTTCTTTGGTTTGGGTTCTTTTTTCCTTCCTGGTGTGTGCATTTATAGGGATAAACTGATCTCCGAGGCCTGCTTTGGCTGTATTCCATAGATTCTGGTAGGAATTGTCTTCATTCTCATTGGAATCCATAAATTTCTTTATTTCATCCTTGATTTCTTCTGTAACCCATGGCTTTTGGGGCAAGATGTCCATTTTCCATGAGTTCCATCTTCTACCTATATTTTTTCTGGTGTTGATTTTGACTTTTATGGCTTTATGGTCTGAGAAGATGCTTTGCAATAATTCAATGGTATGGATTTTGTTGAGATTTGCTTTACATCTCAACACATGGTCTAGTATGATAAGTGTTCCAAGTGCACTGAAGAAGTAGGTGTAGTTTTCTGCTGATGGATTGAAAGTTCAATATATGTCAATGAGGTCTAGTTGGTTAAATGTGGCAGTAAGATCTTCTGTGTCTTTACTGAGCATTTTTATAGATGATCTGTCCAATACTGAGAGTGGAATGTCAAAGTCTCCCACTATTATTGTGCAGTGATCTATCTCATTTATGAGTGTAGTCAGTGTTTCTTCGATATATGTAGATGCTGCAGTATTGAGTGTATAGATATTTAATATTGTCCAGTCCTTCTTGTGTATTCAACCTTTCAGCAATAAATTGTGTCCATCCTTGTTCATGATGGTGGATTTTACATCAAAATCTATTTTATCTGAGACTAGTATTGCCACACCTGCTTTTCTTTGTGTATTGTTAGCTTGATGTATATTCTTCCATCCTTTAATTTTCAGGTTGTTCATATTTTTAAATCTAAGGTAAGTTTTTTGTAAGCAGCATATGGATGGACTGTGTCTTTTGATCCAAGATATCACCTATTGTCTGTTTACTGGAGCATTCAGTCCATTCACATTTAATGTAATTATTGATACATATGTGTTTAGTGCTGTAATTGTCATGACTTTATTTTTGCATTGATCTTTTCTCTGTTATTGTCATTTATCTGTCTGGGACATTCTTTTTTATGAATTGATTTTTCCCTTTCTTCAGGGTTTATTTTGTGGTTGTTGAGACTCTTGTATTATGCTTCTTGATTTGATATATTGCATCTTTATTATGCTTTGCAGCTGCCCTTGTAATCACCCTTAATAACCTATGTTTAAACCCGATTTTAACTACTGCAAATCTTATTAACTTCCTCTCCATCTGGAAGGACCATAATGACTGTAGTACTTCCCTCTTTTTAATGTGATGACATCATAGTTTTCATGATATGATCACTGGATCATTTCCTTTAATATTATAGCTTTGATTGTGTTTCAAGCTTTCCCTAACTGAGTAGGTTTCTGGATGATGTGTCTTGTATTTCCTCCTAAAATATAAAGTTAATGGCTTTGTTGTTCTAAGCCCTAAGCTTCTTTCAGTGTTTCTTGTAGCTTTGGTTTGGTTTTTAAAACAAAATCTCTGAATTTCTGTTTACCTGAGAATGTCTTCATTTCATTTTCATATTTGAGAGACAGTTTTGCAGGGTAAATAATTCTTGGTTGTAAGTTCTTCTCCTTCAAGGCTTTGAATGTGTCGTCCCATTGTCTTGGTGCCAGCACCGTTTCTGCTGAGAAATCAGACAAGAGCCTACAGGGTTTTCCTCTGAATGTTAGCTTTGTTATGAGTCTCACTGCCTTTAAGAGTTTCCTCTTATGTTTCATTTTGTTAAGCTTGATTATACTATGTCTTGGAGTCTTTTGAGATCTGTACTGAGTGGAATTTGATATCCATCTTGGATATCCACATTCTTTTCTTTCATAATTTTTGGGAAGTTTTCTGTGAGTAGCTCAGCAACAATACTCTCTGTGTTCTGAGGTGTCCCTCCTTGTTCAGGAACTCCAATTAATCATAGGTTGTTCATCTTAATGGAGTCCCACATGCTTCTTAATGCTTCTTCATTGTGTTTATTTCTTTTTTCTGATTTCTCCTCATAGATACTGGAGTCAGTAGCTCTGTCTTCCAAGTCAGAAAGTCTATTTTCCATTTGTTCCATTCTGTTTTCTTGGCTTTGAATTGAATTTTCTATCTTTTTGATTTTGTTGTTGATCTGACAGATTTCAGTGTACTGGTGTTCCATCAGAATGAACAGCTTGCTTAATTTTTCGTTTTGCTCTGCTGTATTTTGGATTTTGTAGAAGGGCTATATCTGTAATCCTTTTGTAGTTGTCTTCTGATGGTTTCAGAAAGGCTTCTTTGTCTGAGAAGTTCTTTAGTTCTTTCTTTTGGGGGCCTTCTGAAGCCATCGGTGAATTCTTCTTAATGTTTTTGTCCAAAATTTATTGCTTTTTGGGCATCTGGAGGTTGTTTTGTTTCTCCGGTGTTACTTTAATGATATCTAAAGGTCAATATGAAAAGGAAGTTGATCACAAGACACCTCTATGTACTCTAGTGACTGGGCTCAGTGGAATCTCTGGGGTAGCAGGCTCCACCTCCTAATTGGCAAAGATGTGACTCTACTTATAGAGTCAGTGGGGAACCGTCAGTTGACCCTGTGATGCGAGAGCTGGCAAAGTAAGCACCTCTGTATCCAGTCCTAGATGCTGTAAACTAGTTCAAAATATAGAAAGACTACTGTCCTGCTGTCATCTTGTGGCCACATTGTGCAAAAGATTGCTTTTCTGTCTGATAAGTGCTCTCTGGGCAGGCACTTCCTCCCAGCCTAGGAATTAGGTCCAGCTGAGGCCTCTGTATGAGTAACTCCATCTCCCAAACATTCAAGATGGAGTCCTGCACAAGCTCCCCTACCCTCCTTGCAATAGGCTATTCAGTGGTGGAGATTAGGGAAGAGAAGCCAAAAACATAGAGGTGCACAGATTCCAAGGCTGGGATCTCAAAATGTGGTGACTCTGCTTGCTGATCCCATCAGTAGTACATCTGAGTACTGCTGTCAGTGAAGCCCTAGACCCACCCACCGGTCAAGACAGAGAAAAAAGAAAAAGTTAAAATGGGGAGTTACCTTCATCTGTGTGAGCCAGCACTCAACAAGGGCAGAGGTCTGCAAAAGAGTTTTCCTCTCAGTGGTATGTAATCTGAATAGACAGCCCTATGCCATATCCTAGGGTTCACTAGGTGTCCAGAAGGCTCTATTTAATCATCAGCTCAGGCCTTGGTTTCCAGAGATATTTAGGAAGATGTGTGTTTAGTCCACCATCTTGATTCCACCCCCTGTAAGTTTATTTATAGTGTTTCCAAACTCCCAAAGATAAAACATTTCAGATTTATATATACTGAAAATAAAAGGCAATAATAATGAAAACTTAAAAAAAAATGAAGTATTCAACTTACATCAGAACCAATTTACTATGTGGCCACTGGAATCGGACCCCATCAAAATTCAGGGAAAACTTATTTAAGTTTACTAGCTCCCCTACATCAATTGAATATTTGATTGCATTATATTAGTTTATATTATAGAATGCAATTTTTTTGTACTAAAGTCTAACTGATTTAATCACATGTAACTATGGTGGCAACTAGACTTGAGTTGGAAAAATGGGGAAGATGTCTGTTGCCTGGCCTACACTGCCTTGTACCCAGAGAGCGGAATCTGGTAAGAAGCCTCTCTTTCTCTCGCCAGTTGTTTCTCTTTCTTGGAGAAAATCTCTCCATTTGGATACACAGAAAATTTTCTCTCTGCTCTGTATATGTGTACATTATATGGCATCCGGCCAACTCCACCTCTCTATCTGTTCCAGGCTGGGAGAGAACAGGGTCCTTTGTCTGTGGTTATAAGAGGAATGTGTGCAGATGATAAGCACGGAGCTGCCAGCTGCTAACAGAAAGCTCAGTGGTTAAAACCCATCAGCTGCTCTTTGGGAGAAAGATGTGGCAGTGTGCTTGCATAAAAATCACAGCCTTGGAAACCCTATGGAGTAGTTCTGCTCTGTCCTAAAGGTAACAGTGAGTCAGAATCGACTTGGTAGCAGCTTTTAAAAAAGACATTTAATAGGAGTCTCCAAGTGGCACAAACGATTGAGTGCTCAACTAGTAGCTGAAAGGCTGGTAGTTTGAATTTGCACAGAGGCAACTTGGAATAAAGGTCTGGTGATATTCTTCCCAAAGGTCACAGCCTTGAAAACTCTATGAAACATAGTTTCACTCTGCGACACATGAGGTTGCCATGAGTTAGATTTGACTCCATGACAACTGCTGTTTATTTATTTATTTTGGTATCCATTACCTATCCCTACAGAAATCCTGATGTGCAGTGATTAAGAGCTATAGCAGCCAACCAAAAGGACATTAATTCACGTCTACCAAGCTCTCCTTGGAAACTGTATGAGGCTGTTCTACTCTGTTCTGCAGAAAAGCTATGAGTCAGAACCAACTCAACAGCAATGAGTCTGGTTTTTTGTTTTCTATCTATCCCTACGTAAAAACCTGCCACCCCCCAAAATCAGCAAAGACTTATTATCCCACATTTTTATAGTTTTGTGGGACTTACTTGGCTAGTTGTTCTACTTCATTTATGTTGGTTGAGATAACATATGTGGCAGCATCCAGAGACTCAGCTGGGGCTGGCTCACTTAGAATGGCTGAACTCACCTATCTAGATGTTGTTACATCCAACCAAGACCTCTAGTTCACATTCCTTTCTGGCAGAGTAGCCTAGACTTCGTCCAACCTAAAATGGTGAAATTTGAAGCTGCAAGGTTTCATAAGTACAAGCCTCAGACTTAGCACTGTGCCATTTCTGCCACATTCTGCTTGTCAGAGAAAGTTAGAAGGCCAGCCTAGATTCAGGGGAGGACCTTTTAATGGGACAGGGTCAAAGTTCTACTGCTGAAAGATCATATAGCGTGGGAAAAGTTTGTTTTGGGCATCTTCACAAACGATCTCCTATTTCTTTTCCTGTTCTCAACAAAAGGCACTGATTAGGCATAGAATGTTAAGTTATTTAGCAAATACCACAATCACTAATTGTTGCAAATAAGGAGAATCTTTATTTTATTCATATCCTCCTTATAATATAGATTTTTTTTTTAAAAAAGTAGCTGAAATACATTTGATTTTATAATCCCTAGTGGATGGAAAATATGTGCAAATATTTCTTTATGGATGTCTCAAACCCTAAACTCCAAGATACAACATGACAATTTCACTGATTTTTGTCTGAAGGCTTCTGTTTATAACTTGCTTTCTACTTTGTGCTAAAGAGAGATTAAACCTTAGTCCCACTGAAACTCAGATCCCTTAAAGGGTTGAGATTGGACAAAAATGCTTTGGAATTATTTGGTTTATTGAGTTGGTTCCTCAAAATATTATTGAAAAGTGGCACATGCAATTCTTAACCATCAGAATTTAGATTGATCCTTTTATCTGAATAGAGTCTCAGTGGGTGAAAATCACTGAAATTGTGGAATATTTGAAACAACTTCAATCCATCACACTGCAAAATATCATCAGTGCACTGAAAAGAATACAAAGTAATGTTTACTTGCCTATTTTTGGCTCAAAAGTTTCTACTCTGAAAACTAGTAAGTGGCTGAATGTTTTATTCTCTTAAAAAGCTACCTTTATACCTTTTCTCCTCTATTCAGGAATTCTGAACTTCTTGAGAAAGCTTTTCTGTTCTCCTCCTCTCTCTGTCAGTATCTCTTTCCTACATTTATTCCGTCTTCTTCCTTTTCTGTGTTCCCTTCTCTCTTTTTCCTGTATATAGATGAAAAGTGTGCAAATGTATGTTGGTGAGCCCTTGTTTACAAGTACATGAATCAGATATTTTATGCCTAAGCTCATTTTAGTTCAAAGTTATACCAGTGATGCAGGGGCTCCTCTTAACCCTAAATAAGAATTAAACTCCGCATCCACGTAGACAAGCTTAAAGAGGTGAATTGAGCATCACCAGGAGACAGTTTTTGTAATAAGAGTTCCAGGATTAAGTCAGCCAAGCCAAGTTCCGACGGGTGACCAGAGCCAGATAAAAAAGCTGTCTTGTTCTTTACAGTGGAATTTGAGATCAGATAGGGAAGATAAGAAAATGGTGTCCTCTCTCAGTTAATACTCACCGGTCCTGCTACGTACAATCTCTGAGTAAGCTGACTGAGACAAGAGATGTAGACAGAACACACAGGTGCTTTTTTCACAAGGCACTCTGAGGAATGGGAGTGCAGGCAGCAAGGGTCTTGTAGTAGAATGACCATATGTTCCGTTTTGCCCTACACAACCCCAATTTATAACTATTTCCTTGATGTCTTCCTTGTCTAGCATTCCCTTTCACACTCAATTTGGACAATAAGTTATATGGTCATCCTATTTAGTACCCATGTGACAAAGTACCAAATAGTGTTCAAAGTGACTTTGCAGGTTGAGATGCCTGAGAAGATACCACCTTTGTCTTGTCCACGAAACCAGTCTTGGCAGTGGTGAGGTTCCATCTTCTCTACCTTCAAGCAGCTTTCATCATAGTCACCATCAACAAGACAGTCAAGCCAAACGAGAGGTTTAAAAAAAAAAGGCTAAGATTTTGAGGAGCTTGGGTAACCTGAGGAAACACTAATAGCATAGTGGTTAAGAGCTACAGCTGTTAACCAAAATGCCAATAGTTCAAATCCACCAGGTGCTCCTTGGAAACTCTGTAAAGCAGTTCTACTTTGTGCCATAGGGTCTCTATTAGTTGGAATCGACTTGACAACAGTGGATTTGGGGTTTCTTTTGGTGAGTAACCTGCCTAGGCAAGTTAGAAGAAGAAAGTATGAAATGTAATCTATCATGCTTTTAATGGCCCCAATACTTATGTATATGTCCTGATAAGATTTGAGAGACTTGGGTTATAATTTCAGAGTTTGAAAGTGAATATTTAGGAAATTCATTGCCAATTAATTTCTGAATTACATAAGACTTAATACTGAGTATATTAAGAAGTATTACATGTATATCATACATTAATTTTTTCTTTGATAACTTTAAAGATAATACTGAGCAGGAATAAATTGATATATGGGCTGAAGTTGGAATAATTTCCTATCATAAGCTACAGATAATTATGTAAATTATAAAAATTATTCTCTGTAGTTTGGTTTGGGCCATCAGGCCACTGGAAATTTTGGAAGTAGTTGATCCCAGATGTTACTGAAATTTACACTTGTAGGCAATATAAACACCCAGGCATTAATAAAGTTATTCTGTGATTAATATATATACTTTGGATTAGACTTGACGGCACTTGGCTTTGGCTTTGGAAATGAGACTCCTTTATTAAAATATTGGTTTTCTTTAAGAAATATTCTTAAATTAGGGTGAGTCATGGATATTTTATGTCTCTGCTACACTCTGCATGAATACAAAGGTGTAGTATAAAAAATAGCTTGTGTTCTGCATCCCATTTTGGTGAGTGGTGTCTAAAGTCTTAAAAGCTAGCAAGCTGCCATCTAAAAAGCATCCACTGATCTCAGTCCAACTGCAGCAAAGAATAACGAAGGACATCAAAGACTTGAAGAAAACATGACCCCAGGAGACAGAAGCGACCACATGACTGGGAGACAACATCAGCATGAGACCATAAGAACCAGATGGCGCCTCCTCAAAAAAACAAACCCACTGCCATCGAGTTGATTCTGACTCAGAGTGACCCTATAGGACAGAATAGATCTGCCCCATATAGTTTCCAGGGAGCACCTGGTGAATTTTAATTGCTGGCCTTTTGGTTAGCAGCCGTAGCTCTTAACTGCTACACCACCAGGTTTTCCAGATGCTACCTGGATACCACTAATGACTGCCTTAACAGGGAACACAACGCAAAGTCCCTGACATAGAGGAAGAAAATGGGGTTGCAGATCTAGAACACCAGTAAAAGACCAGACTTGATGGTTCAACATCTTGGAGGGTCCCCTAAGGACATGGCCCTTGAACTTGTTACTAGCTCATAGATGAAACCAGTACTGAAGCCAACTCTCCAGACAAAGATTGAACTGGACTATAAGATATATTGGTGAAGTGATTGTGTGCTTCTTGGCTTAAATATATACATGAGGCTGTGGGAGTAGTTCCTGTTTGGAGGCAAGATGAGAGGGTGGAGAAGAGGGGACAGGAACTGGTTGGATGAATGGGGGAAGTACAGGGTGGAAAGGAAGAGTATGCTGTCTCAGTGTAGGGAAAGCAGAAAGAATTGCATAGCGATGTGTGTGTGGGATTTTGTATTGCAAATTGACTTAGACTGAAAACTCTTAATCAAAATAAAAAAATAGCTTATTATATCACTGACTATTTGGTGCATGCATTGCTAAAAGATTTTTAAAAAACTGTCATTACTTGATATTTTCACTTGTGAATCATTAGCCTTCCATTTCTAGTGTTTTTTTTATTTTATCCAGTATTGCCGAAATGTTCTGCTTTTATATTGACCTTCCTTATTCTCTCACTAAAATCCCATTTTCATTGGTTCAATTAATTGACTATACTCTTTTTTGAATGAGTTTCAATATGAAGCTCTTAATAGCACAAATTGCAGTGCAAGCCGCTCATCTGTGATGATGAAATTAAAGACATTGCCTTTGACAAAAGAACTTGATCGGTCAGAAAGGAAATTGTTAGAACCACTTTAATACAGAAATTCTCAGAACTGAAAACACGCCAAAAGCCCACAGTTTAGACAAGATCAAATACAACACATGTGAGGAACATGCTTTTTAGCTCAATCAAATATACCGGACTAGATGGGCAACTGTTGTCTAAAAGCACGATGACAAGGGAGGAGAGGACAGGAACTGGACAAATAGACACAGGGAACCCGTGGTGGAAAGATGAAGCATGTTATTACATTGTGGGGATTACAGTCAACATCACAAAACAGTATGTGTATCCATTTTTGCATAATAAATTAACCTGAGCTGTAAACTTTCACCTAAAGCACAATAAAATTAAAAAAAGAAAGAAAAAAAGAAATTCTCTTTGTAGATTCTCACAGTGGGGCTGGGCTGCTAGGTTCAATGTGTTTATAGATGAAGGACATAATTTGGAAAAAAAGTAGTCTAGTACAGTTTGAGATCGGAACCAGATTTTAAAAATTGGGTATATTTGATACTCATTGACATGAAAATTGAGCTTAAACATAATAAAACGTTAGCCTGAGGTCAGCCTCACAGGAATTTCAAGACAAGTTAGTTGCTAAGAGAATTACTCAAGCTAAGCCACTCCTGTATCTTTAGGCAGTCTATTAGCATCAACAGCCTTCATCAACCACTACACTAATGTAAAGCTCAATCAGTCCCAGAAACATGGGCCAACTTAATTAACTTGTCTTCCAAATACATAGGCTGCCTCATTTTATGCCTAAGAATTTTATACTTTAAGCAACCTTTGTTACTCAGGTAGAATTACATCTCAGGCATAGGTTAGTGTGATTCTCACTCATGAAGATATCAACACAGTGTAGTGTTATGGTTAGATATGTTGAGTTTGTACTCCCTTTTTCTCAGAATTGGTGACTAGAATCAATAGGTGAGCAAAAGAAGAAATAAATGTATAGAAGCCAACAGAATAGAATTAAGAGTTTAAAATTAACTCCCCTTGATAGGATCTGCTGTGAGTAACCAATCAGTTGCAAGGGAATTTCCTTGGGTGTATACCCTGCCTCTGAACGTAAAGTGGACGTTGTCACTTTTGCCCTCTCTGGATCCTGCAGCTGCCTCTTATTCATCTGACCTCCAGTTTTGGGGACTTGAGCTATCAGCTTACCTGCCAGTCTTGGGATTTTTTGATCTCATAGCTTACGAGCAAGATTCCTGCTCTACAACCTGCTGATCTTGGGTTCACCAGTCCCTGAAATTACATGAATCTTGCTGTCTTGCATGCTGATCTTGAGATTCATTGACCTTCACAGACTGTGAGCAAGAGTGCTGCTTTCCAACATGCTGATCTTGGGTTTACTATCACCTGTGGCTTTGTAGATCTAGAGAAGCTTCTATTTTCATCCACAAGCATAGGACATTTCAGTCTCTACAATCACTTGAGCTATTTCCATGAGATAAATCTCTCTATATAAGTTTGGTGGTCTAGTGGTTAAGAACAATGGCAACTAACTGGAACGTCAGCAGCTCAAATCCACCAGGCGCTCCTTGAAAACCATATGGGCCAGTTCTAGTCTTTCCTATAAGGTCATTATGAGTTAAAATAAACTCAGTATATATATGAGGAGTGCCAATGAAGTTCGTGAACCCATCCTAGAAAAAGTGCTACATGTCTCACTGCTGAATACCATTACAGTCACCTTTGAAGTACTCCCCTTGGGAAGCTATGCACCAATGCCAGCAACTAGTCCACCTTTCAAAGTAATTTTGGAGCTCTTTTTCTGGAACGGCCATCAGATCTGTCCTTGTATTACCCTTGACATCCTCAATGTCATGAAAATGTCTTCCTTTCAATATTTCCTTTCTCTTCTGGTAAAGAAAAAAAAGTCACTGGGGCCTGGATCAGGTAAATTAGGGAGGGTGTTCCAACACAGTTATTTGTTTACTGGCTAAAAGCTCCCTCACAGACAACTATACAAATAAGTTCACAAACTTGCCACTGTGCCACTGCATGCAATGGCCATTCCAGAAGGAGTTCCAAAATTGCTTTGAAGGGTGAACTAGGTACTGGCATTGGTGCATAGCTTCCCAAGGGGACTACTTCAAAGGTGACCATAGTGATATTCAGCAATGAGGTATATAGCACTTAGAGCAATTAAGGTCATGGACTTAATTGTTAGACCTTGTGTGTGTGTGTGTGTGTGTGTGTGTGTGTGTGTGTGTGTGTGTGTGTGTGTGTGTGTGTGTGCATGCACTTCTGGTTTCCCTTCTCTAGAGTACTTAGCGTTAGATAGATACCATGACGGTTCAGTGCGTAAAATGTCTTTTCAAAGAATGATTCTTAGGCAACTGGACGTTTACATGCAAATTTAAAATAAATCATAGACCTAAAAGTAAAAGCTAAGCTCTAAAACTCTTAGAAGAAAATGCAGTAGCATATGTTTGTGACTTTCAGTTAAGAGATGACTTCTTAGATATGACAAAAAAGCACAAGTAATAAAAGAAAAAATAGTTAAATAGCTCTACATTAAGATTAAAAACAACAAAATAACTTTATGCTTGAAAAAATTCTATCAAGAAAATGAAAAAACAACTCACAGAATTCAGAAAATATTTTCAAATCATATACTTGATAAGGGATTGGTTTCTGGAGTACATGAAGAACTCTTCTAGCTTAAGGTAATTTTCAAAAAGAAAACAACACAAATAAACCAATTTAAAAATGGGCAAGAGATCTAAATGGGTTTCTCCAAAGAAGATATACAAATGGCTAGTAAGTATATAAAAATACACTCAACATCATTAAAAATCCAACCCATTGTCATCGAGTCAATTCCAACTCATAGCAGCCTTATAGGACAGAGTAGAACCACCACATAGGATTTCCAGGGAGTGGCTGGTGGATTTTAAATGTCAGCTTTTGGGGTAACAGTCAGGCTCTTAAACATTGGACCACTAAGTCTCCCATTAGTCATTAAAAAAAAAATTGCTATTGAGTCAATTCTGACTCACAGCAACCCTATAGAACAGAGCAGAAATGCCCCGTAGAGTTTCCAATGAGCGCTTGGCAGATTTGAACTTTTCATTATCAGACATTGCACTTGACTACTATGCCACCAGGGTTTCTCATTAGTCATCAGAAGAATGCAAATGAAAGCCACAATGGGATACCACTTCCTATCCACTAAAAAGAACTCTGGTGGCATACTGGTTAAGTTCTATGGCTGCTGACTGAAAGGTCAGCAGTTCAAATCCACCAGGTACTCCCTGGAAACTTTGTGGGGCAGTTCTGTTCTCTCCTTTAGAGTCACTGTGAGTTGCAATTGACTCATCTGCAATGGGTTTGTATTTTTTGTTTGGATCCACTTAAAACAAATTACCATCAAGTGGATTTCTCTTCATAGTGACTCTATAGAACAGAGTAGAAATGACTAGTGTTTCCAAGGAGTGGATGGTAGACTTGAACCGCCAACCTTTTGGTATTGATGGTTACCAGGTGCTGTGTCTCCTGCTGGAAACTCTGTGAAACTGCTTTCCTATACTCCCCATTTGTCATTCTCCATTAGGAGTTCAAGATGGTGACTGTGTTGCATTAGCTGACAAAGGACCTCTACTTTGTATCTCTCCTTTCTCTGAGTTCTCTGCCAGTTTCTTACTCCATTTAGTACTTGGTTGAGTTATTCATCTCTTCATTTGATGCGTAGGGTTCCAGGATTGACATTTTTCTCTGTTTAACTTAGCTTTTCCGATCTTTGCTGTGGAGACACTGTGTGGTGCTTTGTCTATAGTGCCATGTTGGCTCCACTTCCCATCCTCACTTCTAAGGAACATTCTGTTTGTATTTCTCCTAGTGCTGATTACTGACTCTGTAGATTTGTTATGATAATTAGCTACAGAGCACCTAGAATGATGAAAAACCAAAGCAGGATCTCAGTATGTTACCAGTATTATCATCTCTCCTTGGGGAAGAGTGGCTTCAGGTCAAGGCCCTTCACTAAAAGGTTGTTTTGAATTTCTAATATTTAAAAAGAATTCTAGTGACCTGCTCTGAGTTATAAGCTTGTTAGTTAATACTTAAGCTTCCTGAATATTTTTTTCTTTTTTACTTCTTTTAAAGTATATATTATCAATAATGCCCTCCTCGTCACCCAACATATCTTCTTCATATTTCCTAATTTTAAGTGAGAGTCTTCAGTGACATTCCTTTACAAGATATATTAAGCTACAGAAAGATTCCCTTATCTCCTCGTCCTCTTCATATAAACCTGAAGTATAGCAAAAACAAACAAACAAATACACTTTCACCAAAAAAGACATGGAAACGTACAGGAGATGCTTGAAGACAAGCATCTTTGAACTGACAACTTCCTTGATGATACTCTAGCAATTTACTATGGGTTATTGGTTGCAATGATTATGTTTGTGGATTTACTAGGAGGGCTTGTGCAGGAGGAGGAAGGATTATATGTATACATACATATGTACATGCACATAATATACATATACATATGATACAATACACATATAGTATACACATGATATGCATATGATATGATTATGTATAGGATACACACAATATGCCTATTATATACATATACATGTACATATATATATGGAGCCCTCGTGGTATAGTGGTTAAACACTCTGCTGCTAAATGAAATATCAGTAGTTTGAACCCACCCAGTGGCTCCAAGAGAGAATAGATCTGCATATCTGTTCTCATAAAGATTACAGCTGAGGAAACTCTATGGGGCAGTTCTGCTCTGCTATATATAGTCATTATGAGTTGGAAATTAACTTGATGGCACACAATATCACACACATACACATACGCTGCTTAAAAAAATAAATTACTCACTGTTGCTAACCTAGAAATGCCATCAGGCTGCTCCCATGGTGAGGTCAAAATGAAGTCAAGGACCTTTGCATGGTTTCAGACTAACCCCTGTCCTTATAAAGTCATAGCTACAGAAGAGACTGTTATCTGTAAATGAAAAAGTGGGGCTAGGAATCAAAGTAAACTGGTTGAAATATGTTGATTTTAGGCAAGTTGCAGGAAGTGAGTCAGAAAGTGTGTTTTTTAATACTCTGTTGAGAAAACAAGTTAGGCTCTGGCTTTACTTGAACTTTTTACTCAACATTTGAGTATGTTTGTATTCTGAAATCCCTTTTGACTAACTTAAAACTCACCTTGTCACCCATTATTTATTATCTTAAATAGTTTTATTTGTTGTCTATGAGAATACTTGTATTTTAACAGTGTTAACATTTATACGTATTTCTAACATATATTATCTGTTTTGATTTCTGTAACACTCTTGTAAAATAGGGAGGATTAATTTTAACATCCTTATTTTACAGGTGAGAAACTAAAGCACGAACCTCTTATAACCTGTTCGATGTTAAAAAATTAGAATCTAGGCTTTAAATTCCCTATATTTTCTGCTAATTAGTGTCTAACAACATTTTGTATGTGTCATGAGAACTCTGAAAACACATATATATGTATAATATACACACAATATGAATATAAATGTAGATACTATGAGACAAAATAATGCAATTGATTTCCATAAGCTACACACAAAAAAAATTAAAGTCATAATTTCAAGCCAGAAAAGTTTTGTTGAACTTTCACAAGAGGCTTAAAAATATATAAATGCATAAATATTAAATATATGTTATATGTAAAAATATAGTTATGTATATTGATGTACATAAATAGCCCAAAGTGAATTGCTTAAAAATCACCTTCAGTTTCTAATGAAAAAAATAGAAAGTACACAAACATCAAGCATGAAATTTATAACTTTTGTTAAAGTTTGCAGATCTAAGAGGTAAAATCTGATTATGGATAACTTTCATTAACTTTTTGCTGGCTAGATTTAGTTTCTTAAAACATGAAATATATTGAATTTAACTACCTCATCCCAGGAAATCTTGGTGGCATAGTAGTTAAGAGCTATGACAGCTAACAGAAAGGTCAGCAGTTCTAATCCAGCAGGTGCTCCTTGGAAACCCTATGGGGCAGTTCTACTCTGTCATATAGGATCTCTGTGAGTTGGAAACGACTCATCAGCAGTGGGTTTGGTTTGGTTTCACTTCATTTCCAAAGATTATCTAGATTTGCACATTCTAGTAGTCATTTTCTTTCAGGACTGAAACAATGATGAATCAGTGTGTCAGTCTGTGATTCTCTTTCTCCTCCTCCTATTCAGCTTGGTGATCCTGGCTAAAATAGCTGCATGTTAGGTTTTGCCTTGGATCGTCTTTTTTCCACATTGCATATTTTTTCCAGAAATTAATGAGAATAAGGGAGATACTATATAGATGCCAGGAGTTCATGGGTGGTGCCAAGGGTTAAACACTGGACTACTAACCAAAAATTTGCTGGTTCAAACTTGCCCAGTAATGCCTTGGAAGTAAGACTTGGCAGTTTGCTTCAGTAAGGTCACAACTGTGAAAACCCTATTGAGCTGTTCTACTCAAACACATGACATTACCATAAGTTGGAACTGACTAAGTGACAACTGGTATATAGATGCCAGTAAAGGTGCATGAGTATATTGCTTCAGTAAAATATAACGTTAATGTGTGAGAGCCTTAAAACATTCAAGCTTATTTTCCACATGTGCGCACAACCATGTGTGCAGAAGACAGAAAAATACATTTTATATTACTCTAATATGCCTCATTGTGCCTGGTGAATAGCTTTTTGTTTTTGATGGTTCAGTTTGGGTTAATGTTAAGAATTACACTGAAATTTGTCAGCCCCAAATCAGGTATCTTTAGTGGACAAGACTCCAAACAGGTATGGACATCAAGTTCCAAACTTAGCAGTACTCTTGGATGAGCTGTTCTGGAAACTCACTAAAGTGTTTTTGTCCTGAGACTTGATACGTAAGTTGGGTTGAATAGTGTTTACAAAAATATCATGCCCTTTGTGGAAGCTAAGAATGTGACCTTATTTCAAATAAGGTTGGTGCAGATGTAATTATTTAGATACAGGCATACTGCAGTAGGGTGGCCCTTAATCAAATATGACTATTACCCTTATAACAAGAGATGAAGAGATACAGACACAGAGATGAAGGTGAAAGTGCCATGTGATGACAGAGGCAGAGATTGGTGGGCTACATCTATAAACCAAGGACTTCTGGAAATGCTAAAAGTGAAGAGAATGGCTTGTGACGATTCTCTTTTGGAGGCTTCAAAGAGAAAAATGGTCCTGCTGATTCATTAATTTCAAACTTCTAGCCTCCAGAACTGTAAGAAAATAAATCTATGTTGCTTTGAAGCTCCCCAGTTTGTGGTAATTTGTTATGGAAGCCCTAGGAACCTAATACAACACTTTATACTGGCTAGTTTTCTTCTCTTTTTATATCTAGCTTCAGTCTTGCTGTTTGACTTCCTGCATTTGACTCTGTGCTCTTGATCATGGACTTCATTCAGACACACACATATACTAATTTTGCATTGAAACCTGCCTTAATTGGCTGCAGTCCCTATCTTGGTCTTATAACCTGCTGTAGTCCAAAGAGTTCCTATTTGTGGGCAACATGACCACAGCTGGGGCTGTGGGCAACATGGCCACAGTTAGGGCAAATATTGTGGTCTGGGTGCAGGGCTTGTGAGCCTGCAAATGAATAAATGTAAAACAGTTGCAAATGGCTGGAATGTATGACATTAGACCTGCTGAATGTGACTTTGGTACCCACTCGCAGGCCTAAGTGTTTTACCTCCTGGAGAGGTGAATTCTCCTGAGGAAGGGGCCTTTGTTATGTTAGTTAGACAGGAAGACACCCATTTACTTTGTGAGGGACTGCCCATACCCTATTCAAATTAATGCCTGCTTAACTGCACATACACTTGTTTTGTTCACTAAATAAAAGGGAGCTGCCTGATGCCTAGGAGTTGTTGCTGGGGCATGAGAGCTACCAGCTTCCCACCTCACCACCAGTGTTTCTTATGTGGCATTCTTCATCGGCAGCGATCAGCCATGGGCAACACAGACCCACGGAACTTAACACCGTTAAACTCTATCGAAAAAAGGAAATTCCTGAGATGGAGGCAAGATGGCGGTCTACATGCATGTCTCCTCAATTTTCTAAGGCGTGGATTGGTAATTGAATGGAGCACTTTGGACACCCAGGGAGCCCTAGGTTACAAGGTTGTCGGATTGGACTACCACCACTAAACGGAAAACTTCCTCTCTCTGCCATGAGACAGCATACATTGAGCTTGCTTCTGCTGACTCACTGCTTGGGCGGACTGCAGGTACTGATGCTTTTTTGTTGCTTGTTTGTTTATCTGGGAGGCAGGGCATTGGAAAGAGCCAGCAAGTACACTGAACTGCAGTGTTAAAGTAAACAGCATGTAGCACAGCAGAGAGACAGGGTGTGGGATAGTGAGATTTTGAGAGCCCACCTGCCAACTGAGGGCACTACTGCAACTCCACTCTCTCTTTTCCGAGCTCTGCCTTGATTTTGCTGTTTCACAGTGGACAGGACAGCTAGGTGGGGACGCCATCTTGGTCATCTGGAAATCAGAGTCATCCAACCAGAAGACTCAGCAGGGGCTAATTCCCAAGCTGAGAAGCAGTGTTAGTCTGCAAAGCAATTTTCCAGCAGAAAGGCTGTGTTCAGCACAGTATTACCTTATGGGTAGGGCCTGGCTCAAGATGGCAGCAAGGCCATAAACCCTCCCTACTTTGAACTAGGTCATAGCATCTGGGGATGTCCAAAGAGGTGCTTCTGTTGTCAGCTGGAAGGAGGGGCATGTCCCACCTGGTGGCCTGACTGATCTTGTCACCTGCTGGACACCCTCTAGCTTATACTCTTCCAGTCTTTACTGACCCACATCATAGGGTTGGTTGATGGCCCCCAAGTGACTCCATAAGTAGGGCACAATCCTTGCCAGCCAGGATGCAGAGAATGCCATGCTAGACAGTCCAATGGGGGCAGTCACTAGAGTATACAGAAACAACTGGTGACCAACTCCTTTCTCAGAACTACACCTGAGCTCCTATTGAGGTAACACCAGAGGAACTAAACAGACTCTAGATGGCCCAAAGGTAACAAACCCTTGCTAGCCATTTAAAGAAACAGTTCACCACGGTTCCAGAAAACTCCCAAAATAAAGAATCAAAAAACTTTCCAGATGAAGAAGCCTTTCTGAAGCTGTTGGAAGTTCAGTACAAAAGAAATATAAAGGGGGTGGAATCAAGATGGGGGACTAGACACATGTCTCCTTAGGTCCCTCTGAAAACTAAGGCCTGGATTGATAATTAAAAACCAATACCATCGAGTCGTGTCCGACTCACAGCGACCCTATAAGTCAGGACGACACTTTCTGGACACCCAGTGAGCCCTAGGATACTGCATATGGCTGTCAATTTGGACTACATGCCTGTAAGTGGGAAACTACCTCTGTTTCACTGAGCCCTGCTCTTGCTGCATGGCTAGTTCATGAGAAAGGAAGGTACATGCATTTGTAACTTTTTTTCTTTCCATTGGCCAGTAGGCAGGGGATGGACATGAGCTGGTAGGCATGCTGAGCTGCAGTGCTTAAGTAAATAGCTGCAGCAGAGAGACAGTGTGTAGAATAGCCACATTCTGAGAGCCCAGAGGTGGACTGAGGGCACCACAGCCACTCCACCCTCTTTTTTCAGAGCTCTGCCATAGATCCAGTTGTTTAATGGTGGGAAGGGTGGCATGGCCAGGATGCCATGTTGTTCAACTTGTAGGTGGATTTACCCAACTGGAGGCCTTAGCAAGGGCTAATTCAGAGCCTGGGAGGCAGTGCCAGTCCAGGGAGTGCTTTTACAGCAGAAACGCTGTGTTTATCACAGTGTTGACTTATGGATAGTACCCAGTGGGTGATGGTAGCAGAGCAGTAGCTTCTCCCTACTTTGAACTACATCATAACATCTAGGGATGGCTGAAGAGCTGCCTCTGTTGTCAGCTGGAAGGATGGGCCTGCCACACTTGATGGCCTGACTGATTTTGAAAGCTGTGAGATAGATTTAGCTTTTCAAAATAAGACTGCCTGAAGAAAGAACAGCTGTGCAGCCTGACTATATCACTTCCAGCCTTTACTGAATGATAACATAGGGTTGGTTGACAGCCCCTCCGTGACTCCGTAAGTAGGGCGGTGTCTTTGCCAGCAAGGTGGTGAAGCCTGCCACACCAGAAAATGCACTTGGGATAGTCACTAAAGTACACAGAGGTGCTTTGTGAGCAACTCCCTTCTTTAAACTACACTTCAGTTACTGTTGAGGCAACACCAGAGAAACTAAACAGCTGGTTTTTTGAAAAGATCAACAAAATTGACAGACCATTTCCTAAACTTACAAAAGAAAAACGGGAAAGGAAACAAATAACCCCATAAGAAATGAGATAGGAGACGTCACAACAGATCTCACCAAAATTAAACATATTAGAATAGAATACTACGAAAGACTATACTCTAACAAATTCAAAAATTTTGAGAAAACAGATACATTTCTAGATTCATATCACCTACCAAATTATCACAAGAAAAAGTAGAAGAACTTAACAAACATATCAAAAAGGAAGAGACTGAAAAAGTTATCAAAAAATTACCAAATAAACAAAGCCTTAAGCCAGATGGTTTCACTGCAGAATTCTGCCAAGATTTTAGAGAAGAGTTAACTCCAGTACTACTGAGACTAATTCACAACTTAGAAAGAAATGGAATACTTCCAAATTCATTCTATGAAGCCAGCACAACCCTGATACCAAGCCAAGGAAAGATCCCACAAAAAAGAAAAATCACAGACCAATATTACTCATGAATCTAGATGCAAAAATATTCAACAAAATCCTTGCAAACGAAGTTCAACAACATATCAAAAAAAAAAAAAAATTCATCATGACCAAGTTGGATTCATACCAGGGATGCAAGACTGGTTCAACATCAGAAAAACAATTGATGTAATTAACCACATAAATAACACAAAAGGTAAGAATCATCTGATTTTTGTCAATTGATGTAGAAAAGGCATTTGACAAAGTCCAACACCAATTCATGCTAAAAACTATTATCAAAATAGTAATAGGTGGCAAATTCCTCAAAGCAGTAAAGGATATCTACACAAAGCCAACTGCCTACATTATCCTGAATGGAGAGAGTCTGAAAGAATTCCATTTGAGAACAGAAACTAGACAAGGTGCCCACTCTCACCACTCCTGTTCAACTTTGTGCCAGAAGTTCGGGCCAGAGCAATTAGACAAGCCAACCAAGACAAAGAAATAAAAGGCATCCGCATGGGCATATAATAAGCAGATTTGCAGATGATATGGTTGTATGTGCAGACAATCCTAAAGAATCCATAAATAAACTACTCGAACTAATAAAAGAATTCAGCAAAGTATCTGTATATAAATTAAACATAAGTAAATCAGGAGGATTCCTTTATACCAAAGAAGACATCATCAAGGAAGAATTCACCAAATTAATACCATTACAGACAAGATAAAATGCCTAGGAAGAAATTAACTAGGTAAGAAACTTATACAGAGAGAACTACAAGATCTTACTGCAAGAAATCAAGAGAGACTTACATAAATGGAGAAACTTACCCTGCTCATGGATAGGAAAACTTAACATAATGAAAATGTCTGTTCTACCCGAAGTGATCTACATATACAATGCAATCCCAATACAAATTCCAGTGACTTACTTTTAACTTTTTTAATTTAATATGACTGAGTGAAAATGTACATTCCCGTATAAATTTACATGTCCACCTCTATGCAGCTTCCACTGCTCTCCCTGTCCGGTAACAGCACACTAGTGACATTTTTTAATGAGATGGTGAAACAAACCACCAACTTTCTTTGGAAAGGGAAGAAACCCCCTTAAGTAAAGCATGATTGAAGAAGAAGAACACATTAGAAGCACTTTCATAACCCAACTTTAGAACCTATTACACTGCTACAGAAATCAAAAGAGCCTGGTACTGGTATAAAAAGAGATATATAGACCAATGAAACATAGTTGAGACCCCAGAGATGCCACTATCCTCCTATGAACAGTTGATATTTGACAAGGATCCTAAGAATGTAAACTGGGGTAAAAACAGTTTCTTTAACAAATGGTGCTGGCAAAACTGGATATCCATCTGCAAACAACTGAAACAAGACCCATACCTTATGCCTTACACAAAAACCAATCCAAACTGGATCAAAGACCAAAATACCAAACCTAAAACTATAAAGATCATGCAAGAAAAAGTAGGATCAACAATGGAAGTTTTAATACCCAGCTTAGAGAGACTTCAAAATTTGACAAACAATGCATGATTAACAGAAGAGAAGATAGTCACATTTAAACTACTAGGAATCAAACATTTTTGCTCATCCAAAGACTTTATTAAAAGAATGAAAAGATCACCTACAGAATGGGAAAAAAATATTTGACAACTATATGTCAGATCGTCGTCTGAGCTCTATAATCTACAAGGTACTGCAAAATATCAACAAGAAAAGGATAAAGAACCCAATTAAATGTTGGATAAAGGAGATGGACAGACAATTATCAAAAGAGGAAATCCTGGCAGCCAAAAGACACATGTGGAAATGCTCAAGATCATTAGCTACTAAAGAAATTCAAATCAAAACTATGATGAGATATCATCTCACCCCAACAAGGTCAGCTATGATCCAAAAAATACAAAACAACAAACGCTGGAGAAGGTGTGGAGAAATTGAAGCTCTCCTACACTGCTGCTGGGGTTGCAAAATGGTGCTACATCTTTGAAAAACAGTCTGGCGCTTCCTTAAAAAGCTGCATATGGATACATCATTTGACACAGTAACCCCACAGCTTGGAATATATCCTACAGAAGCAAGGGCAATCACATGAACAGATACATACACACGAATGTTGATTGCAGCACAGTCCACAACAGCAAGAAGATGGAATCAACCCAGATGCCTAACAACAGATGAATGGATAAACAAACTATGGTACATATACTCAATGGAACACTATGCAATGATAAAGAACAATGGTTATTTTAGGAAGCATCTCATAACTGGTTTCAACTGGAAGATATTATGCTAAGTGAAGCCAGTCAGCGGCACAAGGACAAATATTGTATGAGACCCTTACTGAGAGGACTTAATAACAGACCTATGTACAGAAGAAAAGACTCTTTCATGGCTGCAAGGGAGGGGAGGAGAGAAGGAGAAGGTTGGTTATAGATAACATAGTTGATAGAAATCTGGTGGCTTGAAATCAGTGACAGCACACATTAGAAAGAAGATCAATTTAACTGGACTTCACCATAACCTGAAAGCTCTTCCAGTCTTAACCCAATATTGCAAGGATAGAGTATCAGGGGCAGAGGTCTTGGTACGATGCTCTCAGGGAACATCAAGGCCAATTGGCATAACTAGTCCATTGTTAAAAGAGCCTTCTACACCCTATGTTGATGAGTGGCATCTGGAGTCTTAAAACTAGCAAGCTGCTATTTGAGATACACCAAATTGTTCCAACTCAACTGGAACAGATGATTACCAAGGACAACAATGACATGAGGGAAAAAGAGCCCAAAAGACAGAAATATCCACATGAATGGGTAACTATATCAACATGTGATCAGAAGAACAGGACGGTGCCCAGCCACTACCAGTGACAGCCGTGAAAGGGGTCACAATGTTGAGTACCAGTAGTGACACGAGTAAAAACGTGCACTCTAAGAACTCCACGAAAAGACAGCAACTGATGGTCTGAAGGCCTTGGAGTTTCCCTGTGATCATGGCCCTTAGACTTGATGCTGCCCCTGATCATAGATTTTTACTGAGGTCATCTCTTCAGATAGAAATAGGTTAGACTGGGGAACGCAGAGTGATCATATCATGTGTGCACTTTATGGTTCTGTGCATCTATAGCATGTTGTCCCACTGGCCTCTTACTAGAGGGGAGCGGAGAAGGTGGAGAGAAGGGGATAGAAGACTGTTAAGAACATATGACATGTAAGTAATGGAAAGGAGCAGTGTGCTGTCACCGGGCGAGGAGAGCAGAGGGAGCTGCATGTAGGCAGGCATGCAAATTTGAATTGTTTTGTAAACTTTAACTCAATCATAACAACAACAAAAAGAATAATAATAGTTCATTATGACCAGTTGGATTTGTACCAGGAATGCAAAGCTGGTTAAACATCAGAAAAACAATTAATGTGATCAACCACATAAATATTACAAAAGATAAGAATCATCTGACTTTGTCAATTGATACAGAAAAGGCATTTGACAAAGTCCAATACCCATTCATGCTAAATACTCTCAGCAGAATAGGAATAGAAGGCAAGTTCCTGAATGCAATACCAGCCATCTGCGCAAAGCCAACTGCCTACAACATCCTGAATGGAGAGACTGAAACAAGAATGGGAATTAGACAAGGATGTCCACTCTCACCACTTCTATTCAACACTATACTAGAAGTTCTGGCCAGAGCAATTAGACAAGACAAAGAAATAAAGAGCATCTGCATCAGCAGAGAAGAAATAAAAATCTCACTTTTTGCAGATGACATGACTGTTTATGCACAGAATCCTAAGGAATCCATAAGTAAACTTCTTGAACTAATGAAAGAGTTCAGCAAAGTATCCACATATAAGTTCAACATAAGTAAAACAGTAGGATTCCTTTATATCAACAAAGAGATCATCAAAGAAGAATTCACCAAATTAATACCATTTACTGTAGCAGCAGAGAAGATAAAATGCCTAGGAAGAAATCTAACTAGAGAAATAAAAAACTTATACAGAGAGAACTACAAGACCTCACTGGAAGAAACCAAGAGAGACTTACATAAATGTGGAAACCTACCCTACTCATGGATAGGAAAATGTAGCATTATGAAAATGTCTATTTTACCCAAAGCAATCTACATATACAATGAAATCCCAATACAAATTCCAGTATCATTTTTTTAATGAGATGGAGACACAAATGACCAACTTCAGAAAGGGAAGAAACCCTGGATAAACAAAACACTACTGAAGAAAAGTAGACAGTGGGAGGCCTTGCACTACCTGACCTTAGAACCTATTGCACTGCTATAGTAGTCAAAATAGCCTAGTACTGATATAAAAAGAGACATATAGACGAATGGAACAGAGTTGAGACACCAGAGATGCCACTATCCTCTTAAGAACAGTTGATATTCAACAAAGGCTCTAAGATTGTAAACTGGGTTAAAAACAGTCTCTTTAACAAATGTTGCTGGCAAAATTGGATATCCATCTGCAAAAAATTGAAACAAGACCCATATCTCACACCTTACACTGAAACCAACTGAAGCTGGATCAAAGACCTAAATGTCAAACCTAGAATGATAAAGTTCATGCAAGAAAGAATAGGGTCAAAAATAGAAGCTTTAATACACAGCTCAGACAGACTTCAAAATCTGACAATCAAAAGTATGATCAACAGAAGAGAAAATAGATAAATGGGAACTACAAAGAATCAAACAGTTTTGCTCACCCAAAGATTTTATCAAAAGAATTAAAAGACCATCTACAAAATGGGAAAAAGTATTTGCCAACTACATGTTGGACCGATGTCTGATCTCCACAAGGTACTGCAAAATATTAACAAGAAAAATGTCAGTTAACTCTGTTAAGGAATGGGTAAAGGAGATGGACAGACAGTTAACCAAAGAGGACACTCAGGCAGCCAAAATGCACATGAAGAAATGTGCACATTCATTATCTATTAGAGAAATCCAAATCAAAACTACAGTGAGATACCACCTCACCCCAAAACGTTTGGCCATGATCTGACAAACACAAAGCAACAAATGCTGGAGAAGCTGTGAAGAGTTGGAACTGTCCTATACTGCTGGTGGGATTGCAAAGTGGTACAGCCTCTTGGGAAAGCAATCTGACACTTCCTTAAAAAACTGGAAATAGATATACAATTTGATCCAGTAATCCCACTGCTTGGAATATATCCTACAGAATCAAAAGACAGTCACACGAATGGATACATGCACACAAATGTTTATTGCAGTGCAGTCCACAATAGCTAAATGATGGAATCAACCCAGATGCCCAACAACAGATGAATGGATAAACAAACTATGGTACATATACTCAATGTAACACTCTGCAGTGATATAGAAGAATGATGATTTGGGGAAACATCCCATAACCTAATTTCATTTGGAAGACATTATGTTGAGTAAAATCAGTCCATGGCATAAGGACAAATATTGTATGAGATTCCTAGTATAAAGACTTAAAAACAGACTCATGTACAGAAGAAAAGACTCTTTGACAGCTACTAGCGAGGGGAAGGAGGGAGAGGGCTAGTCATAGAGTAGGAAAAATAAAACAAAACAAATTCACTGCCATTGAGGTAGGTCCAACTCATAGTAACCCTAGAGGACAGAGTAGAATTGCCCCATAGAGTTTCCAGTGAGCACATAGTGGATTTGAACTGCCAACCTTTTGGTCAGCAGATGCAGCACTTAACACACTATGCCACCACAGTTTCCATAGAGTAGATAGTTGATAGAACTTTGATTAGGTGAAAGCAGTAACAACACACTAGAAAGAAGATCAGCTTAACTGGACTTCAAAATAAACTGAAAACTCTTCTAATATTAACCCAATATTACAAGGATAGAGTAACAGATGCGAGGGTCTGGAGGCTACACTGTCCAGGGACCTCAAGGCCAACCGGCATAACTAGCCTGTAACAGTCTATTGCTAAGAGAGTCTTCTGCACCCCATATTGGTGAGTGGCGTCTGGGATCTTAAAAGCTAGCAGGATGCCATCTGAGGTAAACCAAATGGTCCCAACTCGGCCAGAACAAATGATCACCAAGAACAACAAAGACACGAGAGAAAAAAGAGCCCAAGAGACAGAAGGACCCATATGAATGGGTGACTGTATCAATAAGGGACCAGAAGAACCAGCCACCATCACAGACAGACGTCATGGGGCACACAATGTCGAGTGCCAGTAATAATGCAAGAAAAGGAGTTATGCACCTCAAGAACTCCACTAAAAGATTGCAATTGATGGTCCAAAGGCCTGGGGGTTCATCTGGGAGCATGGTCCCTAGACCTGATGCTGCTCCTGACCAGAAAATATTACTGAGGTCAACTGTTCAGACAGGAATGGACTGGAATTGTGTTCACAATGTGGCCTATGGTGTGTGTACTTTATGGCTCCATGCATCTATAGGATGCTGTCCTACTGACCTCTTACTAGAAGGGAGAGGAGAGGGTGGGCAGGAGAGGACAGGAGATTGTTAAGAGGATATGACATGTATAGAACAAAAAGGAGGAGTGTGCTGTCACTGGGCAAGGAGAGCAGAGGAAGCTGCAGATAAGCAGATGTGCAAATTTAATTTGGATTGTACACTTTCAGTTAATCACAATAAAGTAAAAAAAAAAATCTAAACAACTGGGTGACTGTTATCATTTCAAATTTATGCTCCACATTCTACTCTAGATATTCATGTCAATTTTCTCAGTCCTTCAACAAGTACCACCTCCCTCTACACTCTCAGCAGATGATGTGGGTTGAAAACTACAGTGAATTAAACCAAAAAACCAAACCGATTGCCTTTGGGTTGACTTCAACTCATAGTAGCCTCATAAGACAGTACAGACTGCTCCATAGGGTTTTTCAAGGAACATTTGGTAGATTCAAGCTGCCAACCTTATGGTTAGCAGCCATAGCTCTTAACTACTATGCCACCAGGGCTGCAGTGAATTTGATACCATTATATAAGCCGACTCGACGGCACTTGGCTGGCTGTATGAGATATACCTCAACTTTCTGCCTTCATACTTTTACCTCTAGGTATATCTTTTATTACAGTATATGATGTGTGATGATTTATATATATGTCTTCCAGTTCTCTTATTTTCCTCCTATCAACAGCTGGAGTCCAATTCTACTTCTGTTAAATATGGGTCAGCCTTAGTGACTTATTCTAGTGAATGAAACACAGCTGAATTGATGCTATGTGACTTTTGAGTCTATTTTAGAATAGTCTTAGCACTTTTTGCCAAGTTCTCTCTCTTTCTCAATGGTTGCCCTTGGAACCCCACTGTAATGCTGTGAGGCAGCCCAGGCCATATGTAGAGGCCTTGTTCGGGCATTTGATCTCATCAAAGGTCCTAGGCAAAAATAAGCATAAATTCCCATAGTATTAAACAAACATTCAGATTATTCCAGTTCCTAGCATTTCAGCAGTCCCTACCTGAGTGGAGTGGAGCATAAAGAAGCTCTGTCAGAATTCCCTGGGAGGTACAAGTGGTTGAGCACTGAGCTACTAAGTGGAAGGTTGGTTGACAGTTTCAACCCAACCAGGGGTACCTCCAAAGAAAGGCCAAAGCTACAAGTTTGCAAGTAAAATAAATGTTTTTACATTTAACACAGGGTAGCTTACTATGCAGCGGTAGATACGGTAACAGATTTTGATATCCAGAAGTGGTTGCTGCTCTAACAAAATACAAAGCATGTGGGTTTGGGACCAGGCAATGTACAGAAGTAGCAGAACCTTTAAATATCTGTTAAGTACTAAAGGACTTCAAAGGTGAAAGAATAAAGTGAGAATCATCTACAGAGGACCTCAGCTAGGCCTCAAAAAACTACCAGTTGTAAGATTTCCAGAAATATGAACTCACCTTAAAAATATCACCAAAATGTAGAAAGAAAGCATCATGAGCATGTGCACGCACACACACACACACACACACATCCACACACAAAGGACACCAAAATGAAACGAATAAATACAGGAGATACTAGAATTATCAGCCATCTATTGAAGCGACAGTATTTTTAATATGTTTAAAGAAATAAATGGGAAAATTGAAACTGAGAATAGGAAGATAGAGTCAATAAGGAGAACAAAACATATCGCAAAAAGAACCACCAAGTTCTGTCTCTAGTAATGGTAGATTAGTTAATTTAAGCCAAAGTTCTTACAGTGACTGTTTTAGCCAGCTAGGGCGGCTGTAACAGAAATACCACAAAGTGGATGGTTTTAACAAAGGAAGGTTTATTCTTACATAGTCCGGTAGGCTGCAAGTCCACATTCAGGTTGTCCGCTCCAGGGAAAGGCTTTCTCCCTTGTCGGCTCTGGAGGAAAGTCTGGTATTGCATCAGCCTTTGTCTAGGGAGCATCTTGGTGCAGGAACCTCAGGTCTGAAGGACGTGCTCTTCTTCCGGTGCTGCTTTCTTGATGGTACGGGTTCCTAATTCTCTGCCTGCTTCTCTTTCCTTTTATCTCTTGTAGGCTGAAAGGATTAAGGGTGGGGCAAGCCAAACTCCGGGGAAACTCTCTACAGTGGAGCAAGGAGGTGATCTTATAAGGAGGTGACTGTATTTACAGTCCCACCATAATCCTTTCACATACAGCATAGGAAAACCGCAAAATGGAGGACAGTCACAAGACACTGGGAATCACAGCCCAGCCACATGGCTACACATGTTTTTTGGGGGGGGACACAATTCGATCCATGACATCCCACCCTTAGGCAAAATCACATCATTGAAACATGTAGTACATTCATCCCATATGATAGAAGACATAAATCAATTTCAAGTCCAAAATACAAAAACTCTTCTACATCTATGAAACCTAGAAGGTAAGCTATTTGCTTCTAAAGGTACAGTGGCAGAATAGGCACCAAGTTAGATATTCCATTACAAATGGGAGAAATTTCAGGGAAAGAAGACATTAACAGGTAACAGGCAAGTCAACAGAACACATTACATTAGCCCTCAAAGCTTTGGAAATACTCTTACATTTTCTCAGACATTCTACACAATGACACTGCCCCCCAGACTCAGGTATTGGCCACACTCTGGATTCTGAGTGGAGACCCCAGCCCTGTGCTACAACTCTGCCTTCAAGGCCCACTTGGACAGAAATTCTGCCCCATTGGCTTTAGGAGCACCCTAAGCACAAATGAGTGGCAATTCCACCCTTACGAATACAGGACGCCATGGTTCCACCCTTTCAAACCCCTGAAGTCATGGCCATACCTTTTGAGACTGAGGCAGATCAGCTTCTCACGCTGTTTGTCTCTTCATCTTCAGCTTCCTATGGCTGCATGGCCTAGGCCTCAGGCCCACATCTGCCGTGCCAGGGAAGTATTCCAAAGCTCTGTAGCTCCACTGATTTAAGTGCCCAGTGGCACCCGACTCTTGCTAGAAAGCATCCTACTCAAAGGCACTGAGCTCTCTCGCTTTGTGGGTCAGCAAGGCCAGCTCCACTGATTTAAGTGCCCAGAGGCACCCCATTCCACGAGGGAAACTCTGCACAGGCACTCAGCTCTCTCTGTCCATGGGTTGGCTCCAGCTCTGCCTCTGGTTCTGCTGCTGCCACTGCCACTGCTGCCGCCACCAGTCCTCTGTTGTTTCTCACCATCTACGCCTTCTTCTTTCCTTCTGAATCTTCTATCCATTCACAGTTTCAAAATGACTCCCACATTTTAGGTATTTGCTAGAGCAGCACCGCACTCTCAGTGACCAACAAAAATATAGTCAATTATTTAAAAAAAAAATAGTGGTTTGGAAGCATTTAAGAGCTAACATGGAAGGCAGAAACAAGGGAAACAGAAAGTTGAGCTGAGGATTTGGGAGTGTTTTTTTTCCTAAAGATATCTGCCAAATGTAAAAGAGTTGATGGTGAGACTAAAATACTGGGCAAAGTTCCTGAAAAGTTCATAGGGCTGGTGAAACAAAAATTAACGCTCAGTATGCCTATTAAACCCTATAAACTTTATATTGCTAACACAAGGGCTACATGCCATAAAACAGTACACAAGCCATCTGGCAGAAGTAAAAATAAATTTTTTGGAGGAAAAATGTATCAAAATTGGCTCTAAAGTACCTATGTTGCCTTTCATATCACTGTATTTACCGAAGAATGAAAAAGCATTAAACACAGACATAACCAAACCAGACCAGTTGCTGTTGAGTTGAGTCCGACTCACAGTGACCCTATAAAACAGAGAACTGCCCAATCAAGTTTCCAAGGAGCGTATGGTGGATTCAAACTACTGATCTTTTGGTTAGTAGCTATAGTTCTTACCCGCTAGCCACCAAGGTTTCCAGCATACACATGCCAAAAATACCCCCTACCGTCAAGTCACTTTTGACTCATAGCGACCTTGTGGACAGAGCAGAACTGCCCCATAGAGTTACCAAGGAGCAACTGGCAGATTTGAATCCTTGATGTTTTGGTTAGCAACTATAGCACTTAAGCACTACCTCACCAAGGTTTCCAGCACACACATAGACAAGACGAATATTACTAAACCCACAAGATGCAACAAAAAATAGAAACAAATACAAAGGCAAATGTAGGTAATAAAATAGTATTCATACACTTTAGTAAACATGCTGAAGACATTCAAGAAATTAAAAATGACATTGATAATTTGGACTGTGAAGAGGAATCATAAAAAGAGTAAGAAAACTTTTTTTTTCTGATTGAATGAAAATATACATTCCCATATAAACTTGCGTGCCCACCTATATGCAGCTCCCACTGCTCTCCCTGCCTGGTGACAGCACACTGTTCCTCTCTACTCCATTCATGTCTTATCCTCCCAGCAATCTCCTATCCCGCCCTCTCCACCCACTCCCCTTCCTCCAGGAAGAGGTCAGCATAGAATCATAAAGTGCACACACAACATGGTCATTTGAATTAAAAAAAAAATAGAAATTAAAAAAAATACACACATATATATATAATGCATGTGATGTACAACAGAATAGACACAGCTAAAGAGGGGAGATGAAAATATTCAAAATGAAATATGTAGGTTATAGAGAATGGAAAATATAAGAAACTGTACTAGGAACACATGGAGTATATAATAAGAGACATACAAAGTTAAGGTAGAAATGTAATTGGCGTCACATAAAATGGGGAGAAAGAAAGAAATGAGAAATATTTCAAGAGTAAAATTTATTGCAATTAGCAAAAATCTTGTCTCATACACCCTGCTATTATGACAACATTACAGGTGAGAAGACATAGCCATGCACCATTTTTGGAATATCATAGTATACCTGGTTACCAATCAATTCTGATTAATAATTCCTGATCGTAGAATTTACTTTGATATTTGCATCAGTTTTTTTTTTCCAGATGAGATCTTACACAAAACTATATATAAACAGATAAAAGAAGAGCTGCTCTGGCTAAGCCAGAATGGAGGAACCTCTCGGACTCTGAAACTCCTTCTATCCTAGCAGCGGTGCCATGGGGCATCTCTGGGAAAACTCAAGGTCCGGGGGAACATAGGGTTACATGAAAGTTGTACTCTCTGAGTGCCTGAGAAGAAACGGAGAATCAAACCCTGAGGTGCAAGCCAGGAAAAGTTAATAATAGACTTCTCCTCTTCATTTTTAAAATACGGTTAGACCTCATTTAAAAATACATACTTCTATCATTCTTTACCTTTTTCTTCCCCCCCACACTACTTCCAGGCATATGTAGTTTGGGCACTTCTTTAGCTGTCTGAAAAGTAACTGAATCCCAGCTGGTGGATTCCAGTGTTCTGGGTTGTTTCTCTTACGGTACAGTTAAAACAAACAAAACCAGCTGCCTTCAAGTCTATCTATTCCAACTCAGGGTGACCCCATGTATTACAGAATAGAACCACTTCATAAGATTTTTTTGTATAGGTGTCACAAATGGTATGTGTTTAATTACTGACCTAAAGGTTGGCTGTTTGAACCCACTCAGCCATGCTGAGACAAAAAGGTCTGGCAATCTGCTTTGGTAAAGACTACAACCAAGAAAATTCTATGAGGCAGCTCTATCTTGTAACATATGGAGCCATCGTGGCTTGGAATTGGCTTGATGACACTGTTTTTTATTTTAATCCTTATAGAAGCAGATCAGCAGACTTTAACTTCTGCGGTGTCATTGAGTGGCTTCACTCTGTTGCTAGCCTTGAGTTTAGTAGCTGAGGACAAACCATTTGCACCACTGAACGCATATTAAGAATTCAGCCTGATACAGAAGAGTAGCACTATTTCTTTTGCATTGCTTATACAATCATAGCATTCAAAATCCATGTCCCTGCACAGGCATGCATGCTATTTCAGCAATCTGTATTATTTTCTCACTTGCTATCCAACTCCATATGTATTTCTGCATTTAGCTAATTTAACAAATTTCCCCTTTGTTCATACTGGTCACTTGGATTCTTTATTACCCAAAATTATGCTAAAGGATGGTAACTATCTTCATCTCCTAGCCATATATTTCTTTTAAAATGATCAACCCATTAATGGAAAATTTGCTTTTAATATTAGTTCTTCATTATGGTTAATGGTAGGCAGCATGTTAAAGGTTTTATATTTCATAGTATTCAATTCTTAAAATGATACTATATGGTAGGCTATTGCTGTCTCTTTTTGGCAGACGAGATCATTTGTTTAGGGTTTTATTAATATTCATGTAACCTAATTTACTACTTAAATGTGCAGGAGATAGTAATTCTGTTTTTTGTTCCCTGCTATAAAAGGTTTTCTTCTACCATTATCTCATAGAAAAAGTGAATCTCTTTTTCAGCAGCTCTGTATTGAACTGGCATAATTTGTCTCAGTTAATGAAAATTCTTAAGAAAAGCAATGCTGTGTAATGATGCTGTCCAAAATTAAAGAAAGAAGAATCATGGATTTATGGAAAGTTTCTCAAACTTAATTTAAATTTAGTGTAGGCTCCAATATTTATATGACTCTTAATGAGTTTTAATTTAATAATTATTACATTAATGCTCATTTGTCTAGTGATAAATAAAGGCACATACACAGATTGTATTACTATGAGATTGCACAATCAGAAATGGACATTCATAAAAAAAGATAGATTTTTTCCATTCATAATTAACAAAAACCCCACCAAGTAAAACCTTACGTTTATTTTTTTTCTATATAAGATACTAAGCAACTGGACCTTTGCATATAGGTCAGAATTTCATTTATTTTAGTTCTTATTCCACGGCACTTGGCTTGGCTTGGCTCATACATAATCCCATAAGAAGAATAAAACTGTCTTTTCCTAATTACATTTAAAAGACACTTTTAGTAACTATAATGCTCTAAAAAAGTTTATTTACGTAAGTCACAGTTTCAGCCCTTGAGTGGCTTTCAATAGAATGAGTGGATTCAGGGGCAGACTAAGCTACAGGCAAGGTACCCATGGGCTTGCTTGTGTTTACTTATTAATTTATAGTGCATAATTTCACATGAATTTCATCACATCTACAGATTAGTAAGTAAACATAAGTAAGCAAGAGAGTACTTTGCTTATTAGGTAATTCCTCCCAGAGAGGATTTAGAATATATGAGCTCAGTCCATTCACACATCAGTAGGGCTTCATTCATTCATGCATGGAAGAAATATTTATTCAGTACTCACTACGCATCTGAAGGTGCCCTGGCGGCACAATGGTTAAGAGCTTGGCTGCTGATGAAAAGGTTGGCAGTTTGAATTCACCAGCTTATCCATGGAAACTCGATGGGGCAGTTCTTCTCTGTTCTATAGGGTCAGTGTTTCAGTTATCTGGGTCTGCTGTAACAGAAGTGCCACAAGTGGATGGTTTTTAACAAAGAGAAATGTATTTCCCCACAATAAAGTGGGCTAAAAGTCTAAATTCAGGGTGTCAGTTCAAGGGCCAGGATTTCTTTCTCTGTTGGCTCTGGAGAAGAGTTCTTCTCATCAACCTTCCTCTGGTTGAGGAGTTTCTCAGGTGAAGGGACTCAGGGTCCAAAAGACACAAAACTTTCTTGCTAGTATGAGGTCCCCAACTCTCCTCTTGCTTGGCTTTCATTTTATCTCTTGAGAGATAGAAGGTGTAGGCCACACTCCTGGGAAACTCTCTTTACATTGGATAAGGGAAGTGACCTGGGTAAGGGTGTTACAATCCCATCTTAATCCTTTTTAACACATAATCATTTGAATTGACATGATATCTGCTATCCCTCACACATCTAGTGGAGAAAATGGAAAACCAAATAGGCCAAAAAGAAAAAGGAAGCCAAACTCTAATAAGTCCTGTGATAAGGGCAACACTTACTGGTGACACAGTTCATTGTGGGAGTATGAGGAGTCTGTGTCAGCATTAAATTCTTAGGTCGCATTCATTGATCTTTTTTTTTCTTGGTAGAAGCTGTGCTGATGCTTTCCCCATACTCCTATGCTATCCATCATTCTAGTAAAAGGCTACAGAATTCCACTGAGACCACCTGCAACCCCTCAGCCCATGTATAGGACAGGCTTGAATTCCTGGTGAGTTAAAATGACTGAGAGCAGCCCTCAACCAATAACAGAGAGAGTCTGGAGGTAAATAAACTTTCTTATCCCTCTGGCAGGCTATCTCTGAGGTGCATTCTGCGTGATATCCCAGAATTCCACAGTGGGGTTGTGCCTTGGTTGTCCACAGCAATAACCTGATAAGAAAAAAAATCTTTTACTGGTTTCCTTTTCTTTCCTGTCTCATGTGTCCTCCCACAACTGGTACTTCCTGAACCATCTCCCAATAAACTACTCATATTCAAATCATTGTGTCAGAGTTTACCGTAGGAGGTCCCAACTCATTATGCTTACACTTCAAAAACCTACAGAAGCATCCTAAGAAACTCTTGACTCTACAGTGCTAGTTTATTTGTGTGGTATGTTTTACTTACACACTTCAGATTAGAAAAACTAGAGCTGTAAATTTTACTCTCAAAGTCATGGCTAAAACATAGTTCTGATTCTCAGACGTTGATATTTCTGCAAAATTATGATAGTCTCTTCTTACTTGAATCCATAATCAATGCCTATGGAAGCAGCAATCAGGAAATCAAACAATGCGTCTGGCAAATCTGTTGCAAAGACCTCTTTAAATGTTGAAAAGCAGAGATGTCACTGTCAGGACCAAGGTGTTCCTGACTCAAGACATGATATTTTCAATTGCCTAGTATGCAAAAAAAAGCTGAACAATTAGTAAGAAAGACCAAAGAAGAACTGATGCCTTTGAATTATGATTTCGGAGATTACTGAATAGATCAGGGACTGCTAGAAGAACAAACAAGCTTGTTTTGGAGTAAACACAGCCAGAGTGTCCCTCAAAAGCGAGGATGGCAAGACTTTGTCTCATGTACTTTGAACATATTACAAGAAGGAACCAGTACCTGGAGAGGGATATCATGACTGGTAAAGCAGAATATCAAAGAAAAAAGAGTAAGATCCTTGATGAGGTGGATTGATACAGTGGCTGCAACAATTGGCTGAAACAGCAGTGATTGTGAGGATGGTGCAAGGCTGGGCAAGGTTTTGTTTTGTTGTACGTAGGGTTATTATGACTCAGAATTGACCTGTTGGTGCCTACAACCATAACACATCTCTGTGCAGTGATGCTTTGTTCTAAAATTTTTGAATGAATAAAGTTAGTAGGACTTCAAGTACTCAAGAGCTTTGGGTTGGTAAAAAGTTAAAACCAAACCCATTGCCATCAAGGTGATTCCAACTCATAGAGATCCTACAGAACAGAGCAGAACTGTACCATATGGTTTCCAAGGAGCAGCTGTTGGATTCAAATTGCAGTCCAAAGGCTTAACCACTGTGCTGCTAGGGCCCGTTTTGGTTGATAAGAGCATAAATTAAATGTGCAACAAAATGCATAGAATAATTGATAAAGTGATCATTTCTTCATATATTAAAATATCTATTTTCATTCTGCTTTGCTCCAAAAAGAGGTACTTGACAAAAATATCTGTACTAGAAAAGTTTACAATGTATATTTTGATACTAGGAGAAACAGAATAGAATTGTAGGAAGAAGATAAAGTATAAAATTAACATAAATACAGACTAACGAATTTTATCATGCTGCCATCAAGTCAATTCCCACTCATCATGACCCTATAGGACAGAGTAGAAATGCTCCATAGTTTCCAAGGAGCATCCGATGGATTCAAACTGCTGATATTTTGGTTAGCAAGTGTAGAAAGAACTTAACCACTGTGGCACCAGGGTTTCCACCAACTTTTATGGAAGATGCCGAAGTGGTTGCGAAGACTCCTTTGCTAGGTATTTTTCACTGAGTACTGCAGAGCAGTTCTATACCTTCTATACTTGAACACTCCTCTTGTTATCTAACCTATAGAGACTAAATCATCTTTAGAGAACCTTAAACCCATGCATGTCAAAATACTGTTAAGTCTTTTCATTACACTAATTTCCATATTAGCAAAAAAGAAAAATGGCTATGGTTGAATGTTTATTACTAGGAATATTCATCAGATTATTAAATTACAGTGTATCTACAGTATAAATGCCAAGCATTAATTAAAATAAGTGGAAGATGTATACACAGTGATAAAATAGCTCTCATATGTATCAATAAAAAGCAAGCTGAAAAATGATACATCAAGTATGGTATACAAAATCAAAACCAAACCCATTGCTACTGAGTTGATTTTGACTCATAGTGACCCTATAGAACAGAATAGAACTGCCCCATAGTGTTTCCAAGGAACATCTGGTGGATTTGAACTGCCAACCTTTAGGTTAGCAGCCATAGCTCTTAACCACTACACCACCAGGGTTTGTTGTAGTTTACATAAATAAAACTGCAAAATAATGCTATACTTTTCTGCCTAGACACAAGTAAATGTATAAAAAGTGTCTGTGAATATCCTTCCAGAAAGAAAAGGACATTGTGTTCAGGGATTGTGGTAGACTGCAAATGGCAACACATTCTTTGTAACTCCTCTGATTCAGAGATGTTTGTTTGTTAAGCACTTCTGAAATCCGGACTGGTTTTGTGACTTGATTTGTCACATTGTGCCGGTTCTGGGCTTCTTCTCTAACTCTATTTTAAGACTGAGACCATCTACTTGAAATTATGGAAATAAAGGTCCAAATATCCCAGTCATGTCAGCCCTCTCAGCTGAGTGATTCCAACTCACACCAAGTGCTGCAGAGATTAAACCAAAAGGTTGGCAGTTCATACCCACCAGGAACTCTTTGATAACTTTATGGGGCAGTTCTGCTCTGTCCTATAGGGTCATTATAAGTTGGAACTGAATCAATGACAGTGGGTTTGTTTTTTTGGTTTATGATGCTTTTTTGAAGTCTTTGTGTATAGCAATTGGCCAGTGATCTCAGCTGCTAACCAAAAGTTTGCAGTTTTAATTCCAGCCTACATTTATGGACTAATATGATGATAACAAAGGATGGCAGATAAATTCTACCTTTATTGCTATATAGCAAGGATCAGCATGAATCCAGTTCCCACTGACCTCATCTCATATTTCCATTCCTTATTGCCAGCAATTTCCATAGGAATTCTCCTTTCTGGCCTTAATCGCCCAGACTTATATCAGACCTCATCCTCAGCTACCCTGAGCCTAACCTAAACATCTCTGACTACCTGAGGCGAAATCACTGGGGAACAGCCACGGGCTCGGGAGTCTGCACAAATCCCTGCACTCTGACTAGGGGGTGTCTCTCTCTCCCAGCCACCCAGAGCTAGGTGTCCACATATCCACTCTGTATTGCCAACCACTGATGGCTCATTACCCCTGCAAGTTTGCTAATTCTATGATACTACCAAGACTATTAACTATTGCTTCAAAAATCAAACCAAACCCATTGTCAGTGTGAGTTGATTCCAATTCCTAACAACCCTATAGGGCTAAGTAGAACTTCACCCATGGGGTTTCCAAGACTGTAAATATTTCAGAAACAAATGGCGACATCTTTTTCCCTGAGACTGGTAACTAGGTCGGAACTGCTGACCTTTTTATTAGAAGCTGAAGTCTTGATCACTGTGCTACCAGGGTTCCTATTTATACTATAATTACAGCTATCCATTCATTATAACCAGAAAGGATACAAGTGTAGAGCCCTATCAGTCAAGGTTCTGGAGAGTTATTGGCCGTGGTGCCTATCATCTCTCCCCTGCATGGATGTTTGCACCAATCTAGGAGGCTTAAAAGAGGTTCTGGCTCTCCTAGACACTGGGACAGAAATGAATATACACGACTTGGGCCTTAGCACATAGTTATGGTAGACCCAATCAATGAATATGTATGACTTCATTAGCATCCCCCTTCCTGAAGTTAGTTCACTGGTGTGGGGACTGTGTAGCACCTACTTGGGTGGCTACTTTGGAAAACAAACGTGTATTGATCGCTCCAAATTACCTTTCAGATACTGGTCTGGCTGCTAACCAAAAGGTCAGCAGCTTGAATCTACCAGTTGCTCCTTTAAAACTCTTTGGGGCAGCTCTAATCTGTCCTGTAGGGAAACTATGAGTCAGAATCTACTCAACAGTAATGGGATTTGGTATATTTATAATCAAAGGGCCAAAAACAAATTCTTTGTCCTACAACTAACCAAAGAGTTAAAAATCCAGGCTGTAATAAGAACAGAAGGTGATTTTCGATGTATTCAGTATCCAAAGAAAGAAGCCAGAGCACAGATGCTTCCTTTTCCATACTATTGCCTCAGAGCAGGTTATTCACATGGCTTGAGCAACCTAATCCAAACTGGATCATTTTCAAACTGTGATTTTTCCTCAGATCTCTGCCGAAACCTTCTATTTTGAAAATGTCAAAGTATGAGCTTTAAGTCTTAGGAGTCATTACCTGAATAGATAGGATTTATGACATCAATCATTGCATCTTTGACTAAGACCAAGCCTTAGCATTTCCCTTGAAGACATGAACCCCCTGGAGCCCAGACTGCTTGCTTTTGTTTCTAATGTGTCTTATCTGTATACTCTTGGTCAAGTTTCTAAACGTCTCTGTGCTTCAGTTTGCTTATTTATAAAATGGGCAAAATAATAGTACCCATTTCATAGAGTTGTTAGGAAATTTATCTACAGAGATCAGTTAGAATTGTACCCAGTACATAAAACCAATAACCAAATTTGCTGCCACTGAGTTGATTCCAACTCACAGTGATCCTATAAGACAGAGTAGAGCTGCCTCCACAGAGTTTCCAAGGAGTGCCTGGTAGGTTTAAACTGCTGGCCTTTTCATTAGCAGCTGTAGCACTTAACGACTATACCACCAGGTTTTCCCCCAGCATGAAGTAAGTCCTATGTAAATGTTAGCTATGAAGATGTTTCTTATAATTATTTTCTGTTACTGGAAATTGGCATCTGATATCTTAGTAATGTGTCTTGCTCAGGCTTGTCATGTTGGCAGTATAGGCTCATTCTTAAAAGATTGTTTACTCTTAATGGTGAGCCCATTAGCAATAAGGGCTTATTTCTAATTTGCTCAACTATATTACTTTCTTAGCAAATCTAATTTGCAAAACACTAAAGTGAAAATATTTTGCGATTATAAAGCACAAAATGATTTCCACTCTGTTTGCTCAGAACAATGCTTTTATTATAAAGTTATTGATCTGTTTCATTTGGAGTTAAGTATAAAATTTTAACAGGTTGACACTAAATAGAACCCTTCCAGCTCCAAAAATAAAACACAAAGCCTTGGGCTTCTTGCATGGTAAAATAGCAAATGGTTCATGGCAGATTTCACAATATCAACATAGAAATCAAGAATATACTGAAGCTGGCACGTTACAGAGGGCAGTGAGACAGAAAATATAAAACTTACTATAATTAAAATTTGAGTTGGGAACCAATTCACCCCCCCACACAATTGTTAGACTGAATATTTTAAGCAACTAAACATATTAGTGTTTAAACCGAATTCAGTGTCCCTCTTTCTTCACCAAAGAAAGGATAAACTCATTTTCATTCTTTAGGAGATAACCCATAAAATGTCATCTAGGTGCTGAGGCTGATTTTATATTGTTTGACCCATCATAATTTCTATGCATAGATTCTAAGGTCAAAGGAAAAATCAGCAGAAGGTATAAACAACAGCCTACTGTTTATTAAATGTTTCTTTACAACTTCTTAGAGAGCAAACAATAAGGAGGAGAAAGGCTGAAACACTTTCTGTTCTTCGTGTAGAATATGAGTCTAATGAACCCAGGTTTCCCTGGGAAATTTTTCATAGAAGTTAGAAGGAGTGTCCAAGAATCCAAAATGTCCAAACCATATAGGTCTAGAAGATGACTGCAATAGATGTTTGTCTTTTAAATAATGTTATATAGATTATAAAGAAATGGAATGATAGTCATGAAGTTAATGAAGAAAAGTGAGGTAGTAAGAACAGGAGTCCTTTATTCATCATTCATAATAAATAATAATTATAGGGCATGATCTTTACTAGGAAAACCTGGTGGCATAGTGTGTAAGTGCTGTAGCTACTAACCAAAAGATCAGCAGTTCAAATCCACCAGGCACTTCTTAGAAAACTTTTGGGTCAGTTCTACTTTGTCCTGTAGGGTAGCAATAAGTGAGAATTTGGTTCAGTGACAATGGGCTTGGCTGGGTTTGTTTCACTTAATTGGGTATTAAAGCATGATTACACAACCTTGTTAACTATTTACAAAAATAAGTGCATTTTGAAATAATATATACAGAAAACTCTCCCAGTAAACTATCTTATGCACACACAGCTACCATTAACTTGCGGGGGCATGCCCTCTTATCATACAAGCACACACAGAGTTTAACATAAGTGAGATCTTACTACTCTTCAGCCACACCCACCCCCTCAAGTGATAGTATAATCATTGTAAAAGATCATTAGCAACCTCTTCTAATTTTGGTTTTAACACTTGTATGGCATTGTGGTATCACCAATTCCTTTTTGATTACTAATATTTTCCTAAGTTTTATAATTTTAAAGAGCACATTTAACAACCTCCTTTTATATAAATCTTTGCATGCAAATGTGATAATTTTCTTAGAGTAAATTATTAATAGTTGAGGGCTGTATGCAGTTTGAATATTTTTGATATTTATTTCTCTCCATCAAATTTGTACCAAAGTTATCAATCATCAATTGCATCAAAAATGGCCAATCTGACACTGCACTAGATGTTGTGGCCAGAACAATCAGACAAGACAAAGGAACAAAGGGCATCAGCATCAGTAAAGTAGAAGTAAAAATATCCCTATTTGCAGATGATATGATTGTATACACAGAGAAACCTAAAGAATCCATAAATAACCTACTGGAACTAATATAAGAGTTCAGCAAAGTATCAGGATATAAGATCAACATAAATAAATCAGTAGGATTCCTTTACACCAACAAGGAGGAAATTATCAAAATAATACCATTTACTATAGCCCCCAAGAAGACAAAATACCTAGGAGTAAATCTAACCAGAAAAACAAGAGATCTACACAGAGAAAATTACAAGACCCTACTGCAAAAAACCAAAAAGAGACTTACATAAGTGGAGAAATCAACCTTGCTCATGGACAGAAAGACTTAACATTGTGAAAATGTCTGTTTTACCCAAAGCAATCTACATATACAATGCAATCCCAAAACAAATTCCACTGTCATTTTTTAATGAGATGGAGGTACAAATCACTAACTTTGTGTGGGAAGGGAAGAAACTCTAGATAACTAAAACACTACTGAAGAAGGGGAACACAGTGGGAGGCCTCATACTACCAAACCTCAAAACCAACTACACTGCCACAGTAGTCAAAAACAGTCTTGTACTGCTACAAAAACAGACATATAGACCAACGGAGCAGAATAGAGAATCCAGAATTATTACCATCCTTCTATGAACTGTTAATATTTGGCAAAGGCCCAAAGGTTGCAAACTGGGGTAAAAACAATCTCTTTAACAAATAGAGTCAGCGAAATTGAATATACATCTGCAAAAATCCTGAATCAAGATCTGTATCTCACAACACAAAATCTAACTCAAAATGGATCAAAGACCAAAACATCAAACCTGAAACAATAAAGATCATACAAGGAAAAATAGGGACAACAGTGGCAGTTCTAATACCCAGCTTAGAAAGACTACAAAATTTGACCAACAGTGCAGAAACAGCAGATGAGAAAATTGATAAATGGGAACTACTAAAAATCAAACACTTATGCTCATCCAAAGACTTTGTCAAGAGAGTTAAAAGACTGCCTACAGAGTGGGAAAAAATACTTGGCAAATACATATGGGATCAATATCTGATTTCCGTAATCTACAAGGCACTGAAAAATATCAACAAGAAAAAGGTAAATAACCCAGTTAAATAGTGGGCAAAGGAGATGGACAGATACTTCACTGAAGAAGGCATCCAGGCAGTGAAAAGACACATGAGGAAATGCTCACAATCATTAGTTGTTAGAGAAATTCAAATGAAAACCACAATGAGATACCATCTCACCCCAGTGAGGTTAGCAATGAGGTTAGCAATAATCCAAAAAGCACAAAACAACAAATACTGGAGAGGAGGTGGAGAGATTGGAATGCTCACATACTGCTGGTGGGAATGTGAGATGGTACAACCTCTTTGGAAAGCACTTTGGCACTTTCTTAAAAACCTTAAGATAGATTTATTGTATGATCCAGCAATCCCATTGCTTGGAATATATCTTACAGAAGTAAAGGAGTCACATGAACAGATAACATACTCACAGATATTTGTTGTAGTACTCTCCACAATAGCAAAAAGATGGAATCAACCTAGGTGTCCATCAATAGATGAATAGATAAATGAACCATGGTACATACACTCAATGGAAACCTATGCCCTGATAAAGAATCACAACAATTTTAGGAAGCATCTCATAACCTTGTTTCAACTAGGAGGTATTGTGCTGAGTGAAATCAACTGCAAAAGGACAAGTATTGTGTGAGACCTCTGCTACAAGGACTTAATCTAGTTCTGAGGAGGTGGAATCAAGATGGCAGACTAAACAAAAATTTCCTTAAATCCCTCTGGAAACCAAGACCTGAACTGATAATTAAACAGAGCCTTCTGGACACATAGTGAGCCCTAGGACACAGCATAGGGCTGTTAATTTGGACTTCATGCCACCAAACGGAAAGCCTCGTCTATTTTGCTGTCCCCCCACCTTGGTTGAGAGCTGGCTTTCACAGACCGAAGGTAACTTGACATTTTAACTTTTTTTCCCTCTGTTTTAGCTCTCAGGCGAGCTTGGAATTGACTAGAAGCTAATCTCAGACACACAGCTGGTGGGATCTGCAGGTGAAATTGCACATTTTGAGAGCCCGGATCTGGATTCTGTGCATCGTGGCACCTTTGGCTTCTCTTTCCAACTCCACCACTGAGTAGTCCATACTAAGGCAGGTGGAGGGCTTGTGCAGGACGCCATCTCGTTCCACCAGAAGGCAAATAAACCCATATGGAAGCCTCAGCTCTATCTAATTCCTAGGCTTGGAGGCAGTGCCTCCTTGGAGGAGAATGCTTTTCCAGCAGAAAAGCAGTATTTTTCACAGTGTCACCTATAGCTGGGGCCCAGCAGCAGAGGCCAGCAGGGAAGTAGCCTTTCTGTATTTTGAACTAGTTTATAACATCTGGGGCTAGATATACAGGAGCTCACTTTGCCAGCTGGGAAAAAGGACCTATACACCAGAAAATCTGACTGACTTTGGAAGTTGTCAGATACCTTTTACCTTTCATTTTAAGACAGTCCAGAGAAACAACTGCAGTCCATCCTCACAGCATCTCTCCCAGACTTTGTTGACTCACATAATGCCCCCAAAGCAACAGCTCTGGATAAAAGTGTAACTAAGAAATCACCGATGGCTTCAGAAGGCCCACAAAAGAAACAACCAAGGAACTTCCCAGATGAAGAAACCTTTCTGAAACTATCAGAAGGTGAAAAAAAAGGCTCATATATAGTGGCCTCCTAGACCTTATACAAAATGCAACAGGGCAAAATTAAGCAAGCTGTTCAATCTGATGATACATCAGCATTCTGAAATTCAACAGATCAAGAACAAATTCAAAGACATAGAAACTTCAATTCAAAGCAAAGAAAACACAATGGAACAAATGGAAAAGAGAATTTCTGACTTGGAAGACAGAGCTACTGACTCCAGCATCTATGAGGAGAAATAAGAAAAAAGAAACATGAAAAATGAAGAAGCATTAAGAAGCATGTGGGACTCTATTAAGAGGAACAATGTATGATTAATTGGAATTTCTGAAAAGGACAAGACACCTGAGAACATAGAGAGTATTGTTGCTGAGCTGCTGACAGAAAACTTCCGAGAAACTATGAAAGAAGAGAATCTAGACATCCAAGATGCATATCGAATGCCACTCAATATAGATCTCAAAAGAAAGACTCCAAGACATATTATAATCAAGCTTAACAAACTGAAACATAAGCAGAAACTCTTAAAGGTGGCAAGACTCAAAACAAAGCTAACATTCAGAAAGAAACCCTATAGGCTTTCGTCAGATTTTTCAGCAGAAACAATGCTGGCACAGAGATAGTGTCATGACACATTCAAAGCCTTGAAGGAGAAGAACTTTCAACCAAGAATTATATATCCTGAAAAACTATTGTTCAAATATGAAAATGAAATGAAGACATTCACAGATAAACAGAAACTCAGAGACTTTGTAAAAGCTGAACCAAAGTTACAAGAAATGCTGAAAGAATCTCTTAGCTTAGAAGAACAAAACCACTAACTTTGTATTTTAGAAGCAAATACAGGACACATCACCCAGAAACCTACTCAGTTAAGGAAAGCTCCAAACTCAGTCAAACTTGTAATAGTGAAAGAAACGATCCAGTGATCATATCATGAAAACTATAATGTCATCATGTTAAAAAAATGGATGTACTACAGTTGTTATACTACTTCCAGATGGAGAGGAAGTTAATAAGACAGGTAGTAATTAAAATTGGGCTTAAACATAGTTTATTAAGGGGGGATCATAGGGGCAACTGTAAAGCACAGTAAAAATGCAACATATCAAATCAAGTAATATAACGCAGGAGTATCAACAATCACAAAGCCAACCCTGAAAAAGGTGAAAAATCAACTCACAAAGAAAGGCCCAGAACAGATTAAGAACAACAGAGAAAACATCAACAAAAATAAACATATCACAATGACAGCACTGAACACATACATAGCAATAATTACATTGAATGTGAATGAACTGAACGCTCCAGTAAAGAGACACTGAGTGAC